>QYAL01000019.1:0-234025 GCA_003988805.1 Ploettnerulaceae sp. D365
GGGGGGTGGGGGGGGGGGTTAGTAGGATAATGGGAATAGTTTCAGATATATGAAGTCATACGAGTGATCAAATTGCGAAGCAATTTTATTCGAGACTGAATGGTTTCAATATATGAAAGATTGTGTCGATGGCCTTACCGCTTTCTACTATTTGAGATTCATCGCAGTTTTGATGAAAGTTGCATGTATCTTCAGACGCTGTGAAATGATATGATGTATAAGGCCGCGCTTCATGGCCCACCGAACTTGTTAGGATCTCACTTTAAGGGGTGGCCTGAAATAAGCGAGCTGGAACTATTTCCAGACGTAAGTTCTTCATATGCTAAGATCCTTCCACAAAATGAATTGGTAGCCTTATGCTCTGAGCTCGCACTCCGACTTAACTCGCTGAACTTCCCCAATGATGGCCCAAACCTCACTCCCATCCAAGAAAACCTCAAAATGCTCCAGCAAAGCTTCTCCTTCCAGTCCTCTCGTAATCTCAATGCCAGGTACGAGGTGGAATACGCCCATAGCAGGGATTATTATTGTGCGGTGCAGTGGATCGTTTTTGACAACGTATGTTATGGTACATGTTTGGTAGATCTTGTTGGAGATGACATCTTTGAGGTTATTTATCATGATTAGCAGAAATTTCTTTCCAGTGGAAAGATTGGGGATGGATGGTGGGGGACGCATGGAAGGAAGATACTGTAGGTACCTAAATTGATAATATCATGCTTCATACTCTCTAGTAGTGGAAATGTCGAGCGGAAGAACTACTTCGATTAGCACCCTGAACTACAGCTACTTCACCAGAACAGTAAGAGACCTCAATAATAGCATCCAATCCCATCAACAACTCGTTGTTCGCAAACTTTAGAGACCCATTTTTGGTGTAGAATCTCCCTAGATCGGTGATTGTAAGCGAGTCGGCTGCTTTATGAAACTAATAGAAAGCGTTAATACAAGCCGTATTCTTTCGGGCGTGATGAAAAGGAGGTGGAAATATGATACTTACAGCTTCGACCCATGCAGTGACCTGTTCATTAAGCATGTTCTTCGAAGCCATGGTTTATTCAGATCTCTGTATTTATCTGTAGAGATATGCAACGAGAGTATCATATAATTGAAACGAAGAATGTGCGAAAAGGGCCGTACTTAATATCCTAAAAGAATCGATCATCTCGACGTCACGTGACCGCGGAAACTTTTCGGGGACAAAATGTAAAGCTTGCTTTGAAATCACCAAGAGAACCAGGAAGACATTGGGGCAGGGGGTATCACACTAGAGAGGTTGTAAAAGGATATCTTGAAGATGTGTGAAATTTGATAGGGCCTTGTTGTGCGGTCTAAGTGATATCAGTCAAGCTGAGACGCTGCAACTTTCAGGTGTCATGGATCATATCATGAGCACTTTGAATGTATTTATATGATCTAGAACAAATAGTTCTAACATCTTGCTGGTTTTTTGTGTATTTATCCTCTATCGTACAATATGTGTTTCTGTTCATATGCTGCCTGCAGTCTGTAGTATCGACTTAAGGGGCCAAAGGATCAAGCATGTCTAGAGTCCTCTCTCTTCCATTGCCAGCTTGAACACCTTCCAGAATCCCACCAAGTATGGCGGAGTTATCAGAGTACGATGAGTGCCCTTAACCTCATGGTACCGAATTCCACCGTTACTCACAAAACCATCCCACTTGCCAATAAACTCCGTACGCCATTCTGCGATAGTCTTAGCCTACTTCAATGGTTAGTGAATATTCTTTACAATGTACCATAAAGTATCCCTTGACGTTCAACATTGGAATGCGTACTTTTACCAATCCCACCAATGGTCCCGTATAAAACACATCCATTCTTTCAACCATCCCCTCTGGATCATAATCCCACGCAATGACCTTCAACTGATAAGCGAGATTGGCCCAATTATCCAACTTGTCGCGGGTCATAGCCATTTCCTCCAGGCGAGCTATTGACGCTGACTCGAATATATGATCCAGCACTTGTTCCTGTGTGAGTTTCCTCATGGCCGGAAGATTATCATAAGCGTAGCCTTCGCTCATTAGGCCCAGGAAAAATGCTACGGTCATAGCACACTCATACCAGTCGTACGTACGAGCTCGAGTTTTGAAGAAAGGGGGCTGATCCAGTGTACCCAAAAACCGAACTTCCTCTCCTCGAGCCTCAAGAATCTTGGTGATTTCAAATGTTAAGATCGAACCAAACGAGTACCCGCAGAGCGCATATGGACCTTTGGGTTGTACAAGCTTGATTTCATCGAGGTAACTGGTGATGATCTCAGTCATGGATTTGTAGAATTTCGAGTCGTCAAATCCGCGGGCTCGTAAGGCGTAGACTGGACGGTCAGTGATGTAGCGGGAGAGATTCATGAATATGAGAATTTCTCCCATGCCGGGGTGGATGAACCATATTGGAATTTTGGTAGTACCAGGATTAGGGTTGAGGATAACGGCTGGCTTGTATGATGTGACAGACATGGAATCAGGGGAGGGAGGCACTTTAGAGATGGCGATGGCGAGGTTTCGAATCAGAGGGTGGGAGAAGAAGAGCGTGATCGGGATAGTGGAGATGGACAGGCGCTTTTGCAAGCGCATCTTCAGCGTGAGCAGGTCGATAGAAGATGCTCCTAGCGTGAAGAGGTCGTTGTTAACACCAATTTCAGCGACACTTCCAGCAAACATTTCGTTGCATAGCTCGGTAATTGCGAACTCCATCTCTGTGGTCGGTGGTAGGAAAAGTAATGTATGGTATTTCTCCATGATCTGCTGATCCGTGCGAATGAGTCCTGCATATTGTCCATTCTCATAACCATTTCGAATCTTAAGCCTTGAGAGTTTACCTAGTGTGGATTTTTGGAGGAGAGGGAGTTCGAGCGGGATGATTCTGTAAGGCCGCACGCCGCAGTATGTTACTGTGGCTTTCGATACCACTGCTGCTGTTTCACCGCGGGCAACTGGGTCTGTCAGGTTGTAGGTCGGGAGGTAGGCAACTATGATAACTTCGGTATGGGATCCTGGGGGGCGGTGCCCAAATACAACCGTGTAAGAAGGGGCGACGCCAGAAATGCAAGCCTCGCGAATAGCGGACTCGATGCCTTGGGGTTGCAGACTAATTCTGACAAGCGTTAGTAGCTAGATCATGGGAGAGATGCACAGAATACTTACCCATTGACAATGATCAAATCCTTTTCCCTACCAGTCAAGCACAATCGCCCGTTGGCATCAATCGTTCCCTTGTCACCAGTTCTAAACCAACCATCTGCAGTCTTTGCCTTCTTGGTTTCTTCCACGTTGTTGTAGTAGCCAGGGAATACCACAGCTCCATTGACCTGCAATTCTCCAATCTCACCCTGGTGAGCGATAGACCCATCCTTCCGGGTGACCCGCATCTGCATACCAGGGATTGGTGTTCCGAGACAGGCAAACTCAGAGCCTTGTGACATATCATATGCTGGACAATCAATAGCATTGTATATAGACCCGGCACAAGTTTCAGTCATTCCGAATCCAGGTCGAAGGAAACTTTTTGGTGCACCAAATTGCTGGAGAATACTGGTAAGATCGGCGCAAGTCTGCACAGCATTTGCTTCTCCTCCAGATACGAAAGCACGAAGACATGAAAGCTCGAAAGGGTCGCTGGGTGGGGTAGGATAGGACTCATAGGAGTTTATTGGGCGTGTTCCCGCCTTGTTTGAAATGAGTCCATTGGAAAAGTCTTGTAGAAATGCTGCTGTGGGTAAATGATCGGAAGCAGTGTCAAAAGGTCTTGCATCCATCGGACACAAGTTTGGACCCCCCAATATAGATAGTTTGCTAACTAGCGTTGCAAGAAAGAAATTCGGAGCAAATGTGTATGTGACTCGATGTTCGCTAATCTTGTCCAAGAAGCTCAATGGCCGGGCCAGAACCTCAGTACTTTCAATATGGACTTGATGTGCACAAAGGCTCATGGCATGAAGGTGTATTTCAAGCAAGTTAGCGACATGATCAAGGCCCGTCCAGTTGAGGAATACGTCCGTATTTGAGGTATTATGCAGTAGACTTTTGCCAGCAACTGATGCCAAGATTTGCGAGTGAGTGAGGCGAACAGCTTTTGCGTTCCCAGTAGAGCCAGATGTCAGCATGAGAACTGCTGTATTCTCTTCGCTAGGGATACTGTACAGACAAGGGATGGCTTGCACAGCATTATTGCAGAGTTGATATCTAGACTGGGAGATCTCTGTGAAGGTCCACAAGAATAAGCCGTCCACCTCGTCGAAATCTGCACGGAGCTCATCGCTTGTGATGATGGTTGGATTGCCAAGAAGTTGTTGCAGTGTATGAATATTCTTCTGTCTCTGTTTGGTGTCGTGACTAAATGGAGACGACATGCAGGGAATTCCCCCCGCACTGACAATAGTCCAGAACCAGTGGATGCTATCTAAATGATTGTTGACATGAAGCAGAACAATCTTGTTAGCATGTTTGTCTAGCAAACCTCTAACGGCCTTTGAGTCCTCCAAAGCGTTCTTCTGAAGTTCATGGTATGTTATAGATGTTATTGAGGCTGTGTCGCTGCAATTACGGTAGTCGCGGTAATTAGACGTGGGTGTATGTTGGATCTTACTTCTGTATGATCCGTAGATGGTAATTCCAGAAGAAGTGACCTTTGCAGCATGACATAGTAACTCCAAGAGGTTTGCTGAATCGCTCATAGTGATCTGCTTCTCTCTGATTTCCCGAAGCGTAATCGTGGTGTTCACGAGTCGTGGTTCGCGGATCGTGGCTGTGATTGTTTAATGGAAGAGGATGTCGCTGTAAGATCTGAACATGACTTTCTGGCTTTTATATGACACGCCTGTCCTGTGATTCCTGGGTTGGTTCTTCTTTGTTGATTTTCACCATGGAGATCAGGTACTGCCTCCCTAATTTCCCGAACAAGCAAGGCGCTAGAGAGGAAGACCGAACTCTTGACCCCCAACATGATTGATTAAACAAGATGAAGGGGCAGAGAACTTGACAAATTCAATCCCATCCCTTCTACACCGCTGCGTATTCAAGAATTGCAATAATGGCATCCTGAACTAATATGACAGGGTGAATGCAGGGATTCAACCACGCCAAATATGAAACCTTGCCAGAATTTTTCAAATTGTGGCTTCCGATTGGAAGAAACAGGAACTTCAGACGGCGTGCATGGGCATAAAGAAGCTGTTAAGGGCAACAGGACCATGGTCTGTTGGATATGGTAACTGTCACTTGATGCTACAGAGCTGCGTGACAAGCAAGTACTTCTGGTCTTGGCTCTATGATTGCTCAGAGTCTTTTAATCTCTTCATGAGCTATATTCTTTGGAATAAAATGGAGGATCCCTGAAAATTAGAAGAAAAGGCAAAGCCATATTAGCATTCGCCACACTTTGAATATGTGTTGGTAGTCTGATATGGTCTCTTGTTGCTGGCTAATCTGGTGACTTGCATTGGAAGCCTGTCCCTGTCACGTGTCAGATATAAGCATCATAAATACTCTTAAGAAAGAATCCTTAAGATGAAGAGACTCTCAAATTGGTTAGAGTCACTTAGTGATAAGGGCTATTAAATGATCAATACCCATTTCAAGTTCAAGGACAAGACCTCCTGGTCTCTAGGATCCTAAGATCTCTATGAAAGATATTAGGGATAGATCCTTGTACTGATAGCCGTGACATGGCCAATGCGTTACAATTGATGTAGTCTTCGTGGATTGGGGAGCAATTATGTGGATTTGACAATGGCTTCCATGTCTAATACAACTTTGTCATTCTAGGGCAATTATCCACGTCCTTTACTATTGCTCAAACACAAAGCTGGTTTGTTGAAAACAAAACAAAGCTATGTTAGAATATATAGAGCATAGAATGCGGGGATGAGGTTTCGGTAAAAGATGAATGCATATCTCTTTTGGAAATAATAGCATCCATCTAACCATAACTTGTGGCACTAGTGATGCAGTAAATTAAGATTCTGGGGCGTTTCTGCCCAGACTAATAGGCAGAGTGCTGACCCTAGGGATGACGGGAATGAAGAAAATCCTGCTGGTCCACACTCTATTCTGAGTGGGCTATCTGGTAGTATGTGGACTGGATACAGAAATCCAGATTTTCAAAGAAACAAAAGTGATACAGAAGGATAATAATTTACACACTCTTTTGGTTCTCAACTATCTCTTTTGAGGAGTTGGAACACCTATTGCTGGCATAATGAATGGTCACGGCTGCCCGTCACAACTTGGAAGTTGGAAACCTTGAGGTAGCTGAAAACTACGACAGTGTGTGTTGGCAAGAGGAGACTCAACTACCGGAACTGGTAGAGAAAAAGGTGAATAGGCAAGTGTCCTAACAAACTCCAATGAGAGCCTCAAAAAGGTTGCTAGCTAAAGAAAAGGCGACCACACAGACACATGCCTGAACAACATGTCGCATTTGAGAGCCTAAATGTATGTATCTTAGCAAGTGTTCTTATCCCGGGGAACGTTGTAGCTCCAGGGAAGTTAAAAATTGAGATGAGTACATGCTGGTAAAAAGGTGCTGCTAACAATTGTCAATCGAGTAAAGGGATGACATTTCCGTAATTTAATGTTCGTGAATGAATGGGAACGCAATGCCGAGGATATTATATGAATAAACAAGATTGCTATATTATCAGAGCACCTGAATTGTTGATAGTTGGGAGTTTCAAACACCTCCGAGGGAAGAAAGGGGTCGCGGCCGGATTTATTTTCTGCCGTGTTAATCCGGCCACCGTACAAGAAGGTAATGTTCGAGGACAGGGCACACGACGAGCATCATCTGGTAGAAAGAGCTACTTTGTTACATTGTAGTCTTTCAGCAGTGTTGCTGTTGGATCTCGGTTACAATGGAACACATGTAAAGCCGGAAACTATATCTTTCACTACGAACTCGAAGCTCGACACCTCCAGGCGCATCCCCAATGTCACCAGTATGCTCGACCAGCTCTCGCCCGTTGCTTCTGCCAGAGTACGAGTGGTGCTCCTACCAATTGGAAAAATTAAACGAGCAAGGTTTCTCAGCTTCGTGGAAAGACTACAGACAGAAAATGTTGTGCGACTGGGAGATATCAGTCCTGATGGACGGCCGAACAGGAGTAAGGATAGCCACCTTCAAGTCATAACTCATGTCTGTCTTCGAGAGTAGTGTTGACATTCTGCAGATATGTTCTCTCCTCTAGCCTTTTCGACGGGCATGATTGTGTACGATCTCACTACGTTTTATCCCCCTCCATCCCACGTCGCGCTCTCCCCCTTCGAACTCTACCGCGAACCCCTGGTAATTATTGCCCTTGCGGATGGCGCAGAGCTAGATCATGTCTCATACCGGGAGAACAGGAGGAGTCTCAATGGTAATGGGGGTGTCCCTCGGCCCGAGCATAATCTGAGAGAGCTATACCAAGATTTGGAGGATTTGAGAGACAGGTATCCAAAAGCATTGGTACACCAGATTCTGTTGTTTGACCATGTACATGGGAAAGATACCGTAGCCCTCCCTGAGGGATTAATACCTGTCCCTCCGCTGGAGCAATGTAGGAGGACCACATTGAAGACGATCATGTGTGATATATCGTCTATGTTATTGGCGGAGATGACTACTTTGGCCAAGTCACTTCAGGCTCTACATACAATCGAATCACCAAGCCAGACTTACATCAGTCGCCAACAGAATGGGACATGGGAGGCGGGGCACTTAGATTCTATATCGCGCCGAAATTCTCAATTTTCATTGCCTTCAAACTCACGGGCTGATTCTCCAGCTGGGAGTAAGGATCGAAGCCATGTTCGGATGTCCATGCCGGCCCAACTACAGCGCGCAGACTCTGATTCTTCAAGGCCTTCAAGCAGAACCCGGACCCCCACAAATGGGGCATCTACCGCTCGACCCCCTGTGCTCGACGAAATTGTAGACGCAGGGGCTCTAGATATTAGAACTGCTCAGAAGACTGTTCCGTCCCGCTTTGCTGGAGGAGATCCGATTCGGGATACCAATCAGGATCGGGTGTCTGTCCAGGGATTTGGGTCCAACAGTGTCAGCGAACGATCGAGAAGTAAAGGCAAAGGTCGCATTAGCATTGTGATAGGTTCACTATATATGACAGCAGGACGATGGCCAGACGCTTTGAAAGAATTAGTCGAGGGAGGCTCTATTGCCAAAAATAACCTCGATCACTTGTGGCATGCGAAGGCTCTAGACAATATCCTGGTTACCATGCTCATGCTTGCCTGGGCTGGCCTGGACTTTCAAATTCCTCAGATCTGTTATGTTTCTGCGGAGAAAGCTTCTTCGACACCTAGTCCACAAGATCAGCTGGGCCCTGCTAGCAATCGCCTTGTATCATTGCACAATTTAGAGGTCCTGTTACCAGAACTTCTCGACCGGATATTAAGTCTCTACGTGAGAGCAACCAACAACACTGGGGAAGCTTTGCCACAGTTCCCCTTCTCCGAGACTGTGATACGATTCTCGAAACTTTTATCTGCAATTCATCTGGCTGGAGGCACCGTGAACGATGATGTCTTGCAACTTGTGGTTCTTGGCACACCTTTCAAAGTCACTCCAAATCTAAAAACGCCTCGACTGAACATACACCCTTTGAGAACAGGAATAGTGACGACATTGTTTCGAGCGTTCCCCACTTCAGCGTCACCGGAAAGTTTATCCATTGTTGACCGGACTATTGTCCTAAGCGGAATTGCATCTGTTTTAGGGTCGCTCGGTTATAAAAGGAAAAAGGCCATGGTGATTCGCGAGCTCGTAGCTGTCATTATACCTGGACTGGTCCAAGCCCGTATCAAAGGTGCCGCTGAGATGGGTGTGCATCCTGCTGCTGGATTAGCTGCTCTGAGCTCTGCCAACGGTAATGTGAATGGAGCAAGTGCACTTAACCTTGGCGAAGGAGATGTCGAAGCTGGTGTCGATACATTCCTTGGCCAGCTTGGAGATATATACGGTGTAGTTACATCCAAATATAGTTCTGGAGACGACGGTCTTCTTGACGATTCCGATGAAGCAGCAGTTGCTAGGATTCTGCACAATGCATCAGTTCGGTCGTTTGGCGGTCAAAGCTTGAAGATGGATGTCCTGCGCTCCTGTGTGAACATCTCAGAAGCTTTGCCAGACTTTCACGGCGTTTTGAGGTTTACAGCAGATCTGCTGAGGACCGCTGGCAGTGGGCTTGCCCCTGGACCTCGGAGTGAAGATGCTTCTCCGTTGATGAGTCGCGAAGAACAGGTTCGGCTGGCAACAAACATATCAAGAACACTGAGCGCAGCCAGAAATCTCGGAGTGAAAGATCTCCAAGCGGAATACTGGGATGAGTTTCTCCTGCGAGGCGTCGAACTTGAGCCTTTGCCTCCTACTCGAACGCCAATACCTCATACAAAGAGCGAACTTCCAGGTGCAACAGCTGTGTCCGAAGCACGAGAAGTTAATCCATTTATCTACAACCCATTCCTACGAACCCCGGATGCCGCTGCCGCAGATCATCTATTAGTTGCTGGGGAAGTGGCTACTTTCAAAGCTACACTGCAGAATCCCTACGAGTTTGATGTCGAGATAGAAAGCATCAAGCTTGAATCCGAAGGTATCGAGTTCGAATCGACAATAACGAAAACAGTCATTGGGCCATACCGTACGCAGATACTCACCATATTCGGAACACCAAAGGCCGCAGGGCATTTCAAAATAACCGGGTGCCTGATCCGCGTTCGAGGCTGCAGGGAAAGACGATTTCCGATATTTGAATCGCCCTGGTCGCCCCAAAGAGAACTTAAGATCAAGACCATTGGGGTTGCAAGCTTATTCAAGCCAAAGGACCGACCAATCAGCGTTGGTTCTGGGCCTGTCACGACAACTCCTGCTGATGTCCCTCCCAAACCAACCTCTTTAGGACTCAGCGTCATAGATAGGCAGCCTGTCATTATTGTGAAGTCTACGAGTCTTTCTCAATCTGCCTTGATGGTGTTGGAAGGCGAGCGTCAGGTGTTCCAAGTAACCCTTCAAAATCTATCGACAGAAACACCTGTAGATCTTGTATTGTTCTCGTTCAAGGATTCAACTCAGACTCCGCTTCAGGCTGCAATGAGCAATCGGGATGCATCGCCTGCAGAGCTGTATGAATGTGAGCTCATATTTGCCCGCAAGCAAGCTCTGCGATGGAAAAGGAAAGAGGACGAGATACTATATATTGAACCAGGCGGGACGGCTACTTTCGATATTGAAGTTCTGGGAAGACCAGGACTAACAAGCGCTGTAGTGCAGATCGATTATGCTCATCTTGGCGTTCCAGCCACAGATATTCAGGATAAATTTCATACAAGGCAAGTAAGCTTACCACTCACCATCACTGTCAATGCCAGTGTCGAACTGGCTAGGTTGGAGATCCTGCCACTTACAGGTAGTGTGCCACGGTCACTGTGGTCGACGATTGATCCCAGCATAACCTCAGAAGCTGGCTTGAGGCCTGAAGACTACTGTTTGATACTTCTCGATCTCAGAAACGCATGGCCATCACACCTCCACATTCATCTGGATATTATGAACGGAGGCTCCATCGACGAAGAGATACTTCCCGGCAACACTTCACGAATATTATTTCCCATGCACCGTATCTGCCTCGAGAATCCATCCGCCTCGATACCAGCTCTTGACCCATCGCGGGCACGGCAATTCGTCGTCAGCACGGGTAGAGTATCCGCAGATTCTGAGCGGGCCAGTCGAGAAGCGTTCTGGTATCGCGAAGAGATCCTCAAGATCCTTCAAGGGACATGGATTACCAAGTCTGGGCCACACCGCAACGGAGATATCGAGCTCCGCGGTATCAGATTGAGCCAACGTATGATTGAGGCAATCAAAATCGATGATATCGGAATTGATCTTTGTGTCAACGGCAGCGCAAATTCAACGCATGAGATGATCACCGACTCATTCTCCGAGGTAAAGGTTCGATTAACAAATCGCACCTCCGAACCAGTCTACCCCCTGCTCCGCCTCCAGGCCTCGCTCCGCAACCAACCACACAGCACCTCCCTTGATATCTCCAAGAAACTCATCTGGAATGGCATTTTGCAACAAACGCTACCTCTCCTCCCAGGTAAACAATTCGTAGAAATAAGTTTCGGAGTGACAGCACTCGCTCGAGGCGAATTCGATGTTGGCGCCTCGGTTGAAGAAGCGCAATTGATAGAAGAGGTAAAGAAGGAAGGGAAGAATAATGAGGCTAGGCCAAGGGCCAATACGAGGACCATGATGGATGCAATCCTTGGGGCACGGGAGAGGAAGATTTGGCATTCGAGGGAGCCATGTCGGATTATGGTCAGAGACGATGATAGTGAAGATGATGATGATGAGTAATGTACGATACTGCTTGCATAGCGAGGGGTGGGTGCTTTGGATACCTTTTTTTTCGTAGAAGACGGGGTCGTGAATAGATGCTGAGGGTTGATAATCCATTGGTTCATCTAATACTGACCTCTGATCTCGTCTGTATTTCCTAGGATCGATCAGACAATTTACTGAGATCCTCGGAAAGGAAAAGAGAGCGCGATCAAATGTTGTCACAGTTGTCAGCACTCATATCGCGGCGGCAGTTGTATATGATCTAAGGAGCAAATGTGGCTATCGTGACTTCGGACGGAGAAAGCACGAAAGAGGACGAGTTGCGGCGGGATAGAGGAGAGAACTGAGTCCAATTGACCTTACCTACAGTACGAAGTATTTCATTATGTGTATGACATAATGACATCACAAGCTGAGAAGCTCATAGGAAAGTTCCGAGACAAATTCTGCTTTCTGCTTGATTGAAAGCGGAGAAAGAAATGACTTGCCTCATCAATAATTAACCCATCCCATAATTATTTCTCAAATGTTTTGCTCTTTTATTGTATACTGTATACTGTATCTCCTCTTTCCTATCCAGTGAGTCGGTGACGTATGTGGTCAATTTTAGCTTTATCTTCTTTCTCCGGGTCGAGGCCCGGCCCTCATCCCATTGGTTTCTGAGTGACGACTGAAGAAATACAGATATGAGAGAAGAAAAAAACATACACCACAAATTTCTTTTCAACACTTGACCCATTCTGATAACGAAGACCTTTTCTCGCCCCTTCTCCTTCTCTTTCTCTTTCTCCTCGGCCTGGTTTTCATCTGGGCACAAGCCAAAACCAAGTACATCTGGTAAGGGAGATCAGCTAAAAGCGAAAAGAGAAAAACGTGATGCTGGCCCTAGAACAAGCTATCAAGATAAAGCGGGCATCGCTTACTTGGCGCCAATCACATTTCCGGACTTTCTCAACGATATCTCAACGACCATTCCGTCTCACACTTCCGAACCACTGCTCTTCTCACTCCAACTCCAACTCCAGCTCAAATCCTAACCAACCCTCAATTTCTGAGAAGAAGGAGGATCCGGATTCCCACTGGAACATCAAGTTCGTCAACATGGCTGGCGAAACCAAGCAGGAGAAAGTCTCGCGCTTCTTACAGGCGAGTCACGAGCAAATATTCACCAATAACCGTGCCTGGGTCGCCGGGAAAGTGAAGGATGATGAGGGCTTTTTCGAAAAGTTGAGTAGTGGGCAGCATCCCGATTATCTGTATGTTTTCCTCCTCTATCCGTCTCTTTCCTCTCCTCTCATATCCATATACTGGGCATCTTCTGGCTTTGAGTTCCGATAGCCCTGGATGAAGATGTTGATGAGATTCAGATACATCGGGTGCGCCGACTCCCGCGTTCCGGCCAACGAGATCATGGGGCTCGACGCCGGCGAAGTTTTTGTGCATCGTAACATCGCCAACCTGGTGCCCAACACAGACCTAAACGTGATGTCCGTGATCGAGTACGCCGTTGCCCACCTGCACGTGAAGCACATTGTCGTGTGCGGTCATTACTCCTGCGGTGGTGTTCAAGCCGCCCTCTCACACACCGATATGGGCCTTCTCAACCCCTGGTTGCGAAACATTCGCGACGTCTATCGCATCTATGAGGATGAGCTGGACAAGATCGAGGATCCCGATAAGAAGAATCGGAGGTTGGTTGAGTTGAATGTTATTGAGCAGTGTAGGAATGTCATCAAGACGGCGGTGGTGCAGCAGAGTTACCAGAAGAACGGGTACCCAATTGTGCATGCTTGGTGTTTCGATTTAAAAGATGGCTTGTTGAATGACCTCGAGCTGGATTTCGCAAAGGTTCTAGAGAGCATCAAGAAGATTTATAATCTTGGTTCTTGATAACTGCGCATGGGAATCGCACGCACAAGGAAATAGATGGTCATGTGTGGAATGAAAGGCGTTGGTCGACGGGATGGTGCTCCCTTGGTGGGAATACGATAGAAGTTTGGATTCGGTTGTTTGGGTAGTAAACACGTTGGATTGGCAGGGGTCGATAACTACTAGTGAATAGAATTCACACTTTTGAATAGAAGTGATATTTGCCAAGCACAAATCCTACCAAGCTCTATCGAACCATGACTACAGACGAGGATCTTGTGGTACTTTCGAACCTATCCTCGAGGGCCGAGGCTCTTACAATCCCATACATCTAAGATTGGCATTGACCTAGAAGGATAAAAGTCAAAGATAAGATGCTTAAAACCAGCACCATATCCTCTACTTTGTATTCTTCCTCTCAAAGTCCTATTCAGCCAGCTTGTTACAAACTTGAACTTTTAATTAAATTTGAAGGACACAAATTCCATCCTAAAGCACAATGATTCTTCTGCGCAACTAATATGTACATTTGCAATGGTGAGTGAAGCAGAACCAGTAAATTTTAATTGGGCTTCCGAGAACGAGTAAGAGACGTTGAAAGTTTCGAAGATTGGGGAAGGGGGGAGGAGGAGAATTCAAAGAGTCGCAGTCATCTGGATTTGAGCAACGTCATTACTTGCAATACACGATCTACAATTTACAAAAAAAAAGAATCATTGAGCCTCATTTGCGTTGATATATCGGTGGTATGTGGATCTTACGCATTGATTTATCCAAATCAAAGGGGTCTTGACTCTTCAGACTCTTCATCCTGCGCTTTTTCCTTCCGACTCTGGCACTGTGCCAACGACAACCTCTAATCGATCAAGGTCTCTCAAGCCCTCTAAACAGTAATTTCTGGTCCTTGAAGGTACCTTTTAAAGGTCAATGATAAAGTCAAAAGTTTTGATCTTGACTGAGAGGCTAGGGTAACAGTCGTTGCCGTGGGCAAGACAGTACCTCTAGAGTTTCACGAAGCACTGTAGCTATTGACCCCTCAAAGATTTATGCAACCAGCATGGCAGAACCAATGATCAAACCGCTAAATATATCTTCTAGTCTTCGCAAGTTCGCAGCCTTCGTGGGTCGTTCATGTCTCGCTATCTCGGAGTGTTTCATCGAAATTTTCGAGGACAAGGCATTTCAATTTTTCAAATGTATAATTTTATGGCTTTTGGTCGGCTTTGAAGCCTTTGATTATTATCTCGTCCATTTCATAGTAATGGCAATGCTGCTGGAGGCTATTAGCATTACTGTATGGTGCACCTTCTCGATTGTACTACCTTGTCATTGTCACATGATTATTCGCAACATGTTACAATCTTTTCGACTGCAAATAGGGAAGTGATATTGAGTCTTGATATGAGTGCCGCGCAGAAATTCGAAAAGCCTAGCCATGATACTAGTGATCAAGGACCATTGTCAGCCTGCTTGTTGACTTGTCATTAAATATGACCAGTTCCCAGGGCCGAGGCAAGTCGTGGATTCCAAAACGGTATGTGTTTGCGTAGAAGAAGGGGAAGGCGTTGTAAAGTCCTTCGGGTCTTTTGTCGAGGATTGAGGAAGAAGAGCGTACAGGTCTGTCTGCTGGCTCTATACTTCTGCTGTAGCTGTTCTCTGCTGGCTAATAGCGACCCATTATTATCAGCAAATCGAGTATATCTTGAAAACTTATTATTGCAATGATAGTTATAAAACAGATCGATGATTTTGACATCTAGGTATGTTTGTCGAAGGATCGAAGAGGAAAAAACATAGAAGCTAAGTTTTACGACTCCGATTGACGCTTTGCTTACATCAACTCCGCCATCTCTGCAAGTAAGCTCGGCTTGAATGCAGGAACTGAGGAACGGCAGCAACTGCAAGAATAGCGGCAAGTCCATCCTCTTCCTCTTTCTCGTTGTCCTCCTCCAGAATCACTTGAGCAAGAGCTGTTTGTGAATTTTGTGATGTCTAGATATCTTCGCCGGCTTCCAATTTTCCTATAGCGGTTCTTCGAGCAGTCCTGTCTTCGAGGTAGTTACTTGCCGCAATGCGAACTATCGTAATGGGTATAGCTTAGGAGGATATTCTGGCTGGTACTTTCGAACTGGAAACTGTCGTGTTTCCGTACTTAGGGTTCATCGAAGAGGCATCAGGATTCAGGAGGAAGTTGCTGTTCTTGGGGAGTGGATCTTTTAAGCCTTGAGAATTTCTGCCCGGCTTTGTATGTTCTGCTTTGGCTATCGTTCTTCGCTGATATTCTCCGTCCTGCTACTGTTAGCTCTTAGCATATAGGCATGAATCAAAAATCTTCCAACAAGCACCTTCGTAAGATATTTCCTTAACTGCTGCACGCATTTTCACTTCAGTCACTTCAACAATCACCTACCTAGATTCACATAGTCCTACACACTGAGGCCAGCAGACCCAATAGCTTTGGTACTTAGCTTTCTTGTTTTTAGACGTCTTCCGGGGTCTTTCGGTCTTTCAGATGCATCGATTGGCAGGTGAAGGGTTAGTACTGAGTAGTAAGAATTCGTACCTGGAGGTACTAAGAACTCAGTAAGAAGTGTCTGTGAAGGAGAATCAAGGAGGTGCCTCTAGTACTGTAAAGGTATGTTCGCTGATTCGTTGTCTCCCTTGCCATGACTAATTTCGAGGCCTTTAACTGCCATGCTGTGATCTTCTCGTATGGACATGGCTCAAAGAGCGTTGTTCTAATTATCTTGTTGTATATCGTTGAGGTTTCGCACTCGGGGGGGTATTCAGGAGAGCTTGTCGTGAGATACAAGAGGGGATACCTATGGTATGGGATTAGTCTTCTCATTGATTTTGCAACCTCTGTTGGAGTTGTCCTTCTCGATGTCTTTCCCTGTGGCAGTAATAGCTATTAGCATAATCAAAGATCTGTCACAACCTTACTGCAGTGACCATCTTCACAAAGAGGCCTCGAAGGTAGGGCAAAACGATCGCGTAGGGAATCCAAAGAGACACAATAAGACTGTTCTTCGAACTTACCATGAAATAAAAGCAACCTTCGAGTATTACCACCTTCAAAAGCCGTTCAGAACAGCCTAGTAGGAGAAGTATTTCTTCCAAATGAGCTTTCGCTTAGAGTTGTGACTCTTGGAAGCTGTTGCAAACCCGACTCAAAATAACTGGAGCTATTGTGTATATACGAAGATCGATCTACACTGATCTCTGCAGCAAACTATCACCCGGAGCATCATCAGCCGATCTCGCGAGCGCGTTGTTGAGAATTGAATATCGCGTCCGGAGGGCCCACCAATCCAGTAGCGAGAATCAGGCTGAACAATGGATTTTCTGGTCAGCCTTGAACATTGTTGACTTCCTCGCTACTACTTCACACAACATTTTTGTTCTTTGGTTTCAGTCCACAACAGACACTCAAAACTCATTAGTTCTGTTTGGTATACTTTGCATCAGCAAGAAGACTTGATCCGCCTCTAGTTCCGCCTCTTTTTCCGCCTCTTGCTGGTGTTAGACCCAGGTAAATCACCACAAACAGCTTTATTCTGTTTATTCTTCGTCTTTGGCAATCACCGACGCGTCCACCCTGACACCTATCTTACTTGGCTCACACAGTACACTATCATCTCGAAGCGACGTGTAAAGTGGACAAAGGGTGTGCTCTTTTACCACCCAGATCTGCCATCATGACAAAAGCTAGCCAGGACGCTTGGGGGCTCCCTGCCGCAGGTCTACCACCGACACCATCGGAAGGACGAGCACAGGTAGAGAGCGCGTACTTCTTTGTAGACAATTCAAGCTAATCAGAACAGTACTACGATCGCGGTGGGCCAGCAAAGACGCAGAAGACGAAAGTATATGCAAACGGCACTGCTTTGAAGTTTGGGCCTCAAGTACGTATGACAACCCAAGAAATCGCCGGTAGCTAACAACGCAAGGATCCAATTGCGGAACCTCCTAGAGGAGGGAGTTTTGACTCTCAATTTTTGCAGGTCAACACAGCCATTAGAGACTTGCAGCTGCATAATTTGCAACATGGACTTGTTTTTTCACCAAATGATACCAACCTACCATATGAAAACTTTCGTACGGTGCTTCTGCACCCGCAGGCTCTGTCGAATGTAACATATCCTTCGGGGAACTTCCAATCGGTCCCATCAATGCACGCTAGTGTAGAGGTCACAGCCCACTTGTGGTCGGTCCCAAACAAATCAGATATACCAGGGCTCGCATACAAGGGTGCCACCACCGACACTAGGTTTGGATCTCAGAACAAGCCGAGCCCAAGAGCTCCTCTGCAACGCCCAGGCAGAGGTGGATTATCAAGACAGATCGGACCGGGCCACTCGAACGCTTCGAGCCGTCTGTTTCAACCTCGCAAGGCCTCGCTTAACCCCTATGTTGGGCAAGGGGGCCGAAATCCTCTCTTTGAACACCCCTTCCGCCACCAAGGCCCAACAATGCCACCATTTAAGATACCCATTCACGCTGGCCAGCAGAAAGCAGACCAAATACACGCCGAGCATCTTCAGGCAGAGAGACTTCGACGTGAAGAAGCAGATCATCGCCATGCACAGCAAGTGCAACATGAAAAGATGTTCGCGCAAGAGACACGAGCTAAGAGACTGCGCAGCGAGGGTAACTACGGCCAAATTTATTACTCAAAGGGCACATTCAATACTCCAGCCGTAGCTGGATTTCCTCCAAACTATGAAGAAAATCCATACTTTACTGAGTAAGTATTGGCAGATCCTATCTTATATCTTTTGATTCTCATGCACCATCTCTGCTATTTCAGAATGGCAACTCTTTGTATTGTCGAGAAATTACTAATTTGTCGTTAACAGATCTCGTGGTTTAAGGGCTTGCCCCGGTCCGTACTACACTGGCGGCATGGGATTTGCTGCTGAAGGAAGCAATGCTGCTAGCACTACGCTGTCGGCGAGAGCTCAGACTGGTGCGTTTGGCCAAGGCAGTGCCAGCAATATGCGTGGCCGACATCAACCATTCCGAGGCCGGGCCATCGAGCGAAACATGGGATACACGAAGCCTAATAGGAGAGCTAGGAACCGCGGCAATGAGGAGTGGGCAAAGGAGCTGGACAGGATGAATGAAGAGTCACGACGGGCAGGTGATCCCATCGGATCTGGAGATATTGCAAGCGGAGAAGCGTCAGTGCAACTGCGTATGGGGGACCCATTTCCACCACCAATGTCACCAGCTCGTGTCGTGACACGAGCCCGTTCACCAGACCCAGCACCACCACAATTAGTTGTGACAGAGGCCTCTCCATTTCCCCAGGATCTCCGGGCACATAGAGGCGGCCGGTCCTCGGCACCAATTCTTGGCTCTGGTCAAGCCACTGCCTCTCAAGATTCAATTGTCCTAAGTAATTGGGGACAATTGACCGGCCGGAGTGCAAGCACTGGGAACGAGAACCGGGTGTTTGGGGAGCTGCCTGGCACTGTCCGGGAATTCTCGCCGACCGATCAGCAGGGCCGCTGTTTCTTTGAGAGAAAGTAAATGTACAACAATATGTGAAATAATGGGAAGTGAGGGTAGCTTTGGCACTAGGTGTGTAGAGATAGGGCAGCTGGGATAGCTTCAGCAGATGTACGTATACGCTCAATGTAACTGAATACTTGCAGATAATAAGCTCTTTGAATGTCCCAGCGTAGACTGGGACATTGTGACTTGTAAACGTCGTTTTAGCATCCATCCCCAATTATAATATGTTCGCCCGAAATACCACTATCCTGATCAAACAACGCCGATAGAACAATGAATGACTGTCTGACTGAAGTGAAGTTTGGAGTTACATAAGTGGATCAGCACTTAGCCGATCACCTTACTGCGCGCCCCGAACGCGCTTGCGCCCCTTCAACATCACTATAATGAGATTCAAAACCTCCATTCGGAATATCCACACTTTCACGAGTAGGCAGGCTTTCTCGATATGTATTACAATTACTAATCTTGACTCTAGAGCTCACAGCTTCACTGTCATCCCTGGGAAAGGTAGCATGGGTTCGTCTGGACGATGATGCCGTGCGATTTACCATCATCCCAGAGACCGGCACACAAGTATGGGCGTATGTGCCATCGCAACGTCCGGGTTTACATGATATTGACATACTGCAGTTCTTTGTCCATAGATTCTATCTTTGAAGATTACACCATCCAATCTGCTTCTATCAACAACACAATCAACCTCGAACTTCCCCTCCCACCCCTCCATCGCGCCCTGAAATCCGCGATCAACGCGACCTCAGCCTCTATCCGTCTCACCAAGAAAGATGGCGTGCCGGTCCTATCTCTCACGATCATCACGAATACTATAAGTAGCGGGCATAGCGGCCATGGCTTTCTCAACGGTTCATCGGATCCATTTGGAGATAATGCGTTTCAGGAGGAGAGCTTGGATGCGAATCTGGGAAGAGACAGAGAGACGATTGTTACCCAAGATATACCAATCAGAGTCTTGACAGCAGATAGTGTGGAAGGGATACATGAGCCGCGAGTGAGGGAGTCGGATGCGCACATCGTTCTTCCCTCTCTTATCCAACTAAAGGCGATTTCAGACCGCTTCACCAAGCTCGCGATGGCTACGGCTAGCGGCTCGAGAAGCTCCAGCGGTGTGCCAAAGCTTGAACTCGCTGCTAACATGCATGGAAGCTTGAAGCTAAGCATTGCGACTGATGCACTGGATATCTCGAGTGTCTGGACCGGCCTGAGTAATCCGGAGCTGGACCCCAGGCAGATTGAAGATGGCACGGATCTAGAGGAGCATCCGAGTATGAAGTTGAAGGCTGCTGGGCCCGATGCTTGGTCTACGGTCAGGATCGATGGAAGGGATTGGGGGAAGGTCCTCAGTGTTGGGAGACTCGGTGGACGGGTCATTGCTTGTTTCTCTGATGAGCACGCCTTGATTCTCTATGTCTATCTCTCCAACTACGATGGAGCTGATGAGTCGGTTCTGACAGTAAGTTTCTACCTCGTATGCCTTCATCTTACCCGCTGACGTATCCCTCAGTACTACATCTCATCCTTCAGCGTCTAAGCAGTTATGAAACGAGAAATTTGGCTTTAGCGATGGCGTCAGGAGTTTGAAGTTGGTTATGGCT
Organism: Ploettnerulaceae sp. D365; assembly: GCA_003988805.1. Taxonomy (NCBI): domain Eukaryota; kingdom Fungi; phylum Ascomycota; class Leotiomycetes; order Helotiales; family Ploettnerulaceae; species Ploettnerulaceae sp. D365. Next base: position 20,376 of record QYAL01000019.1, read on the forward strand.
TTACACCGACACTTTGCATTCTCCTACTTTGAGCATCTGCTTGTACATCAAAAAAGAAAAGAACCCAATAACCAAGTCCGGCTGCCTGGTAGTATTCTGGTCCAGCAAAATCTTAATTTTGCAAACCATAAGCTACAGTCTGGAAATTGTTCATAGATCCTTGAAACCCGCATGATTTATCCATAAGGAGGGTAGATGACTCATATCGTCCTTGTCTTTTCACTATTTAGGTATTCAACCAGATCCCTGGTAATGTTTCTTAAACTGCTTACTAGTTGCTACCAAATTAGCTACATGGCATGCTGCGTTCGATGTACAGTATCGAGTACGACTGGTCTCATTATTTATGCCGAATATTTGCATTCCGTTGTTGTTTAAAGTGACTTCTGGCGATAGAGGATATTCTGGGAGGTGGTTGTGAGGGTACAGTGTATAACTCGAGGGATGATCGATGCTGTGGTTAGATTTCCCTTGTGATACTGTACTGTAGACAAGCTTTTCCCAACCTTGTTGGCTGAAGATTAGCAGACTTGGCAAGATGACAACTTGCTTCCGACCTTTAACGTCTTAGCATCTCAGTTGAATGCTGTAATCAACAGATTATGCCACTGCGTATCCACTTGATCGGCGTGCGGACTTCAGGAAATAATTTAAGCACTGAGTACGAAGAGGGGTAATCGCAGAGATCGAATCCATTTATCGAACTTCCTTTCATAGCACACGTACTACTCATTTACTATACGGTACTTCCCAGCCAGCTATTATTCGCAACGCCAAACCGCAACAAAACAATACATCCCATCCCATCCCATCAAACCATCACAAACTTCCCTCCATCCCACAAACTGTATTTCCTTCCCGTGAAAAAAAAGTGGACGACGACGTTGTATTTAGCAGCAGCGCTCCGAGCACCCACAGCCACAGCAATCGCAACTAGCGTATTCCCCACCACGCATTCCCACTTCATCTCCAGAAGTACTCATGGTCGCAGCAGGCTTCTATTGACGAGGGGAGAAAAACATATCATTAGTTCCTTGCTCTTTGTTTTCATTGATTGATTGATTGATTGGACGGATAATAAGAGGAAATAGTAAGAAGTAAAGAAGTCGTGGATAGATATGTACTTACTGGTTGCTCGACCTCGATACTGCCCGTGTTGACGGACATGGGCTCCGGAGCCTGGATTTGCTGTTCGATGACGGAAGGCATCTTGAACTTTTAGCTCGAACCCCAAGTCTTCTTAATTGTAAGATGGGAAGGGACCTACTGTTTTTGTGAGGATTGGATCGGGTTTGAGTATGAGAGTTCGTGAGATTGAGGAGAGATCGCGAAGGATGACTTGGCAAGCGGTGACAGGAACTGAGGTGGGTTGCTGGTTTTATACTTGTACTGTACGAAGTACCGTACTGGAGTCTGGACCGGGGGGTGGAATTGGTTTCAGCTCGAACTTGTTGTCTGTACTGTACCTACCCTAGCTGTGTAATCTGGGCGTTCATTGGTGCATAGGTCCGTCCAATCAGGAAGGGAAGGAAGGCATAGCTCGTGCGAGACGGCGGCTTCGACACGCTACGCAAGCCATATTTGTGATCTCATGATGGGATGGAGAGGGGGATGTCCAGTTAGCTCAGCTAATCTGCAGGTCGAGCTGGCTATAGTACAACATTTCTTTTCGACAACAAGCTTTGAATTGTTATCTGATGGAAATCTTTCTGGGGAGGGGGTTGTTTTGAAGAAATTCATATATTATCTAGGAACCCTATAAGCAGTTTCAAGTTCAAACGTCACAGCAATGCTAGAAATCCAGACAAATAACTTATCAGATATCACGTGTGCGTCCCTTTATTTGCCCTACGTATATATCTCTTTGTCCTTGATTGACGCTCCTTTCCCGATATTATCATTTACTGTTTCACTTGTCATTTATTCTTCGGTCTATTATCATTCTCATTCTTCACATTCTGGAACTTTTGCCCTTTAGTAATTGTCACATGATATTGATTTTATTTCCTGTTAAGAAGTTGAGGGGCTCTTCCAGGTAGAAGATCCACAAGCCCCCTTATTGACATGTAGAAGAAGTTTTATAATTCCAGAAATTATAAAGCAAAATAAATGCAGGATCCCATGCCATTTCATAGCTCATTTTGGAGCATTCGCCATGACCTTAGTTCCTGAACTTCCTGAAGCAGCTCCCCCCTCTCTCGACAAAACCTCCTTCTGGACCCTACTCACAAGATCTTTCATATATTGACTTGCATACTTTTTTCTGAGCTCTTGAACTGGATATATAAATCGCATAATACCTGTAGGTCCTAACCTATTCACGAAACAGATTAGCTAAGAAGGAACACAGGCCAGTACAGGAGTATATGCATATGTACACAGTAAAGATGAGAGAAAAAGTAGAACAGCAACCCACCGATAAAAAGAATTCCGCTTTTCCTTTGCATAATACATGATAAGATTAACGAACTGCGGTATGCTAGTCAGAGAAGCCCTGCCTGGATCTCCCGCGGTCTGGATATAGGGTACAGCGCGACAGAAGCGGTGGAACAGCAGCACATCCATATCTCGAATTTCTCCTAAGAAGAGACTATAGAGGTCTGACTGGACTCTCAGACTGGATAAGATGGTTTCCAGCGTTGCCAATGCTGTGGGAGAGGGCGAATAGATTTTCGGTGCTGCTGCTGCAATCGCTGGCTGCTGCTGCTGCCACTGCTTGGGCCATCCTTTGTTTATACGTATCACTAAGCCTGGGGCTGGGAATGGTTCCCATCTATTCATTGGAGGTATGTATTAGCTGTAGCAGGACTCAGGAGCGGTACAAAGAAAAGGCAGTGGAATAAATACGTACAAGAATAGCTCCTTTTTTTTATTGGCTTGAGATAGAAAACCTTTGAAATCGCGCGTTGTCAGGTTTATGGTGCTTCTGGGTAGGTCTCGGATATATCTGTGGAAGGTCGATTCTGGTAAGAGGCCCATGGAATCAAGAGCGAGCTGCAGCGGTGCTCGGTTCGCGAACAGGAATTCCTTGATCTCGTTGTAACGTGGGCATGGATAGTCGTACTCTGGTGGCTCTCCGTCGAGTGCAGTTGGAGTTGTTCCCATATTGCTAGTCTCAGCGCTGCTACTTTTCCCCACGGGTGGTACAGATCGAGCTTCAAGAGCACTTTCAATCGCTTTGCTCTTCTTTTTTCTTACGTTTTCTTGAGTAGCTGCATCTTGTTCATGAACAGTCTGCCCTCGGACGATCGCCACTGTGTCGATTGCAACATCATCGAATGATTCCGTTTCGTGAAACCCCCCATTAGAATTAGCTCTAAGAAATCTCGCTGGGCTGTTCGGAGCGAATCTCATGCCATGTGTAAGCGGTCCTCGCTTGATAAATTTATTTGGATTCCTCCCTTCCCAAATCTCCTCCTGGAAAATATTCACAGACCATGAAACCGGCACGGGGTAAAGCTCGCGGACGAACCACGGATCTAGGGGCCCTGGGTTGGTGGGCGGATCAAATGGCAAAGTGGTTCCAATATACCTGATGCTTTCTCGATGGAACCAATTCCATTTGAACATTCCTAGCCCAGGAAGGCCCGGTCCTCCCCTGCTGTACTCGTTACTCACCATGGATACCCAGTTGTCACCGAAGATGTGCGACTCAAAGGAAAAGCCACATTCGGGTAATGGTTGGTCTTCAAAGAAAGGCTCGCGCGTACTAGCTGGTCTGTTGTTGTCCATGTCATGAGCGTACCCCAAGGCATGCTTTGGCTACTCGTTAGTTTTATAGTCTAGTCTGCTCGAAGTAATAAAAAGTAATAAAGTCAGGTGAACCGTGAGCCTTACAGCAGTTTCGTGTAAAATATTACAAGTAATTGTTGCTCTAGCTAACATTCTGGATTTATAGTCAGCATCACATTCTTGCAAAGACGGAGAATGGGGAATATGCTTACTTCTCAGCATCATTTAAATCTCCTCGAAGCAAAGGCTGCACGATCTCAATAGCGATATAAACCTCAATTTCTTGAAGTAAAGTCCGATGGGTTATTGCATAATGATTCAATTCCTTGTCAGGTAGCCCACGTCCGGAGTCATAGCCACTTCTTAGTCCAAATCTGATTCTCTTTGCCATGCTTTTGAGCTTCTCTTGTAGCGCCTTGGATGCAGCTCGGCGATCTTTCTCACTTCGCAGATAGATGCGAAAAAGATTGGGAGTTTGGGAATCAATAGGAATTCTAGTGCCGTTGAAAAGCGCATCGTACCTACACACTATGTATGAGCTTGGTTACTTCTTGCTTGAGAAGGAAAGTAGAGAGCATGCATTGATCGAACGACACATACCAAGCACTTGCAGAGTCATGAATCAAGATACGTGAGGCCAACTGTAAGCAGGCTTTGAGAATATTCCAAACCCTCGGATTACTCGCCTGGAGTAGTGGTTAGGTCTTGTGGAGTTGTTCATCGATAGTGAGTTGACGTACGAGCCAAAACCCAGGTTCATCTCCCCAGATTGGTACGGGTCCTAGATGTCTCGGCATCTCCCCTTCATCTATCCAATTTTCTCGACCAAAGATGCTATGGATAGGGTTCTTAAGACTACATTGGCTCGGTGTCGTATCCAATGCCGCTATTGCACCAATTCTGTGTAGCTGCTCTACTGTAAACCCCGCCAGGCGTCTTCTCTGGTACTCATCGAATCTTTTGGTTCGTGCTCTTAGATTGTCATCGGCGATATTCTTGCTTCGTGGGTCAATCGGTGTAAGCCCGCTTTTGTTTGTGCCTCCTATATAGAAGGTGTGATCCATGTCTATGAAGTATCCACGAGGGTGGCTGTATTTCTTGGCTAGGGTTGAATACTTGGAAAATTTCTGGACTCGATCATCTTTTGTGGACATGAATGTCAGCATTATCAGGCTGTGTGAAGTGGGGATCAAAAACAGGGGCATAGTGAAACACAGCTCACTTCTTGTTTGTGTTTGGCCTGTGGTATCATAACGTATCAGACCCCTTCGTATTGAGGTCTCTCTTTCTGCCTTCCGGGCTGGAGTTACGGAGGCGGACATTGTAGTTTTGTGAAATTTCCAGGAAAGGACCGACGATGTGAGCTTTTCATCTTCTTCCCTCTCTCAATTCCTCCGGAAAAATGCTGACAGAAGCTCGACATGCTAGACAAAGGAGTATAATAGCTGCATTCAAACTTACCCAGTTTACTCGCAGGGTGATTGCCGAGGACAAAGACACAGCGCCAGGCGAGCAGCAATAATTATAGTGCAAGAACATCAACCGCATCAGTTTCTAGATGAACTTTTAAAGGTCTAGAATAATCTGCCTCGAGATTATAAATTGCGACATTCTTACAAGATGCTTGCTTAATGTCAACAAATTTCTGGGCTCGCTTAGAAAGGGGCTACTCGTGATGATATATTTTGTACAAAGTGTCGAGAACCGGAAGAACATGACAAAGGAAATTCATAGTATTTATCTTAAATAATAAGATATGTGGAAAACTTACCCTAAGGCTTTTTGTGTCGACAAGGTCATCATATATGACTTATAGAGTGCGCTCTAGGCCCCCCCCTTCTTTCCACTTTCGCGCTTTTGAACGACGGTGTTTGCTCGTCTCTGATCCTTTCGTATATGTATGTCTGCGGAGGACGGAGAAGTGGGATTCTGAGTATGTGTGATTTAAGATAAAATTGAGGAGGGATCTTGGTGAGTGGATTGAGAAATCGAGCAACTCAAGGAGAAAGCTACTATGACATTCGAGGGATTAAGGGATAAAGTAGCGAGGGAGTGAGTGATATTATGTGTTCAAGGCAGGGCCACTAACCCCTAGGCCAAAGAATTCTAGATAAAGAACCATTCTCCGTCCGAATATTACTTAGTCCATTGCCTCCCAAAACGCCCATCCAGTATGCAGTCGTCCGTCCCTCATCAGCTCCTATATACACATCCACTGTACTGCTCGACTCCTCGCCTATATCTTGCAAATTTGCAACTCAACCTCGTTGAGCAAGCATCTTCCAATGAAGTCCCATTCTCAACTTCAGCCATTCCCGTAGTTGTGGATGCTCAGTTCTTCTTCTTGTTCTCGGTAGGATCATAAGATCGATCGTCCTCGCCTTCAACCTCTTTGACGATCTTCTCCATTTCCTTGGCCTGACGCTGCCACTCCGCTTGTCCCATCTTTGTGTCTCTGCGGAAGAGTTCCTCGTTTGGCTTGCGGTAGCTGCCTCCAAGACGATCCCAGAGTGTCGTGTATTGTCCATAGTTGTAGTTGAAGTACAGGTGATGCATCGTATGGCACGCAGCACCGTTCAGAATCGGGCTGTTAGCGACATATTCGCCATCATGGATGAATACAGTCCAGATCTGAACGAAGAAGAAGAGAGCCAGGTATGCGAACTTCTGCAGCGGGAAGATGAACGGGAAGACATGGTAAGGAAGGGATTGCGAGAATCCATCAACTGGGTGGAACGCAACGGATGCGTATGGGGTCGGCATGATCCACTTGTGGTGAGGCTTGTGCAGCGTTTTGTAAATGAGCGGGTGGTGCAGGCCGCGGTGAATGAAGTAGATAAAAAAGTCTGTGAAGAGGATGAAGAAGGGGAATTGTAGGTAGTTGTAGTAGCTAAAAGGCTCGTCGGAGAAAGTGTCGTATAGCTTGGAATAGCCACGGACCTCGGCGAGGAAGAAGGGGGTCGTTAGGATGGCTATGAAGGGCATGGCATCAACGGCTTGCCTAATTTCCTGTCGAATTTGGTTCTTGAGGAATTTCGGGTGATTAAAGGTTGTTTTGTCGAAAACGAAGATGTAGGAGAGAGTCGATACGACGAAGTAGATTGCTGCACCGACAATCCTGGAAGAGGGATTTAGTTAGATTATTCTGAGAGATTGTTTATTGCGAGCCATACCAGGTGATCAGGAAAAGTGAGAAAGCTTGTCGATAGATGTTGTCTCTGTATGCTGAGCTCATGTAGGCGGCATCTCTAGGTTGGAAGGAGAGCATTAAGCTCGCAGGCTCGAAATGCCATGGCGATGCAGCCTTGAGGTCTGAGACGGTCCAATTGCCGGACCCATTGATTGGATTATACGCCGCAGGTTTGGCGGGGAATACAGCGGCGTACAACTTGTCGAAAAGGAAGGTATCGCAAAACTCGAGGGCGATATCCATGGTGGCGGTGGATGGCGGCTATGCAATACAATAGGGGATTCTGATGATGAGCGGACAATGAGTGAAGAGCGGCTCTGCTTGGATGGCACAAGGGAAAAACTCCAACTGAATGGGTTTACAACGACTTCTCTGGTGAGTGAAGAAGTATAATCTTTCGAAACGGCGACAGTGGGCCAAAGGGTTTCTCTTGTAGAAGTTGTTGATGGGGATACGACCCTGATTAAATTTGTCACAAGGGGGGACTTCTGTCCCTGAGTACCTGAACTAGAAGTAAATGATGGTGAGCGACCAATGAAAGATAGCAAAACTCATGATTTAGCCTTCAAAGTGGGGCCAGTACGGTGGCCAGGCTTTTGTACCGATTGCGCCTACCGGTTGCTACCGATCCCGATTCAAAGGAATCAGGAGATCAGGAGCTTTCACCTAGAACGGGTCGATTGAACACGCGGGAAGAGCACTTACTGATCTGAATCGTAAGTTGGTTGGTGGAAATGGCCGAGGATTGGTTACTTATAGGGGCTGGGTATCTCAGTTTGTACATAATAATAATATATGATGAGGCCGTAGGTCTCAAGAAAGGGGTAGGCGAAGGGGAAGGGGAAGGGTCACGGCTCACTTCAGGACTCTCAGGAGTATGAATGAGGCTGAACATGAATGGAGTGAGTAGAGAAGTAGTCATCATTCATCTAAACCTCAGCTCAACGCCCTCAACTATGCACAAATACGTCTTGGATTGAAAGTCGATCCCAATCGCTGAGATATTAGTACATTAAGAGAAAGGTCGAGTCATGGTTATCTTTGCTCTAAACTATCACAAACATTCACATGTAAGATTCTCATTTACGCAAGTCATGGTCTCGAAACAAATCAGATCGTACCCTGAAGCGAAAGAAGGATACGCTTGGCTGTGAGTTAGAGATTCATCTTCGGTCCGATCATGTGATATGAGTATCTTTGGGGCTTTTGAAGTATGGTACTGAAGCTCTAGGGTTCCCCACTTCATGTGAGATCAGATGGACAGATGCTGCCAATGTATCTAGAAGTCCTTCATCCTCCCTCCCTCCTCAGGCCTGGAAAAATGAAGGATAGATAATATCAGATCACGTGTGGTTTACATAAATGAACCCGTCCATCGCATTTCGGTTCAGACCCTATCAGTTAGTAAGAGTCCATATATATCTCAGATCATGATAATTGAAATAGGGACAGTATGTATTAGCAAGTACAGGTATATGGATTGTACCGAAATATATATACATGTACACATAGATTCTGGATCCGGACTCCAACTTGAAACATAAAACGGGACAACCCCCATATTTTCTCTTCGCTGTCACGTACGACGACCCTGCAAGCAAGCGAACGATTGCGCAAGGTAAAGGAGGAACCCATGAAAGGGATCTACCTTAATTTAATCGATTATTGTGCCTGGGGCTACTAGATAAAATCAAACATTAGTTCGGGCGGCTGACGACTGAGAGGCAAGCGGAATGATAATACGAAGTAGGAGGAGATACGGAGTAAAGTTGACCATCCACTACCCCCAGCTGGCTTTAACGCCCGAGTTGGGTTCTGGGGTCAAATCCGCGTTTGACGATGAAGTGGTGGTGATGAGAAGAGAAGGTTAGAAGTGGACTTTTGCTGGCATGACGGCATGTTCGTAGATAATTTGAGGCAAACGACAAGTAAACGGTCAACTTCGTAGGTTCGTACTAAGGATTCATCGGCTATCTGCCATTAGACACTAGGCTAACAAGGGAAGCAAAACAAAGAAAACAAAGGTCTGAACCCCAAAAGGGGAAAGAACACCGCACGAGGCGGGGGTGGCCTCCCAACCCCCTGTACTATTGCTAACACACCTATTAACTTGATAAATATATTTTACCGACCCCTGTCGATTGTTGTTGGGACAACACCCGACTCGACTTAGCCCCTGTCTCACTCTATTTAAGCGTTCAAACGCTAATCAACCACTAAGCTTTGCTCTAAACACCCCCTGCCGTTCTCTTCCTCTTACTCTACGAAGTAGCACGAAGTAGCGATGGGTAAGGTAAGTTGGTTTCCCCCGTGTGGTGGATCTCATTCGAAGGCCGCTGTCCTTCCCAAGTGTTAAACCTCTGCCCTGTCCTGTTCCGCTCAACATCTCAGAGGACGCTTCTTTTCTTCTCCCTTCCTGCGGTCATCATCCTGCTCCACCCTCAATCATCACCCTTCACTGGCCTTTTCCCTTCACACATCTCAATACTCTACTAGTGAACAATTACCAACAGCCTCCTCTGTCTGCATAGCTTCGCCCCTCATATTCCGGGCGTCAATATCCTCTTCAGACCTTGCAAACGCACATCAAGAAATCAGCCCTGGCGCACGACCTCCTATTTATCCTCAACCCGAGGCGCCCTCTCATCACCATCCAACATTCATCATCGCCATCGACAACCGCAATCGGTTGCGCGGCATCTTCTATCCTCACTGCAAATCGCATAATTTGAGGTGGTCGCAAACTTTGTTTTGATCCGACCCGACCCTCATTCTTGATAGCTTCGTCTGCTGCCTCGAATCAATCTCACGATGTCAATGTACAATCCTCATCGTGGTTTGGGGCCTGCTCCCGGCGGACCCGGCGCCGGAAATGCTCGTCTGAATGAACTGTTGGATAGTGTTCGTGGTGAATTCGAGAGTCAAGTTCGTGCAGGGCAGGAAGTTGAGCATGCCAGTAAGTGATCTTGTGCGACTGCAACTTGGATATGCGGTCATCACAAGATCGCTTCATCTGTGTGAGCCATTACTGATGGTGGTACTCTAGTGTCCACACAAATAAACGAGCTTCACACGATCAGAGAGAAGGTCTATGCAATGGAACAGGCCCATATTGCACTGAAGCAAAAGTAAATACCAGAATAATATTCAGCCCAGAGATACTAATTTTCGATAGCTACGATGACGAAATCAAGCGCCTTCATCGTGAGCTTGAAGCTCGAGGAGGCAATCCTCGCGCTCTCGGCGGTCCTCCTCAAAACTCGGCTCCCTCCCAAGCTCCCCCTTCCATCGGTCACGGTCCAAGCAACCTTTTTGGTGGTATAATGGCAGGTCAAGGAGGACAAGGGGCACCAGGATTGGCGCCACCTCAGCAACCAGAACAACATGGTCCTCCACAGCACCAGATGCCCCAACCCCCACCTGGCCCGCCAAGCATTCAAGGCCCTCCCCCACCACCACAGCAAGCTCCTTTCCAAGGAGGATACCCCGGTGTTGGGCCAAATGGCTATGCTCAACAGCCTCCGCAAAACACGTCTTCGCCAGGACCAGGTAAGGGAAGACCCTTGAACCGCGGCCCTGGAGGACCAGCAACTCCTCAGTTGAACCAGCCGATGCCATACCCAGATCCAAGAGCTGCGGCATCACCTCAAGTTGGCCACCCAGTGTCGAACCAGCATACTCAATTCAGAGTAGGAAATGCCCTAGCTGAACTGGATCTTGAGCGTCTTCCAGCCCACCAGAAGAAGGTTGAGCCTGATTGGTTCGCTATTTTCAACCCAGAAGTTCCTCGTGTGCTTGATGTGGATCTCTCTCACACTCTCCAGCACGAGAGTGTTGTATGCTGCGTGAGGTTCAGCCATGATGGAAAGTATGTTGCTACCGGATGCAACCGCTCCGCACAGATTTTTGACGTGATTACTGGACAAAAGATATGTATTCTGCAAGATGAGTCAGTCGATGCGGTTGGCGACCTTTACATCCGAAGTGTTTGCTTCAGTCCGGACGGCAGATACCTTGCTACTGGCGCAGAGGACAAGTTGATTCGAGTAAGGATTCAGGCCCACTTTTGCAGAAGAATACTAATAAACATAGGTCTGGGACATTGCTTCGAGAACAATCCGGAACACATTTGCAGGTCACGAACAAGACATCTACTCCCTGGACTTTGCTCGCGATGGTCGCACTATTGCTTCTGGCAGTGGTGACAGAACCGTTCGTCTTTGGGATATCGAGGCTGGTCAGAATGTCCTCACTCTCAGCATCGAGGATGGTGTCACCACTGTTGCCATCTCTCCCGACACCAAGTATGTTGCTGCTGGCTCTCTGGACAAAAGTGTTCGCGTCTGGGACGCCACTACCGGCTACCTCGTTGAGCGTCTTGAGGGCCCAGACGGACACAAGGATTCCGTCTACTCGGTCGCTTTCGCACCCAACGGAAAGGATCTTGTCTCTGGCAGTTTGGACAAGACCATCAAGATGTGGGAACTTGCTGCTCCACGTGGTCAGCACCCGAGCAACGCTCCTAAGGGCGGCCGTTGCATCAAGACCTTCGAAGGTCACAAGGACTTTGTCCTCTCCGTCGCCCTTACCCCAGATGGAAACTGGGTTCTTTCCGGATCAAAGGATCGCGGTGTTCAATTCTGGGATCCCAGAACCGGCAACACGCAACTTATGTTGCAAGGTCACAAGAATTCGGTCATCAGCGTGGCGCCAAGCCCAAGCGGCGGCAGCTTCGCTACTGGTTCCGGTGATATGAGAGCGAGAATCTGGACTTACAAGTCATACCCTTAAGCGACGGCAACAAAAATTTGGAACATGGACTGATCGCAAGTGGCAACATATATGTGATCATGGCGAATGGGCTGGCGTACTCGGGCATCTCTCTCTCATGCAGAGGAAGACGGGGTGGATGACTGGTCTGGATTTTGTATTTGATGTATCTGTTATCTTGGCTTGGATGCGGACAGTCGCTTCTATGGATGTGAAGATGGTAGGATGATGGATGGGGATATTTGTATGGAGCTGTTGGGTGGGATAAGGAAAGCGTATAGTACGAAAAACCAAGATACATGAAGTCAACACAGCGAATGAAAATGCTCTTTGGCACGGACTCCCACGTTGCCTCCTTCTCTGACAGCTTTAGCAGGTATCATATTAGCCTCTCGTGGGTAGAGCAACAAGAATTGTAACACAGTTTTAAGAGGGGGCCCATGTATATCAGTGTACTTCGTACCTATGAAAAGACGTCTGCGGTGATGCTATAGTACTCAAACCATATCCTTCCGAAAACCGAAGCAAATTTACCACACATATCATTTCCCTTTAGAGCATATTCATATATCTCATGTATACAACTCACAAACCTCCACGTTTCATTTTCGATGAAGCTGGTGGCAGCTGCGTCAAGCAGCTGATCGGAACCTGTAAACTCCCATGGAAATGGAACAGAGTAAACAGGTATATATCTTTATACTGATGGGTAATCTATTAAGCTGCCAAAACTGGAAAGCTAGATGCTAATGGTAGTCGATTGAGGCTGTCACTGTGATGAATATTTCTGGAGGAATGTGGCCAAGTTATAAGGCCTTTGTCGTATAGTATGAAACCAGGCAGTCTTCATAAGCATATCTCTGTATGTTTCACGGTTTCACCTCATAATATTACCTTGAAAGTGAATTGTTCGACCTTCTCGAAGGAATTCTCTTCGTAAAAGATTTGAGACTTGCAAGGTGTTCACCAGGCTGTCATATGAATTCATCCTCTTCTATTATAAGACGGACTGCTTCTTGTTGGTGATATTCAGTAGCTTGTCGCTCTTTGCTCTCCGATATTCTTTGAGGCCCTATTCTTTCACAACTCTATATCACAACGATCCAATCTTCATGATTCACCGAGAACGCTTCAAGTATTAATTTACAAAACCCCCTCATAGAAGATTTAACGATAAATTTCCAAGTTTGAAATCAAGCAGAATCCTCACCTTTTTCATTACTACAACTACAACTACTATTACTAAATCCCTACAACGAAATGTCCACAACACCTCCTAAATATATCATCATCTTCGTTCTAGGTGGTCCTGGCGCAGGAAAGGGCACGCAATGCAAACGACTCGTAGATGCTTATCCCCTGCTGCACCATCTCAGCATCGGCGATATCATGCGAGCTGAAGCTGAGAACCCATCGAGTCCCTACGCCGAGCTGATTAGAGGCAATATCCTGGAAGGGAGAGTTGGACCACCGGAGATGGCCGTTGGGTTGCTGAAAGCCGCGATGGAGAGGATCAGTCGGGAGGAGGAGGGAACGATGGGATTTCTGATTGATGGTGAGTAGCTCTTATTTCTTTTAATTACAGGGAAAGGGCTTCCTGTAGGCTAGGATCAAAAAGTCTGATTAATTGTATGGCTAGCTATTGTATGTGAGAGTTGTAGGGCTGATATCAGCTGCGAGTGATGTAGGGTTCCCGCGACGGATCGAGCAGGCGAAGCTTTTCGGGACGACGATCTGTCCACCGGCCGCAGTGCTCTTTCTGGACTGTGCGGAAGAAGTGCAGCGGGCGAGACTTTTACAGAGAGGTCAGACATCTGGGAGGATTGATGATAATGATGCTACTATTCCAAAGCGGTTCAAGACGTTTACGGTGACGACTATGCCGGTTATTGAATACTACAGAGAACAGGATAGAGTTATTCGGATCGATGCCTCAAAGGAGGTTGAGGATGTTGGTTCTGAGATTCAGAGTCGGATGGTGGATGTTCTTTGTGCTTTGCCGCGAATTTCATGAAGTCGAGAGAGAAGAAAAGGGGGAGGGGGGGGTTTGGACGGTGGTTGCAAGTAACTGCAAGTTAATATAATACAACGTTCATCATACATATGAAAGTTCATTTGTGGATGTTCCTAAAAGCCTATTCCACTCCGACGTAGCAGTCAACTTGACAATGCCTGCAAGTGAAACTGATATTACCTTTTTACCACCATCTGCTGATCAGTACCACAAGAAAAATCTCAAACCACGAATCCAGATCTCCATATTATTCTTAATAGTCGATCCAGTATTTCACACAAACTTAAATTCCAATGTTTTCTTCCAAAAAAAAAAATCTGTACTAACACCCGCAGCTATTTTCTTCTAGCTACGGGAAAGAGTGAGTCTGCCTCATCATAAGATGATTATGCAATGACATAATTAGAGCATACATGTAACTCGCGAATTCCGCAATATTTCTCTCATCTCAAGCTTAACATTTGATGCATGTAGATGCATCATGCATATAAGAGATATAAATTAGATGTATCCAAATCATGCAACAAACCCTTTCACATGTCAATGAAACACGCCCTCCAAAATAGGTACAAGATAGAGCTACAAATAAATAGGGTTATCAGCAGCATCCACCACATCACATCACATCACATTGCATTTATGCTCTCTGATATTCATGCCATGCCCTACCATAAATGACTCTCGCTTGTATGTTTCAGCATGATCGATCGACGCGACCGTGAGGAGATCAAGGGAAGTAGAGAAAGAGACCTTTATCGGGTCTACTACGGTTAGGTAGGACCCCTATTCTATGGATGGAGAAGTTTGAGGTAGGTGGAGGTGGGCGCGGGGGGAAGTTCATGCTGATTTAAGTTTGAGGCTCACCCGAATCTTAATTCCTTTGCTTGTAACGGAGAAGGCTTTGGCTTTGTAGGGTGAGAAATGGTGGGAATATGGACGAAGGTGAAAAGATGAGAGGAAGGAAGGAAAAGTGAAGAAGTTAGGCGTTTATATTGACTAGAAAGAACATGTGCAGGAAGAGTATTAAAATGGTGTCTACCACTTGGTTCCAGTTGGCTTGAATGAAAGATGAGAAGAGTGTTAGACACCCGCATACTTTCTCTTTTACAGATAACAGGATCAAATAGCATCACCTCGAGGGCGATTTCAATTCAGTTTACAGAAAATGAACAGAGATATAGCGGTTAAGGACCCGGAGTCCATCAGTCATTGATTGTGATATGCCAAGCCCTATCCTCCTGTCCAATAACAAGTGACATAAAGAAACCGGTGCCGCTCGCGGCAGATATCCATCCCGTCCAATCCATAAGTGGTGACCCAAACTCCTTCCATCCTGCTTGAGATGATCCGAGAGGAAATCAATGAATATCTTCGCGTATCGTGGTGTGAACACCAACTGGTTGGTAAAATTGTGTTACCGGCGGCTGGGGAGGGAAAGCTCAAAGATGGCTGGCAGCTGAACTGAAGCAAATAGGTGTAGTCCGAGATGCGATCAACTGAATGAGCGTGTCGTAGGTGTAGAATATTTGCAGTCCCAGGCCATCCGGCTTGCCGTCCTTCAAACAGCCATGCAGTGCAGACTTTAAAGAGGGTATCTGTCTTCCGTGTGTTTTGAGGGTGTTTCCAACATCTTCATCACTATGAAAAGCTCACGAATTTGGGGTCTCTTGGTAGTCCGTCAGGGCCGATGTTGTTTTTGGCGAATCGTCCCTCTGTGTGTATCCTCCTTGCCTCATCAAAATTTACTCTCCTGCTCTTCATAATTTTCTGAATCTCTCTCTTGCTCTTATCATCCAACCCTCGTCTAGAGTCGCCAGATGCGACATTGCCAGAAAGATCGAAAGCGGAGGATGACAAGCCGTCTTCGATATCAGCAGCGAAGGATGAGGGAAGTCGAGAGTAGAGAAACGAGGATCCTGGTAGAGAAGGCATGTTTGGAAGCCAAAGGGAACGTGTGAGGAAGAGAACTGTTTGATTATTAGTTATGTTATGCATAATGGAAGGCTGGAAGGAGTCAAAGCATACCAGTTGAAATAACAAGGAGGCTGAAGACGGTGCTATAGAGGAGGTATCCCATTGTAACAAAAGAGTAGTTGGACTTCGGGGACAATGAGATTTATAGGAAAGCCCCTCGAGACGCTCCTGATTCAGATCTCAAAGTGAGTCGGTGCATGAAACTGGGACAGACCAGAGAGTAAGGAATGTCAGCTCATGTTCAGTTCATGCTGTGGTCCCGTCGTGGTATCAATGCACGATGAGGCGGAGCGGCGGAGCCCTTGGGAGTGACGAGGCTGCTAGCACACTTTTGGTTCAGGCTAGTTTAGAAAGTGGACTAGCGGCAAGCTAAAATTAATCGAACGTGAACGCGGTTTGATTGGCTAGGACATACGCACCAGAACTTTTGAAATGGTATTGAAGATCTGAAGCCTCGCGACCCAGGAACGACTTGTCAAGACAAACTCACTGCCAAAATGTCACACCACTCAAGCCAAGTGTCTGCGGACTTGATCTGGGAGATCGTTGGTATGTTCTTACTCTGCGAGAATGATGGGGCTGCGGAGGGGCGATTGGAAGCCGGCGCTTTGGTTTGAGGCAAGAGCTGATTCTGGGATCACAGGAGCCCAAAATGCCTTCCTCGTGAAGCGCGCCCAGAGTGGAGGTATCCGATTCTCTCGCGATCCTCTCAACTTGACCAACAAGCACTCCCGCAAGGTATGCAGCCTGTCAGATTGATTTTGGTGGAATTCGACTAATTTCGAACGCAGTACGCTGGATTTGTCAACGAGAAGGTACGCTTTAGAGCCTGCAAAGAAAGAAGTTTTGGTTACCGGGAGGAATGCTGATTTTTACAGGCCGTTGGAGTTGTCCCGGCTGAAGGCGACAAGGGAGGAGTTACTCTCATCACCAAGAAGACCAAGCACGCACAACGACCAGGTGCTGCTGCCCACAAGACCACCTTCGGCGGAAACAAGACCACCAGAAAGTGAGCGACGGAAGCCAAATTACATAGCAATAGGATGCTGACCATGTTTTAGGACCTACAAGGCAATTGTCTCCAGCACCGCAAAGTCTGGATACCGATCCGATCTCCGTGCCTCTGCTGTTGCCCGCGCATCTGCCATCCGTCAGTCTCAACGGCCCAAGAAGGATCTTCCAGAGAAGAAGCTCCGTGGATCCAAGGCGAAGGCAGCTGCTGAGAAGGAAGAGTAAATTTTGGGATCAGGCATAAATGGGACGGTCTTGCTAGTCACTTATGAATGAAGCTACCAATTCCAGGAGTTATTTTGCAACTATTACTTCCCAATCATACGACTGTGACATGATATGTGAAGTAATAAGGAGAATTTGGGTTTCTAGTATATCTGAAGCTATGGAAACCGAAGAGGTACATACTCCGTAGCTCGGCTATACGAACATGAGAATAAACAAAGACCGAATGACACCTTCAAAACGATATCCAAGGCTATGACACATTGGTCAAGTTTCCGGCATGTGAACGTCCAACTGTATCGTGAACAACCGGTTCAAACCATAGTTCCTGCCGACTCTCTCCGAAACATTGGTACCTCGGGCCAAGAGAAGGGACTAGTTTTAAATATAATCCCAAACCCCACATGCAAGGTACGGTCGGTATTCTCAAATTCATTTCTCCTTCAAGCCAATTCAGTACAGTAAACGCAAGAGGAAGTAAAGTTCGACACTTGCCCAGGTTCAGGTAAGCATAGGTCATTCCGCCCAACGGTGATCACTTCCAATCCTGCCCAGCCACTAGCGTGCCCAAGCACAGTTCGTGCTCATCAACCCCTCCAACATTCTCGATTTGTAGGAGTCAGCACTCAAGCCTCCCTTTGCCCTTAAAAGACTGTTCTTCTTCTTCACAACTTTCTGACAATTCACTCTCTGAATCTTTAGCAATTACTACCTAAGGTACGTTGAATTCGATGATATCTCATAATACTGCTTGTTATTTAATGGATGCGGGGTAATTGCTAACATAGCAGAGCAGATTTCGAATCTCATAAACACCGCGAATATGGGAATCAAAGCCGGTATGCCTGCGGTGGCATAAGAAACATGCCGAGAGCAGTATTGACAGTCTTCTAGTTGTCGCTGGTGCCTCTGGTGGAATTGGACAAGTAAGAAACACTCTGTTGATAGCTGTGTACCTTACTGACCGTCTTTCCACAGCCATTGTCCCTTCTCCTCAAGACCTCCCCCCTCATCACCGAGCTTGCTCTTTACGATGTCGTGAATACTCCAGGTGTTGCTGCCGATCTTTCCCACATTTCTTCGCAAGCCGTAGGTACATATAAAACCGAGGGACTTTGGAAGTCTACTGACTGAGTCCATAGAAAATCACCGGCTATTTGCCAAAAGATGATGGGGCTAAGCTCGCATTCAAAGACGCAGATATCATTGTAATTCCAGCTGGAATTCCCCGTACGTACAAGGCCTACATTGAATTGCTCTGGGACTATAAACTTACAAGGAGACCTACAGGCAAGCCGGGAATGACCCGTGATGACCTCTTCAATATCAACGCCGGTATTGTCAAAGGCCTCATCGAGGTCATAGCCGAAGTTGCCCCCAAAGCCTACATACTTATCATCTCCAACCCCGTAAATAGCACCGTGCCCATCGCCGCCGAGGTCCTCAAGGCCAAGGGAGTTTTCGACCCCAAGCGTCTCTTTGGCGTTACAACCCTTGATGTTGTCCGTGCAGAGACATTCGTTGCTGAGATTGTTGGCGAGAAGAACCCACAAAGTCTGACTGTCCCAGTCATTGGGGGTCACTCTGGAGAGACCATCGTTCCTCTGTTCAGCCAAGTCACTGCTAAGATCCCAGATGAAAAATTGGCAGCTTTAGTCAAGCGTGTGCAGTTCGGGGGTGATGAGGTTGTGGCTGCTAAGGACGGTGCTGGATCTGCTACTCTTTCTATGGCCTATGCTGGATACCGGTATGTAGAGCCAACCACGAGCTGTGAATATCACTAATATATATAGATTCGCTGAGGCTGTCCTCAAGGGACTTAGCGGCGAGAAGGGTATCGTCACGCCAACATTCGTTTATCTCCCAGGTATCCCAGGTGGTGATGCTATCGTCAAGGAGACCGGCGTTGAATTCTTCTCCGTTCCTGTTGAGCTTGGCGTGAGTTTTGAAAACCCCAATCCTACTTAATCCCCGCTAATGTCCATCCAGACCTCTGGAGCCGAGAAGGCCATCAATCCCCTTACCAACATTAACGAAAACGAAAAGACGCTTCTGAAAGCCGCTGTTGAAGGTCTCAAGGGCAACATTAAGAAGGGTGTTGACTTCGCCCACAGCACACCACAAAAGTAGTCTTCCCGCCCCGTTTTTTCCTCTCCGTTTCTTCCTTCAAGTAATCAAAACATGGCACCTCTCATTCCCCAGAACCGAGCACCTTTATCATGGGAGGAGAAGGAAGCTGTTCTCTCTTTTGTCTATCTTAGCGTGTGTGCTACCAAACGAAGTGGAATTCAAAGGTCTGGTTCTTTTTCAGTAAGAATATCCTTGACTGATCGTTGGCGCTTGCTTAGATAGGCTGTGATAGCTCCCCTTTCTGACTTCGATATTTTACGTCTCCGGTATTGGTGCGGGACGAGCTGTTGTTATCTTCTTTCATCCGTGCTTTTCGATTATACTTTCGAATTGGATGGGTGCATGGGACTGATATGGAAGGGCGGAAGGAATTATGCCTGGGCCTAATTATGAATGATTATGAAGAATGATAACAAACGGCACCAAATCTCAAGCTGTTTCTGGCTTGCTCTGAAATCTTGTGGTTGCTATCTTGAAACCAGCCATGCTCCGCCAACGCCAAAACCCCCATCCCAGACGCCTCAAATGCCGCTAAATTGTACAATAATCATTTCAGACCCTATCACTCTTCCCCATCTCAAATGAAACCAAATTCCTCTTCTCCGGTTCCATACCCATTCATCAAGGTTTCGCAACAATACTCTTAATTTGAAAGGTTGCTCCTGGCAACTCGCTGGTCTCTGCCTGTACCGTTGCATTAATACCCATACTCGCCAATGCTCCACGTATGATACCACATGGGAACCAGAGAAAAGGTTGGGCGCGGACAACGGCTTGGCCGCCTGCTTCCGTCGACATGCGTGCAAATGGGCGAAAGGAGTTGTCGGTTAGGACATAGACGCCCTTTGAATAATTAGCTACTAGTTCGGAGGTGATATGGAATAAGAGTAAGAATAAGAGTAAGATTAGGTGAATAGGGGAAGAGGGGGAAGCATACTCGGTGATTCGTCTTCAGATTATCAATCTGCTTTCTGAATACCAGCATCCAGAGGTCTTTACACAGAAACTTTATGACATCCAGCGTATCTGTGAAGCGTGGCCTTTCGCGGGAGAATCTAGTATGAGCCATCGAAAATCAGCAAGGATATTCCAAGATAAGACAAAACCCATCCACTCCGCCCTGTCTACAAAGTCTCTTTGTGTCGTGAACTTTGGAAGCGGACAGAGGGGAAGAAGGAGGGTGATGTTATACACACCTTTCAACCAACCCCTGACCAACCCTGTAACCCAACATTTCCAGCCTGAAGAATACCGCATCTCTTTCTTCCTCCTCATCCATCTTTCTCTGCCCGTGCCCATTTACACCTGCACCTATACCTCCGCCTCCCGTCCCAGCAACACTACTCCCCCCATCTCTCCCCGTACTCTTCACGCTCCCACTAGTTTCATGCCCAGCTTTTGCAATTGCTCCAGGCGCATCGGAAGCTGCATCGACTTCATTGACAACCCGGTATGCCATGGGTACGAGCTCGATCATGAGAAGATCTAAGCACGACGAGTTCATAAACGTTGCGGACGGGTCGGAGGCATTGTAGGGGGGCAGGGGGGCGTCGAAGGACATTGAGGGCGGTATGTGGTAAAGAGGTGTAGATCATGGATGGGACGTGAGATGTGCGTGTCTGGAGGCGGAGAGCTTGAGTTTTGGTTGTAGTAGGTACTTGTGGTTTGCAGGTGGGTTTGGAGATTAGGCGGGGAAATGATGTTCCGATAAAGGCTGAGTGATGCCCGAGTTCATTCTCATCTTCAACTCTTCCGCTGACAGCACTGCTCCTTTGAGATGAAACTCCCAATTATTCATCTTCTTCATGTCATCTTCTGACTTCACTTGTATCCCTCGGACCTTTCTTTCTTTTAAACAAAATTGCCTGTCTTACGGTATTAGACAGATTGCACAGCAGTTTTCCGAAGTTTAGTGCTTCAGAAATGCTCGCGGCTGGAAGTTGAGACTCGCGAGTGGCTCGAACTACCCGATTGCTGTCTAAATTCTTTATGAATTGAATGGATACTCTTCTTCTATCAACTGGGTAAGATTATAGCATAACTCATCTAGATGTGAACGGAGCTTACAGCCTACCTTTCTCTTAATATCCTTGGTGCCTTGTTTATTATTTTAGAATTTCGAGCAACCCTTGCAATGTTTCAAAGTTTTTCCAGCACCAACTCGAGGTACAAAACAAGCCTCTCACAATTTTGTCTGCAGCTGATGAACGTGATGATCTGGTTAGTGGGTTGGGGAATGGCTACCACGCTCCCTCAGACTACTCACATTTTGTTAACTTGGGTTGGTTTCAAGGAGTCATCTTTTTCCTTTCTTTCGGAATAGAATGTTACAGCTGGAAAGTCCAGACTGAGAAATTTTCACAAAGAGAAGCCCAAGTGGCCATTCTTAGCTCAAGTCATATTTATCTAGTATCAGCTGAGCTTCATTCTACGTAATTGTATCCAGTTTTCAAGACCACAAAGAGGAAACCCACTTCAAGCACCTATACAACGTCAAACCAAGGCTCATTCGCCTTCACAAAATCTTCCCAAGTTGTTAAAGTGTCCTTCAGCTGTGCCTGCGTCCACTCCAGATCTCCCTGCCCAGTCGGTCCAAAGTATCCGAACTCATTAATGAGCTGAGCACTCCTCTTCAGCTCGGCCCTCTGCTCAGGTGTCATAGCCATTGCCTTCACTTCATAGGACTCCACTACATCATACGTGACTTTCTTCCCAGTGACTTTTGTCCACCCATTGACGAGTTGCAATGGGGTAAGGAATTTGGTTGCGCAAGTGAACCGCTTACCATTATACTTCTCGGGATCGAGTAAGATTGGGGCGATGTATTTACCAGTATCCTTGATGTCAATCACGGGGAGGAGTGCACTTTCAGGTATTGTTTGTGCAAGAACATATGTTCCATCCCCAACCTGTTCAACTTGTCAACTTTGCAAGATTCGAGTAAAGTTTGAGGTATACTTACTGGTTGTGGCTTCATATTTTCAATGTAATTCTGCATGTACCACCCAGCCATGAAAAATGAGGCAAGAATTGGCAGGGTGCGAATATAAGCTTCGACCTCAGCCTTGCTGTCAAAATGCTTCATGGATCCTTTTCCTTCGGTCATCCCAGTGACATTGGGAAGTGACGACCATATCAGAAGCCTTGCGCCAATTGCAACTGATGCATCCGCAATTGCTTTTCCTTGGGCGATCTCTACATCTTTAGATGCCTTCTCCCAGACTGTTAAGTGTCAAAAACTATGTTTCTGCATTTTGAAGAGAGGTTCGCTTACAGTTTGTCACCCCGAAGACAGCGTACGAACCCGTGAGAGCAGGAGTAAGCGATGTCGGTTCATCCAAATCAGCCTCTACGACCTCGACTCCCCTATTTTGGAGTGCAACTGCGCTGGGCTTTGAGGCATCGCGGGTGATGCCGCGAAGGTGGTACAGTTTGGATAGATCGGAATCTCCGAGGACATAGTCGATGAGGGATCCTCCCTGCTTACCTGTTGCTCCAAAAACTGTAAGTAGCTTGCTCATAGCGCTTGATTTGCTTTTCTAGACAGACTCTTTGGAGCGGTATTGGAAATTGAGTATTCTCGAACTTTGAGAAGTGTCCTTGGGATTCCAGTTCATGGCACTTACATTATTTATAATACTTTCATAGAGGCCCCTCAAACCTGCATGGGCAATACTCTTGGTATGCAACCCGCCCAACTGTGGGTAGATATGTATCCCTTAGCCCCAAAACAGCGAAACATGAGTTAGCTTTACGCTAAAACCAATCAAAGCTCTGTTTATCAATGGAATAATGGGAAACTCCTCTTATCCAACGGAGCAACTAAGCGCCGATCATGATTCATTAACCGCCTTACCAAAGCCAATGAATGATGTTTCCGACCAATTCTGGGGATCTTGCATCCTCCAAAAAACGATGGCCCTCGGCAAATCGAAAACGGTTAGTTTGAACTCCGTTTACGCCAAAACCAATCAGAGGAAACAAGTGGGTCCCAGAGTCAACGACATCTCTTCAACTCTGCTTACTAGTCTTTCAAAAACGCATCCTATTGAAGCAAGATCTGGTTGACCCTAGTAAGATGGTTGCCGCTCGTTCGATCAGATATCTGACCGAGTGGCGGAAAGGCAGAGTCAGTGTGCCTGAATACAGACCTCTCTGCTGGTACTCTTCAAACTGGCACAAGAACATAAAGCAACAACTACATGTTTGAAGAACGGCTTAACAATAATGGACCGAGAAGAAAAGCGAAAGCAGACTCGCAAGAGAGGTCCAAATGTGAAAGCGGGTTGTGCTACTTCCAAGTGAGTGTCTCCAAAGTCAAACAATTTCGCACTAGCACTACTTTTCGTAAACAACAAGATTAAGATAACTTGAAGATTAACTAAGGCATTCATTAGAGCTTTTATGTTGCTATTTTCGACATTGATATGTATCACTAACGCAATACAGAGTTCGCCATAAGAAGTGCGACCAGGCCGTGTCTGCGTTGCACATCAACGGGTAGGGCATGCGACTTCCTTTTGGCTCCACTAGCCAATAGATCAGATAACGGCAATGTTGAAACATTAGCTTTGACGGAAACATTTGCAATTAGAGAGAAAAAGCAGCACTATCGATTCAGATATCTCTTACCACCCCTAGCACCTCAACCACTCCCGAGTTTTGCAACTCTCAAGGACGAGGAAGAGATTCGACACTTTGACTTCTTCCGTACTGTGTGTACACAAACCTTCTCTGCATATTTCAATGCCAATCTTTGGAAGCGACTTATCCTCCAAGCTGCACACACGGAACCGTTCGTCCTGCATGCTGTATCGGCGATCGGTGCGCTGACCCGGTATAATCAGCACGGTCCTTTCTATCCAACACCCATACTCGAATATAGCCTCAAGAAGTATAGTTTAGCTTCTCGGATGCTCAGCCAACGGATGAAAAATGGCACAGCGGACTGGAAACTTGCGGTTTTAGGTAGTCTTGTATTCCTTGCGCTCGAAGTGCTACAGGGACATGAGATGGGTGCCTTGTTACAAGTTAGAAGTGGAGAAGCTATTTTGAAAAGTATTCCTTCTTCGGAGCCACAACTTTTGACACAACTGGCAACCATGGAGCCACAATTTTCCGGAAACATCACCTCCAGCGTTGGGGATTCCGAGGATCTCATTACAGCGTACACCCGTCTTAGTGTGGGAGAGTACCCGTTCCTGGGGATTTGCTGTGGCTCTGGCCCAAGCCTCGATCTCAAGCTTCCATTAAGGCTGGAATCAATTACCGATGCAAGGACAACTCTCAATTCTATCATTGCGACCACATACAGTTTTTATAGACGA
Organism: Ploettnerulaceae sp. D365; assembly: GCA_003988805.1. Classification (NCBI taxonomy): domain Eukaryota; kingdom Fungi; phylum Ascomycota; class Leotiomycetes; order Helotiales; family Ploettnerulaceae; species Ploettnerulaceae sp. D365. Next base: position 44,749 of record QYAL01000019.1, read on the forward strand.
TATGGGAGCCAAGATCTGAAAACTCTACCCTCGAGGCCATTACCACATGTCATTAAAACTGAATTGCTTGGTATTCAAACACTGCTACAGTCATGGCGCTCAGAAATGGGCAAATTTCTCATGGACCAAGATGAAGAAGATGGAGCGGTGAGACTTGGCATCAAATCTCTTATCATACAAAGCTTAGTCGCCTCAGTAAAGGCCGCCACCTACTTCTTCACAAATCAGCTTATTTACGACCAATATATTTCCCAGTTCCAGGAGATATTGGACCTAACAGCCCAGGTAGTCAGTGCCAATCACCAACCCTACATCAAATCTCTGGACAGAGGTCACTGCTACACCCTCGACCTCGCTCTAGCACAACCTCTCTACTTCGTAGCTTGCAGGTGTCGAGACCCAGCCCTGAGACGACGTGCTGTCAGTGTAATGAAACTGGTTGGGAAAGAAGGGATTTATACTGGGAGGACTGTAGCCAAAGTGGCTGAATGGGTCATCGCAATGGAAGAAGGGGAAATTTCACGAGCAGGGTTTGTAGCAGAAGAGAAGAGGTTCCATGAGATATCTTTTGATTTTGATATGAAGACGAGAATGGGCTCAGTTTGGGCATCGAAGAGGAATATCGAGGGAGTGTGGGAACATATTTCGGAGTTGTTGGACTTGAGATGATGTAGGTGAATAGACTGCTTCAAATGGCTATAATCATTCTCTATGTAAAACAATACGCGTGTTTGAAATCCTGATAGGAGCCGTAGGAAACAACAAAAAGTTACTCGCAAATTGCCTCTTTATTGTTGTTCTTGCCATTGGATTAGGAAAACTGGTATTGTAAAACATGAAAAGTGAAGAATAGTGCTCGACGTTGCCGGATATACTTAAGAAAGACAGATAATCTTGCCTCCGCACTAAGAGTCTTTGAATCTCTGATGCGAGATTAGAAGGCCCCCAACGTGAGAGGATGATTGCTTAGACTCATGAGATTAATAGAGATAGTTATTGCTCAGGGGACAGACAGTTTGGAAGAAGAAAAAGAAGGTTGATATCTGATGACAATTCTAGTCGATGGGCTGAGAAAGGGTCGGGAACGATGACTGCAATTCTGACTCTTGTCTTGTCAACTTTTGCATAGAGATCGGCCTTACAGATACTGCATATGATAATACATTGGTTTTGGTACAGGCTAGTAAGCGGATTGGCTTATGGCACTTGATATGCTTAATCGTCTAAGCACCTGTATCGAGATGAAGCAAGACCAAATTGTCATCAACGAGCCAGTAACAAGCCAAGGCCCAGTATGAAACAAGTGACTAAAAGATACATTTATGATTTACATACCTTTCCTAGGAAGATCACTCAGTAGCTCCACCCCAGAAAGGCAGGTAGTATCTCACATTCTCATACACCAAGAACGTGACCCAAGTAGCCGGCAAGACCCTCAGGATGTTCGTACCAAGCCCCCTATAGAAGCCTTTAGCTCCTTCCTCCCTCCAAATCTTTGCCGCCACACCTCTAATGCCTTTCCCATACAGCTTCTCAGCATGGTACGTTTGTAACCTGCTCCTGATAACTTGATACGGGTACGTAATAGTCCCAGCGAAGATCTTTGCCGAGCTCGATATGACAAGTGTTGCCGTATTACCCAGTTTCTCATCTTTCTCATATAAAGGCCCTTGGGATAGGTAGTTTCTCCAGAGATTCTTCATGGGCTCATAAGCAGCGAATTGGACAGCCCCATGACTATTCCCAAGAAGACTCACTCCAACACCTCTGTAGAAGCCTCTGAGCCCCTCATTCCTAAATACCTGGCCAGCACCATGCCACATGCTTTTATACGCACCCTCGGCTCCCCTGTCCGAACTCAACATTCTCGTTTTGAGCACCCATATTGGGTTTGTGGACAGCGTAATCAAAGTTCCTGAAATGCCACTCGCGAGGAAGTAATCCAAGGGCGTTAGGACGCTCCGAGAACTCGGGAGGTTATAATTATCTGAGGAGGAGACAGGTGGGGACGACCGAGTGTGGAAGGAGATAAGCCGAGTTTCGACAAGCGATTTGAAGTAGAAGAAAAGAGCCCAGGAACTGGCGTTGCCTATTATGTTGGGAGTGAGGCCGCGGTAGAGACTTTGAACAGGCCGATCATTGGAGACAAGGGAGCGGAGGATCGTGAGAGCATTGGTAGGGGTCGAGGATGTGTTGCGTTGGACTGGAAGAGTTAGCTATAAGCATGCGAAACATTGGAGGGGCAGACTTGCTTTGTAGACGGGTTTTGATCACATCTAAGGGATGCACGGCGAGTGTTGAAATAATGCCGGCGGAGAGGCCGGCAATGGTCTCGACCAGCGCGGGGGAGAGGCGCGCATGGTTGTCACTCATATCATAAGGGCGGTGCTGGGTTTGGCATGCTGTGGTGATGGGAATTTGACAGTGGTGGTGCATACGAGGTTGAAGCTCCAAATATTTTTTATCGCCGAGTTCCGACGGATTACAGTACAGTATTGAGTTCCAAGCCTCACGGAGAGTATCACTCGACAAATACTTCAGACAGAGCTGGACCAGAGGGAAAATATGAGTAGACACATTTGCAAGTGGTGATTGCACAAATGTGTGCTATTGTACAATTATCGGTGGTGTAACAGTCATTCCATCTGTTCATGGCTTCCAAAATCATCCCATATGCCCTACAAAAACGCCTTCTATGCTACACATTTCATTTCCTCTGTAGTCCACCATATGCGTCCATTTCCTTGCAGTGGTAGCATTAACAGCAAGTGGATTGTTGGTATCGTGAGTTGAGATAGGTATCTAACTTATGCGAGTGGAGAGAAGAGTCTATATGAACCATCAGTAAAGAGACTGGAAATAGTCTCTGTATTTTGCATACCTGATGAAAGATGGACGAGGCTCGCTGCGGGTATATCCTGAGTCTATTAGTCTTCTGGCTTTGTTGACCACGAAGGTGTCCTACCAAGGTAGATGATCAGGGGAAGGTAACCACTGCATTCTGTTAGCAACGACTAGGCTTTCTGCGCATACGGGCATCTTACTAGTGAATAGCAACACGAGAGAAGTCAACGACTTTTCCAATACGCTCCTAAAGCATCGTCAATTCCTCTTTCTCTATCGGAGCTGTTGAACAAGACGGACCTTAGTCTCTTCTGAAAGTTGCATCTTGGCGAGTTGAAGTGTGTGTGTGAAGCTATCAGATTATCAATACACACGTCCTTGGAATCAAATAAAAAGATGGGCTACTTACAAGTTTTGACTTGAACGTTTACAATATCGGTGCCCTTGCTGGGAGCATCGACCAGAAAAGATTGAGGAGCAGCCGAATCGCAAATATCCCTGTCGGTACCTACTAGCGCCAATTATTTCTCAAAGCTTCAAACGCGCCTTGCGCCTTGCCATCTTCAACTTCAAGCTATCCCAACCTTCCCTTCTCACGAATTCAAGATGTCGGGCGCACGGCACTGGTGAGTCTCTCTATCAAATCTAAAACAAAATAAAAGACAGAAATTAACATAAATCCTAGGGAGCAAGATAAGGAAGCTACCGTTTACATCGGCAACATCGATGAACGGGTGACCGACAGCTTGATATGGGAACTCATGCTGCAGGCTGGACGAATCGTCAACGTACATCTTCCTAAGGATAGAGTCACGCAGACACACCAGGGCTATGGTTTCGTGGAGTTTATTAGTGAGGAGGATGCGGAGTATGCGGCGAGGATTATGAACCAGGTCAGGTTATACGGGAAACCGATTCGAGTTAATAAGGTATGTCTTCACTTTCCTCCTACCTACCTACCGGCCCCACTAGTATCATTTCTATGGTATGGTATCGCATTGTATAAACTTCTTTACTCACAAGAAATGAAACAGGCTTCAGCAGACAAACAAAAACCAATCGAAGTCGGCGCCGAGCTCTTCATTGGCAACCTCGACCCCATGGTTGACGAAAAGACCCTCTACGATACCTTTTCGCGCTTCGGCTCTCTCCAGTCGCCCCCTAAGATCGCCCGCGATGAATCTGGCCTCTCAAAAGGCTACGGCTTCGTATCCTACGCCTCCTTCGACTCCTCCGATGACGCTATCGCAAACATGAACGGCCAGTATCTCATGAACAAGGATGTCAGCGTGCAGTATGCGTACAAGAAGGACGGGAAAGGAGAGAGACATGGTGATGAGGCAGAGCGGATGCTGGCTAGCTCAGGCAAGAAGAATAACGTTGTACCAGAGGTGCAGACTATGCCCGCGCAGCTATTAATGAACGGAAACGCACCTCAGGGTCCGACTGCCATGCTGGATAACGGCATAGGTATGGGCATGGGGATGAACGGTCCGCCAGGTGCATATGGGGGTCCCCCACCGTCCCTCCCGCCTGGATTCGGAGGGAGACCTGGCGGAGGCTACAATGGTGTTCCGCCGCCTCATCAACAGCAGCAGCAACAACAACAACAAACGCTGGTTCAGAGACCGAATATGCCGCTTCCACCTCCACCCACGGGATTACCGCAACGACCACCTCCTTCGCAAGCCGGCTATGGTGGACCACAAGACTTCCATCCCCCGGGATTCGCACCACCCCCGGGTTTCCAGCAAGCCATGCCGCCTGGATTCGGAGGTCCCCCACCTGGTCAAATGCCGCCTGGTTTCATGCCACCTCCAGGCTTCCCTCAGCAGCAACAGGCTCCACCGGGTTACCCTGGTAGGAGGTGAGTCTATTCCAAGACAGACTGAAAGCAAGCACCTCGAGGGAAGGAAAAGAGGGCTTCCAAGAAGAACCCCCATGTGAAATTGTATGTAATCTTACTTAATTTTTCTTTGGATGGAATGAAGGACTGTAGCAAAAAAAGAGTTTCGGGCGTTATAGGGCATTGCAGGGCGTTCCGGGGGATTTGAATAAATTCAGGATTTGAGTCAGTGAGTGGGCGCTTTGCTTGCTTGCTTTGCCTGCCTTGCTTACGGTATCTATCTACTCGTCAATGATAGTTATCCATCCTTTTTTTTAGATATCACAGAAAAAAAATAACAAGTCCACAAGAAACCTCTCACATAAAGGGAATCCATTCTTTTTTTCTTCTTTTTTCTCTCCAACAGTCCTGAAGATCTCAATAGACTTAGACTTACTTACACAATAACCCAAGTTACAGTATGATAATTCTCATCTTGAAAGTTACATAGATAGCTAGATAGATAGCTACAGTAGAAGAAGCGTGGTTGGTTGGTTGGTTGGTTGGTTGGTTACTACGAAGTATAGCGGTAATATTAATCTTCAAGTATTTTACTTTACTTTACTTCACTTATATGCAAGTCAAGAAAGGAATCCTTGTTTGTTTGTTTATTTATTTCGGTTATTTGCTGTTACATATATTTGTTATACATACATACATACAAATGATGATAATAAAGATCCCCAGAATGACAACAAAATCAGTACAAAAGGGACAGCGGCTAAGCCAAGATTGCTAAGCCAAGATTCATCGGTCGCCCAGTAAAGTAGCCGAGAAAAAGTACCTACTTATTATGCAATCCCTTTTCTTTCCTTTTTTATCCCCCTTTCCCCCACCCCTATTGCCAGCTTACACACAATTTCTCTCTCTCTCTCTCTCTCTCTCTCTTCTTCTTCTCTCTTTCTCGAACTGTAGACCGCGATGGGTACTACTTTCAGCTACCTAACTATACAATTCGAAATTCACAACCTTTTGTTCTCTATGAAATCTCCAAATCCCCATCAAGAGCGATGACGGCGTTATTCTTCTCCCCCTTGACTGGCATTTCATCAGCGACAACCTGACTCTCAAACTCCAGAGCCCACGCCTCCTCGACGGCGAACTTCCTTCGAAACACTCTCAACCATCTCTCACCCCACTGTTTAATCATCGTATCCTCCTCTCCACCTGCATCCCCACTCTGTATCATTTGATCCTTAGCCCCCTGAGCCCACGCAACAAGCTCATCCTCCATCCGGTCAAACAGCTCTTTCATGCTCGCTTTCTCCCTAGTGGCCGTCTCTTCCATCACAGCTTTCTGTTCTGCTTGGAGGCCCGGGACACCTTTTGCTCGTACCACTTGACGTACCCGACCAGTGACTTTACCAATGGTTGCAGAGATCATTTCGTAGACGAATGGCTTTCCGAGACGTGAGCCATCTTTAGCCAAGGCCCAATCGACGACACTCGCTGGGCTGAGGATGGTATAGTTGAGGAGCTTGTCAACAATGTTGACGCCGATGCCGGGTTGGTCTTTCCAGTATTCCATTACGGATTCGATGATTTGTTTCCGGGCGGCTGGGGACGCAGGGCCGAGGGCAAGAAGACGCTCTTTGCAACGCTCAATGCAAGAAAGTACATGTGAAAGGGATTTGGAGCCGATGTGGCATATTGAAGTCACATAGACGTCGGTGGATGAGACGAGTCCTTCGGGGAGGGCCAAGTCGGCCGCTTGAGCGTGGATGCGGTCGATGATGGGTTGGATAGCATCTTCGGGAGATTTTGTGCGGAGGAGAGACATGATTTCTTGGCCTTCCTGGGCAAATGGGGTATCTGCTAACATTAGTATATTCAAACATGTAAATTGCTACAAAAAAAGAACATGCTGACCTTCAGATGCATATTTGAAATCCGGCGTGTCCTTCTCCTTGGCCTCTGTAATAAGCTGCTGATACGGCGCTGGCAATGTTCCCTTGATCCGCTGTGCAAAGCTCAACCGAATTTCTTTATCCAACGCGCCCTCAATGAAAGCCTTCTTTGGATCCAAGGACGGCAGCTCTACATCATCAATCCACTCAGTCCATTTCCACGTAAACCCAAAGTTACTCAAATGGTGACCGAACCAGTCCATGAATCTGTAACTCAGCTCGAGATCCATAGAATCCACGCCTCGGTACAGATAACGAATGGCTCTGCCCAAACTGGGTGCGATTGCAGCCGGTGCGATCTTACAAGCTTCCGTTAGGGCGGAGTGGTAGTAGACCAATTTGTGCTCTGGAGATGGAAGCTGGAAGAGCTGAGAGAAAACTGCGTCGACTGCAACATCCTCTGGCTTCCAGGTCGATCGATCACCCTCGATATCGCGAAGTCTATCGAAAGGCGTAGCTCTCTTGACGAATGTCCCAGCAGAAAAGTAGCAATCGATGTCGATAAGAAACTTTGCAGTAGCATTCCTGTTGTAATCGAGAATATTGATCGTATCGACAATAGCATCCCGAATCAAGCAGGATGCAATATCAGTAGTAGGCGCCACAGTCTCAACATCTTGTTCTGCGTAGACGGAGAAGTACAGTTCTGGGAAGAGTGGTCGAGGGCCGTTCATAACAACCTCGGGGATGTTGATAGCAGGGAGAACGTGTTTAGGCGCTAAAGCAAGCAAATCCCCAGCACCCTCCTCGAATATAACCTTCCAAGGTCTGGGTAGACACGCCAGATCCCATCCTGTCGAGGCCTCACTCTGCAATTGTTTCTGGAGCAGCATCAAAACACCGGTTGGCGACGTAGCCTCTTCCTTTCCATTCCCAGGATATGGATCCACCAAAGCTTGTAAGACATGAGGTTCCGAAGCGATGATGTCCGTATTCTCGACCATGCTGGCCGCCTTGTCCTGATTATCCGTCGCTGAAGAGGCCATGATGTACGGGATGGTGAAGAGGATGATCTTGACCAGTTCCGGGCCAATTGTCTACACACAACGTATTAGTAACCATCCTGACTCCACGCTCGAAAGCTGGCAGCATACCTCCTCGTTATTCTCTGTTTGTAGATCCACCGCCTTGGTCAACAAATCTTGTAGGATACTCCACACTCCATCACCCTCCAACAAACCTTGGAGTCCCCCAAGAAACTTCATCAAAAGTTTCACTTCCCTCCACTCCCCCTTCACAATGGCCCCATTCGTCCTGATCGCCGTTCTCCTCAAAACTTCTTCAGCCAGCTCCCTCCTCATGGTATTGGCAACTAGTACTACCGCCGCTACGAACGGGATCTTAAAGGGCTGCTCGACAACAAGCTGGATGACTAGCTCATGGAACATCTCTCTGAGCTCTTCGTCGCCATAGTTGTCACACACGTCCTTGGCAAGGATATGCACCTCATCTTCGACACGCTTTAGCGGCTTGTCAGCAATGGCGATTAATGCTCTGCGGACTCGAACAGCAGGCGGTTCTTCATAGCGGCGACGTTGTTGTCGGCGGTCGTAGTCGTCTTCTCTGTCATCTGTACATGGGGGGAAAAAACGCAAATCGTCAGCCTTGTGCTTGCTTAGGATTAGGTCGTTTGACAATTGGGATGCAAGTACCTCTGTATCTTCTCTTGCGGTTATTGTACCCTCCGCGACCTCCTCGTGGTCTTTGCTCGTAATCTGCCATTGTTGCGACGAAACTTCGTTGTGGGGTAAGGGAGGAACGAAGGGGGGGGTTCGAAGTTGTCGTCTTGAAGGTCTCGAAACAAAATAGGGTGCCGGTGCTTGCTACAACAACAGGTGAGCCGCGCTGTTGACAGCGTGATGACTAAGCAGCCGTGATCAAGCAACGAGGAGTTTTGGGGAGAGGGATGTTTTCTTCTCGTGGAATTTGGCAGCCGTTCAAGTTGGTTTGTGTGCTTTGGAAATACGATTTTGTTTTAGAAATCAAATGAGGACTGGTTCGAATTTCACACGACCAAGGTCATTTTCACTACTTCAGCACATTTCCTCACCCTCAAGATCCCAGCTCAGGCATCACTTTTCTGGAATCCTCAGTCAGGTACAACTTGAGGGGAATTTCAATTTGAGTCTCAATCTCACTCCCGACCTCATGTATGGAAAATCTTTGATGATCTCTACCAGCCAACCCCTTTTGAATAGCCACTAATGGCACAGTTGCCCTAGGTAAAGGAAAAGGAATCTTTTGACCGTGCCAGACCAGGCGATCGAGCGCCACCCCCATCGCGGAATATTAACCCATTCCATGCAATCATCGAACACAAGGGTGCTCATCATGTGTAACGTACGCCAGAATCTTTGGGATGTAGAGAAAATAAAAGGAAGTCCAGCCACCCAATCCATCTGCTCGCTATCGAAAGAGGCGCGCCAAATAGTTGGACAAGAAGAATAGAAAGCAAAGGCCCATTTCCATCATGCAAAAGAGTCTAAAAAAAGAGGTTCGTCGAGGAGGGGGAGGGTGATCGAAAGCCAGTATCCGTGGGCCAGTTGAACTAGTCGTGTCCACAGATGTTTGACCATTGAAGCCCATTGAATACCATTATCGAGGAGAAACATCGCCCCTTACTAATTCTCTCTCATGGGTATTCTTCCAAGCCAATAACGCATAACCATCACAGATCCCGTATTCTCGCCATTTCTCCGAACTTCCACAATCAATCCCAGGTTGCAACGGGTGAGACAACTTTTGCAGGACCAGGTAAGATGCTGGGGTGGTTGCCGGTGGGAGACGATCAGAAACATTCGACCCCTCATAGAGTCCAGTTACCGAGCGACAGGAAAGCATTTATTCGTCAATCATCTTGCTAGTGAAACACTCAATCCAGCCGCGCCATCATCTCATCTTTCGACATGGGCGTGAAGTTATCGATATCTAGGCCGCGGGCTGCCAAGCTTGCTCGAATGTGTTGTGGGACCAGCCGGTTATTGAGCTGTGGGGCAATGGACAGTTCTGACGCGCATGTTAGCTGTGTAATTAATTTTGTTTCATTGTAAGTGGGGCAGGGCATACCATGACGAGAGAAGTCGAAGAGGGTTGGTAAATCCTTGACAGGGCCATTTGGATGACGCGAATCGGGGAATCTGGTTGAGGGATCGCGCAACTCGTCGAAAAAGGGGTGAACCATGGCATCAATGGCGGAGAGTCGCTCGGTAGGAGTGTATTCCAGCAGGCGAGAGATGAGCTCGATTGCGTTGGCATCAGCCTTGCGGAACACCTTGTTGAATGGGTGTGGCTTGATCTGGGGGAATTTATGCTCCATGTAATTTGGGTTCATGGTACGGATTTGATCGCGCGTGGGCGTGCCCAAAACCTTGATGATCTCCACAAGTTGATCAATACCCGATTCCCCAGGGAAGAGTGGCTGACCAAGCATCAATTCCGCCATGACACAACCAGTCGACCAGACGTCTGTGAAAGAGTTAGAGAGATGGACATACAATTTTCCAAGTGCGGGGAACCCTACCAATCTTCGTGGTGTAGTTAGTAGCGCCAAAAATCAGCTCGGGGGCTCTGTAGTAACGGGAGCAGATATAAGAGACATTTGGCTCATTCTCCACCAAGATCTTCGCACTACCAAAGTCACACAGCTTCAAAACACCAGTGCTGGGGTCTAACAGTAGATTTTGTGGCTTTATATCACGGTGGCAGATTCCTTGGGAGTGAATGTAGGCCAGGGCGCGGAAGAGCTGGTAGATGTACAGCTTGACTTCGAGAATTGGCATGGTCGTCTTCATCTTGTTGAAGTATCTCGATGCACGGTAGACGGTCTCGGGGACGTATTCTTGGACCAGATTGAGGTAAACCTCGTCCTTCTACCATATTCTCATTAGCATTCGTACAAAAAAATACAAATAGTGGGGGAACGCACTCGCTCGCCATTGGAATAATAAAAGGCCTTGAGCTCAACAATGTTTGGATGGCGGACGATGCGCATGATTTGCAGCTCACGGTTCTAATGCAAGGTTAGCGACGTACAATTCATCCACAGCGACCTCATTGCGCACCTTGAATCTCTTGTCTTGCAAAACGCGCTTGATGGCAGCATCCTCGCCCGAAGGTGAGAGCTTGGTCTGAAAAACCACGCCGAACGAACCATTTCCTACAATCTTGCATTGTGTATATTGCATATCCCGAGTCTCGCCGGTGACACCATCTTGGACCTTTTCGCGAATGACCTCTATGAGATAAATGTTAGCGGAAGTTGTGGACTGGCAAAGCTGAGCTGCTCTCGGAGGGGTGGTCTCACCTCCCATCCTCAGACTCGAGAAGGCTGCCGGCCGATTTTGCGACATCTTGAGGTCCAAAATCAACTTTGCTATTACGATTCGGGTGGACTAAGGACCAGGTAGATCGAAGGGAGAGATGTGGGTATCCTCGTGAAGTCCGTGGTGGGCAATTGAATGCAGGGTTGAGCGACGAGGAACAGGAAAGCGATTACTCTTTGTGAAGAAAGGCAGTAACGTGACGGGGCGTCCCACCAAGAACGTATTCACTATATTTCTCTGCTTCTGTAACGAAGTTCGTAGCTGGGTGAAACCAAGGCTGAAATGCTGTCGAGTGAAATGGAGGGTGAAGTGGAGGGAGGGGGGCAGTGGAATGTTGACCTGTTGAGAGGGGCGTAGAGAAGGATTTGATGGGGTTGGTGATCGCGGTGGTTGTAATTGTGGTTGTTTCTGTTGTTGTTGTTGTTGTTGCAGTGAGGTTGAATACTGTAATGTGTGGAGGTGATCGATTGAGTGAAGTGGTAGGTTGGTAGGTGAAGTTAGGTAGGTAGGTGGGTAGGGTAAGGTAGGTAGGTAGGCAGGTTGTAAGGTGGAAGAAGGACAGCGGTACTGTAGTAATGAGGTTAGGTTGAATTAGGTAAGGTGCTGGGTATTTTCTTGGCTCGAAAGACTGACTCTGCTCACGCGCTCCAAATTTTGAGACGAGGAGCTGGGGTGAGAGGGGGGGGAGGAGAGAAGACTACTGTACCTAACTAATCACGATGAGGACCAGGTCCAGGTCCAGGTCCAGGGGAGGTCGTGTGGATGTGATGGTTTTTGATGGTTGGTGTACAGTAAGGGTGGATACTCTTTAACTCAAGATGGAGGAGACAAAAGGAGGAGAAGGATGAGGGGAGAGAGAGGAAGAGAGGAAGAGAGAGAGAGAGTGAGAGATTAGTGAGAGAGGCTTGGGGTACAGTATTTCCAAGCTGATGGTTGGAAGAGGGGGAGACAACCGTTTGGAGGTCACTGGAAGAGCGCTGCCAGTTCTGGGATATGTAAGTGGAGGCCGGCAGGGCAGGGCAGGACAGGGCAGTTACTGTAGGGTGGACTGCAACGAACGGTGTGCCGATGGGGGGGTTTGGTGGGTTTGGTGGGTTCGGTGGGCTGGTGGGTTGTTGTTGGTGGGCGGGCTGGGCTGGCTTTGGCGCAGGTGCGTTTATGGTGGAGGGTTTTTCTTTTTTCTTTAAAAAAAGAGTCCAGTACCAGTACCAGTTCCGAGTTCTAAGCTTAGGGCTGTTGTTGGTTTGTGCGGTGCGGAGGCTACTGCTGTACTGTTGCTAGAAAGGATTCAGCTTACAGTATTATTGTAGAGCGTCGTGCAGCGATGGTGTAGTAGTAGAGTGTAGCGCAGCGCAGTGCAGAGCGCAGTGCAGATTATTGCAGTGTGCAGAAGTCGACTTGCTGCTTTTTTTTTTATTAATGTGCTGTGTATTGCTGTGGCGCCGTAGTGTTGTGTTGTCTATGGTAACAAGTGGATGTAGGTAGTTTCTAAGGAGGCACTCATACGTCGGACAGAGAATTTGGACTTGGCTGTAGGGTGTAGGAGTGTATACAGCTTTTAGCTCAGACTTTTTTTTCTTCTGATCATTCACGAGCCCACGAGATGGGTCCTACGAATGACTGGGTGGAGATGGGATTATTTGAGGGTGGATTATTTGCAACTGGATTGGATTGGACTGGATAATTAGATACAGACAGTGCCGAGTCGAGTCGAATCGGTTCCTGTAGTTCGCTTACGGAGTTAGCTCTTGGTAATCTTCGCTTGGTCTGACGTTGACGCTTTTTGATGCGAATCCCTCTACTAGAACTATGACTAGGCTAGACTAGGCTAGGGTATAAAGGTAGAACAAGACAGAATACATGGAGGAGGGGGAAGCGGAGGGGGAGGGGAGAGGGGAGAGGGGGAGCGGGAGGGGTTAATGCAAGTCAAGCTCATAAAGAATGGGAAAACCTCCGAGAGCGAGAAGAGAGAGAGAGAGAGAGAGAGCAGGTAGTAACTAATCATTAGGTACAAGGTACAGTACAGATGAATTGATTTAGAAATGGAAAGGGAAGGGGGCAGAAAGGGAAAGGGGCAAAGAGGGGGGGGAAACTTCCCGCCGTAAGACAACCAGATGATGTGGAGATGCGGGAGAGAGGGGAAGGGGAAGGGGAAGGGGAAAGATACAGTACAGTACAGTAGATACATATCGATTTACAGTACAGTACAGTACCTCCTCGAGCAACGCAAACTAACGGCGTTGAGGGATGAGGAATGAGGGGCAGGATGGGGGGGAGGATTGAGGGGATTTGTGTTAATGTGTATCTGAAAGTATCTATTTACATCATTACATGTGTGTGTGAAAGGAGAGGCACTGTACTGTATGACGAAAGCTTGGACAATAATGGTGGGCGCGAATTGAATGAGGAGCGTTACATACATGTACATGTACAAACAAAGCGAAAGCCGCAGACGTACCCTCGAAAATTGTTTACAGTATAGTACTGTACTGTACTATACCATTGGCAAGGGTTTTGTGTGTGTGTATGTGTGTGTGTGCGAGCGAGTCTGATCTTTTTTAGGTTTGCTATGATGTTGACGACGGCGATGATGATACTGTATGATGACTTTGTTTTTCTTTCTTTCCAGAACCTGCCCGGTGGAATTCGCTGTGGGAGGGGGCTGGGGGATCTTGTGGTTGGTTGGCAATACAGTACGAAGTAACGCCCTCGGGCAGTACACAGTACAAGTACAGTACATTAACGAAAGGCTCAAGAAGGGAGAGGGGGGTGAGAGGAGCAATGATGGCGGAAAAGAAAAAGGCTAGGTTAACGATGACGGCGATGAATATTATGGAGGAGTATTCGAGGGAATGGGAATTGGATGAATTGGATGGTGGTTTGAGACGCATTCGGGGCTTGGTTTCAGAGAACAGAGCGAGAAACAAAGACAGACCATGTGTTGTTCTGAAACATGCGCCGACGACAACAAACAATTCTCTCCTTTCTTTCTTTCTTTCTTTCTTTCTACTGGAGGCGTGACCAGCGTGACCAGCTTAGAATACAGTAGTACAGTACAGTATTTCGTACCCATACATGGCAATCAATGACTTTTTTCCTTTCTCATCCTACTACCTCTCCTCTCCTCTGCTATCCTATCCTCTCCTATCCTATCCTATCCTATTCTGTCCCATCATTCTGTACTGTACTGTAAATTCCCCTTTCCATCCGTCCCATGCACACACACTACACACGCGCTCTTCACCACTTCTCTTTGTCTGTCCTCGCAGCGGAGCAAGAGACATTCGTGATCATGGGACCTCCAACGCACACGCCATTCCAAGTCATTACATTACAGTACATGATTGTCCTTGTCCTTGTCCTTGTGATCGATACGATACATACCTACCTTACCTTACTCTACTCTACAGTACGTATCCGTCGATATGGTAGGTGCTTGACGCCAGTGCTGCATCATAGATCCCCCCTTCCGCTTCCCCCTCCCAATGCAGACACAGATGCGTAAGCGCATCGCTAGGCTAGATACATACATACAGTACAGTACAGTAGTAGATACGATACGATACGATACCTGCAATTCTTTCGAGATCGCCCTGGATGAGCTACGAGAATCTGTAACAGCTGGACCCCGCATCTACAGTACAGTACAGGAATGTCGGTAGAGTAGGATACTGTAGGGCCTATGTATGAATGCGTTTCCAGACATTCATTATCTTCATCGGTATATTAATATTACAACACCATTGAGCAGTGATGTATGATGTATGAGATGTATGTATGGGTACATGTACAGCGCTAGGCTAGGGGAAAATGGATCCGTCTTGCATTCCCCTCTGGTCAGCTGTGCTGTACACCCTTCCCATCGAATTGGTCGAAACGGAATCGCCTCTGTCTGTACTGTGCTGTAGCAGGCACCGGAGTTGGTTACAGGACATGTACCTGCGCTTCTTACGTCTTTGCCACCATACGTACATCACATCTCTTCTCCTGTTAACGTTCTTGCCGCCAAGTCTGGTCGAGAACAAGAAATACATGTAAACGGAACGGCCACAGTTGCACGCGGGCTGGCCGTGGCAGTCGAGACTGCAGTGGTGCAATGGCTACATACTGTACAGTACAGTCCTGTATCCATGCTGTACCAGTTGTTGGAGGAATGAATACCAGGTAGCTGGCAGTTCTCCGAGATCTTCTACGTCTTGCATCTTGAGTCCCCGAATACCAGTACAGTAACCTGTAGGTCGCCAAGTGGCGGGAAGGAGAAGCCTTTGGTACAGTACAGTAACTGTAGTCAACAAAGAGTACAGTAGTACTGTAAGTAGTAACAGAAAAGCTATTGATAGCAACCGGGCCCCCTCCCCTGAGGAAGAGGCTCTCATAATAATACATGTAATAATCGACATGGAACCAACAAGCATATCTTCTAATCTCGCAAGCACAGGCCAATTCCTCGTTGGTGGTGGACAATTGCCGCAGCCTCGTACTTAATCTGACGCTCTCCTCGCCTTGCCTTGCCCTGCCATGCCCTGCCCTGCCCTGGCCCTGCCTTGCGGGCTGCCCGTCATTACATACTGTACGAAGTACTGGACTGGTACAGTACATACCACGGCCACACGGCCACTCGGGTTTAAAATCTTTGACAGGCTCGTGGTCAGTGGAGCGACCGGAGCGTGCCATGACTTTACGAATGTAAGTACAATAATACAGTGCCAGGGCCAGGGAACCCAACCCCAGGCACAGACCAGTGAACGAACCTCCGGTCGTCAGGAGAGAGAAGCAGAAGCATTGGAAGCTCAGGAGACAGATCACTCAGAAGCACGCGCGCGCGCGATGCAAGAAATCATCTACTCAAGCTGGTTTGTCCTGACCTGATGACGGGAGGTTCGAATACGAATCATGATTCAGGTATTAGCGTTGCGGGTACAAGTACGGAAGTACAGTACTGTACTGTACATGAGAAACTTCAAAACAGCGGACTACTGTACTGTAGGACTAAGACTAGGACTACTAGGACTGCCTACACTGTGGACCCCGGCATGGAGGCTACTGCTTACCATATAGACCATCCGGCCATAATGCTCAACATCATCACAACTCGCCCCTCTTAAGTACTGTACCTTCGTATGGACTACAGTACACTTGTTTACATACTGGCAGGTCTCAATCGCATATATTATTAGAGTCAGCATCACCGCATGCTGTCCTGTGCTCTAATACTGTATTCTATATCTATCGAGCTTCAATAATACAGGACGAAGTACAGTACTCACTGTACGTGCGGAAGTTTGATCAATCCAATCTGCAAGCCTTGTACTTCCCATGCACCAATAGGGTCCAGTACCAGAAACATGGGAATCTCCATTCTTTTTCTGGGCTGGTTCAAAAGCACGATGGCACCCAATTTTCAATATTTCCAATTACAGTACAGTACTGTAATGATCACGGGAGTCCTGTCCGTGCAACAATGGCCTTTTCTTGGGCGAGCATGGATTCCAAAAAAAAAGCCGTTGCTTTCAAATTGCTCACATGATGGTTCAGCCACCCATTATTCCATACATAGCACAGTATTACCATAGCTTACATACAGTACTGTACCTTGGACTCTGTGGCCAACAGGCGAAACCAGGTGCAGCAAGCGGCCTCAATAATCTCCCCCTTTTTTCCTTTCCTGCTCCACTTCTGGAACTTCTCAGACATATTTAGCGCTCGAGAAGGAGCTCGTGACCAAACCCCTTGCTGGAGCCTTTTGAAGGTTTAGGGTTCGTACTTCGAAAACCACTGATGATCGTCTGCTGGCCCGTAGGTGCCGAACAAGACCGCCGCCATTATTATTATTGTCCCCTAGGCCTCACCCAGCCGTCTGCCACCAGTGACAAGCCTCCCGCCACAAACTTCTAAAATAAGTGGGCGTCCCGGTAGGGTGCACAGTACTGTATGGAGTACTCTACTGTACTGTGTTATTCAGATCTCAATTCTTCGAATGATCCAGACCGGCCTGGCTGCTAAGCAAAGAGCCGCTGAGGGCAACACAAAAAGGCAAGCAAAGGCTGGCCACCTCGGGAAGTGAGACCAGTGAGACCAGTTCCTCCGATCTGGTCGACCTGTTTGTTGGTGGTGATTGCATGCTTTAGAGGCCCAAGCCTTCGAAAGTGCCGAAGTGTTGCAAAGATTGCACGACGCAGTTAGCCAGAAGTTGCAAGTTCGGCCAGCGACTGACGAACTGCACGAAGTACTACTGTACTGTAGTGATACGCAGGAAAAGAAACACCACAGCCAGCAGCCAGCAGCCAAGCACAGTCGCCCCCCTCTCTCAGCCACCCCATCGTAGGCCGAAATCTTGGATATCTAGGCATCTGGCACGAGCAGAAGGGATACCTGCATTGCATACATGTATCTCGGGCTCTAGCAAGCCCACGTTACGAAGCGGTACTTCGTATCTCTACTGCAAGAGAGGCAAAATGATCATAAAAGTTCCATTCCCCCTCGCACAGCCGCTAATAATTGTACAGCAGCAGGAACAAGACAAGCAGCCTGCAGAGGGAATGCACAATTCTCTGTTTAAGGAGCATCTAGGCGCTCTTTCGTTGTCATGGACCTTCAACCAACGGGGGGATTGATTATCAGTTCTCCCGTACTAGTTGGCCTCACTGTCATTCTTTCAGCCCTCTCTTTCTCTCTCTCTCTCTACTTCTCTTCTCTTTCTTTTTCCCTTTCTCTTTAGCAGCATCTCATCTGCGTACAATCTTGAGTCATGCGCTGGACCAATGACTATACGCCAACCCGGGTCGATTGTTTACAGACTCAGAATCAACATCGAGTCACCATCCTTCGCCTACTGTACAGCCAATCACCGCACTACATCACACGATTCGAGATCAAACTACCTGGTATGCACGCCATCAGATGGTGACGAATACGTGCCCTATTGGAACTCTATGGGATGGGGTTCTACCTCTTCGCATGATGGGAGAAGGGGAGAAAAGGGGGCTTTTTGAAAATACCGCAGTGCCGTCGTTGTGGAACTTGAATGAGGGGTAATAGTAGGTTACTGTAATGGTAATGTATGAATCTATGAATCTATCATACAGTAATGCCCGGTCCGGTCTCAAAAGTGGGGCATGATGAAAGGAGCTTGACAACACCATGCCCAAGCAAAAAAAGGTGACGATGCTTCAATGCATCTTCTCCCAATCCTCCCAATCCTCCCAATTCTCACAACACCACCTACTCCTCACCTGCTCAACTCAATCACTTCTCACAATTCGGACCGAGCAAACAACAACCAGAGAGAGCAATGCACGTTCAATATTATGTGCACTCTCTCTCTCTCTCTCCCTCCAAACAAAGCTGCGCTATTTATCACCAGCGGCAAAGCTGACACACAATATCCGTCCTTTATTCTCTTACCTAGACGTCTTTACCTGTCCACAGCAACATTCCACATGCCCCTATGGAAAGCCATCAGCACGTGCAGAACGCCTCGCCAATCACCCCTCGCAACAATGGACGGAATGGCCCTTCCCTTCCCGGCTATAATCGAATCCGTTTCAAGCGAGATGCATATCATCTCCATCTCATCATATCAGACCTCACCACATCTCACAGCTCTCTTCTACCTTTTGGCATCTATGAAACTATCACCAACCACGAGATCCAATCCTGACCAGCAGCCGCTGTCGATATCATGAAACATGATATGATATGATATATAAAATGGGATAAATACACATCCCAGTTCATCAATTATGTATCAGATGGCCAAGGCTACCAGTGCCAAGATGTAAGCAGAGTTCTGCTGCTTCCTTCCCTCCCTCCCGCCTGTTTCACTGCTTCTAAAAATCTCCTCATATTTCACATTCTCATCCTCCTCATCCTCAAACACGAGGCCCTTGGGTCTTACAAACCCGCCTCAAACTCACATATATTGTCTCACATCTGCAAATTCCCAACGAACCTGAACATGCATTACCCAGCCCTAGTGGCGTTTTTCTTTCAAGACATACATAGCCAATGCTCATTCCTTCCGCTCCTGTCTACAGTATGCTTTCTTTGGGCTCGCTCCTCTCGAGCACTTTTCTTCTCGTCCCGAGTCCTTGTTCGATCCTTGCGATACGCATGTGCAAACGCCTCTCAGATGTATGTCTTGACCCTGCGCTCTTGTCTGTCAAGCCCCTTGGGAAGCTCAAAAGAACTATCAAAATTGTCAACAAAGCATTGTATGCCGTCCCGTGTATACAAAGCTTCTTCTCGATTAAAGGACAGAGTGTAGTTCGCGTAATGACAGCGGCTGCGAGGTAATGCTCCGCTGCGATATAACACTGAACTGTACCTACTAGTTAGCTATGCACATTTACAGGCTCTCCATGAAGCAGTAGTAACAGCAAGGAATATTGTATTGTTTAACCTGCTGCCCGGTCGATAACATACTGGTCTCTTCCTATACAGTTATGAACTTTATACATGACTGTTCAGTCTAGCTTCTTCTGGACAGAAAGAAGAGATATAGAGCCGTGGAATTCCCATTCAACACCATCTGTTCTCTAGACTCTATAGCATGAAAGGTTGATTTGAGTTGACAGTGTGGTTCATGGACAGGTACCCACTTGTGGTCCTACTGTATTGCCGGCATATGGCCATTTGCCTTGGCTCTTCTTGGAGACTTTGGCTAATGTTCAAGACTTTGAGACTCGGATCTGAGAGAATGGAGAGTTGGGCGGAGCCACAACCTATCCAAGGCTTCAGTAAAGTAGGTTTATAGCAAACTTCAAGCTCCATGAGACAACTCGTTTTCCCTCAAGAAAAATTTGTTTGCTGGAATCAATGACGAGCGCTTCTAAAATGCCTGAGGGGAAGAGGGTGAGGGAGTCACCCATCCTGGTATTAGAGTTGCGCGCCTGCGCAGTGTAAATCACTTCTCTATGCACAGCTTCACCTCAACACAACAATACAGCAATTCAATACCTCGCTCCACCGTATTTCGATTCTCACGCAATTTACACATCGTGTATATATATTCACATTACCATTACAATAAGCCAACCCCCCCCCTCTCTCTCCTTTCTTTCTCACCTCCCGAGACTCACCAGCCCACCTCATTTCAACGACCATCCAATCTCCATTAGGTAGCTATCATCTCAACCTCAAGACCTATTCTATTCTATTCCATCCATATCAAAGAAAAAGAAGATACTTCCTTGCTTAACCAAGTTAGCCAAGATAAAAATTCTTTCCAGAAAAGTACGAGCAGAACCGTCAAGCAAGAAAAAAACCAGGGAGGAAGAGATCTACCAGAGAAGACATTGATTATATACCCACCAAAATTAACCGTAAAATCATCATCATCACACGCAAACCGCGAGAATAAGAAAGATAGCTGCTCGTAACCTTCTTACGAATATCGCTATACCATGCTAGTACTACGGAGTATCCTAGCAATATCGATGTGAAGAATGGGAATGAATATATCTATATGTATTCTCTCTCACCTTGACTGGTAACCTGTAAGTAGGTGAAGGAAAGCTTAAGAACAAAGTATTAATTAATAAACACTTCTCGGTAGTTGCTATATAAATCCAATATCCATCATTCTATTCATCCATCCATCCATCCATCCATTCATCTCCTTGAGGCTTACTTACCGTTCCTCGCTTAGTTCTATCGTGAGTCCTTTTATTAGAGCAGAGCTTTAAGCTTTTCCTTCTTTCCTTCCTTCCTTCCTCTTATAAATCACAACTAAACACCTCAAACCCCCTCAGTAAAAATAATGTAAAAAAAAACAAAAGATGGAGAGAATGAATTACTTGGTTGATGTGTAAATTGTTTAAGTATAAATAAGTCTAGCAGTGAAATTTGATAGGTTTTTATTTATCTGGGGGGCGGGGGGGGGGGTGAAAGCAAGAGAGAGAGAGAGAGATACATGTTCTTTCATTCATTAGAATCATTCCCGCTCCTTTCCTTTCCTTTCCTTTCCTTTCCTTTGCTTTTTACTCACAGCAGAATCCAATGATAGATAAAAAGGAAGTGAAAAACTTGATCATTATCAAGAATGAATGAAAGCAGGAGTTAAAGGTTTGGAATAAGCGTTTTTATTAATTTATTTTTCTTCTTATTACTGTATGATGTACTGTATCTATCTCCATCTCCATCTCCGTCGAATATTAATTCAAGTGCTATCATCCAATTCCTACTTACATACATACTAGCAAACTTTATCAAACCATCAAACCAGCAAGTAGCTAAGCACACATTTTTTTCTCTCTTCTCTTCAATCTGATTTAAGTTGATAATGGGTTGTTTCTCGGAGAAAGTAAATAAAGTTACTCTTAGATGCGCTCGGTAATACTCTTCCTCTTCCTCCTCCTCTTCTTCTTCTCAATGTGTTCTAACGATAAGAGTTGGAGTTAGAGTTGAGGTTTATATAATTTCTGTTGTGAAAAAAAGTCGCTTGAGATAATGCAGTTGGTTAGTTATACGGATACAGTAGGATAGTATCTTGACTTTTTGTTGACATTGGGATGGATGGCTCTGTTGGTCGTTGCTTGAGCTATGGCTGTTGTTATGAGATTCTATTCCTATTGAGTGAAGATGACTTCAAGTGTGGTAAGTAATAGGGCGGAGAAGTGCACATTGTATAGTATAGTGCTTAGGTGAAATAGCGTGCGTACCTTGCTTGTGTCTGCTTGTAAAGTTGACTTCACCACGGCGTATCAACAGGAGAAAGGATTTGACTAATATTTTTCTTTTTGTACACAAGTATCTACCCCAGCATGTCAGGCCCATCCTGCCCATACAAAAGGCACAGCTATAATACAAGGTCATCCATCCACCAACCAATTGCTCTGGGCTGCGCCAACACGCTTGCATTGCACCCAGAGATGCACTCAACAACAACAACACAAAAAGGAAAATCTATGATCGTCACATCTTTCTTTCGGCCGTCACCAACCATGCTGTAGGAACAGACCCTTCCAGGTAAGTATGACAGTCGACAAATTCGCAAATGTAACACCGGAGAAATCGCCTTATGATGTACCAAAGTGGTTTGTAGTAAGACAGGGGATTCGAAGAGGATTTGATGACATCCGATATTCAAGGTGGCCGGTTTACAAGCGCTTCGTGGGGGCATTATATTGGATTAGGTAGGAGCGGAGGGGTGGGTTTCGAGTTGCTCCTCGATTAGAATGGGATTTGAGCCGGGGCAGCACCGCCAGCCATTTCTTGTTGTTCTTGTAGCTCTTCGCTTCCAGCTTCGATTGAGACAGCAAGTCCAATCTTTGCAGATTGCTAAAAAATAAATAGTTAGCTTCAATCGAGTCCTGAATTAGCACACTACTAACCTTGAAATGGTCCATCTCAGCCGCAAAAGTCAACTGCACAGGAGGAGCAACTCTTTTCTCGAGCAGACAGCTCAGCTTTCCAGTCGAGTCCACCTGGGCTCTGAAAGTAGACATTCTGAAGTCGTACTTAGCGCCAACAGTAGTAATTCCTTCCTTTCGTACAGGGCCACCCATCATTCCAGCTCCAGATAGCCCTGCGAATTGAAGGTTCAGATCAACACCAGCCTCCACCTTATCTGTTAACTTCCTCCAGTATGATGTACTGATTGCGCCCCCTGCAGCCAATTGTGCACTGGCAACCCAATCGCTTCCCTTGTATTTGGCACAGTATGACAAGGCTGTCTCTGGACCTTGGTTCAAAGCCGCACGTTGCCAGATAGCCTCTAGACCGAGAGCAAGGTTTGGGGTCACTGATTGCAGGTAGCTACCGATGAAGATACCTGTAAGACCACCATCGATAAAAGATGGGTTGAGAGTTTTCAATGACGCGGTAAAGTCCTCTCCAGTATATTCGTTGTCAAATTGTGCCATTGCTTGATTCGGGCCAGGGGCAATCTGAATTGAAGTTTTTGTCACAAATGAGGGGGTCCAGCGATAGTTGAATCTCGTCGACAGTTGTCCCTCATTGTCAACGTTTCCCTGCATGAAGATCTAGATGGAAAATGTTAGCTCCCAGCTTGCATGTAACAGGCTGTTGTCAAATCAGCTATTTGCCCTCACGAACCTTGTTGGTGCCAAATAGTGCTGCAAATGTGTAAGGCGGTAGTCCTTGGGAACCCATAGAGAAGGCATGAGAGACTTGGAATAAAGGTGCCATGCTGAAGGCCTTGGTGAGATCTGCCCTCAGGCCGGAGAAGGTGTAGTTGTTGAGGAAGACATCGCGCTGGACCTCTCGTGCAATATTCTCAACCGTTCCAGGATTCGACAATCCCAAAGCCGCCCTCCGTTCCGAGAATGAAGTGTATGTATCCGCGAAAGCCACTGAGATGGGATTGTTATACAAGAATCCCAAAGGAGAATCCTTCTCTAGCTCTAGGACAGCAGACATCTTAGCGGTAAAAATCTGTGGGACGATTGAGAAGGAGAGAACGATAAGGGCAGACGGAGAATGGTGGAATGGAGGTGGGAGGCGATGATGTGAGGTATAAATTTGTTGGTGGTTGACGCGCAGATGCCACCTGAATGAGATGCGCTTCTCAACTTTTTCTAAAAGGACGAGAGCTCATAAGTCGTCAGGCATGAACACCTGGACGCCAGGCTGAAAATGGAGTTCCAAGGGGAGGGGGATTATCTAGCCTGGCTTCAACATAGATTATGATTGGCCTATTAAACGAGTCTTGGCAGCATGCTAATGCTTTATGCTTCCTACCAATTCTTGATAGCGGTCCGGTTGTAATCAGCCTCCTCTCTTCTGAATGGAACTTCAATATTTCCACATCCAATTCTAATTCGACGAAAGACGAACTTCTGAACATAGAATTAGATATAGGAACTGACTGGACTTCATTACACATCTGGATAGCCAATCCTCCCTCTTCGCCACGTGAGTCTCTACCTCTTCCTTTCCCTGTGGTCCTTGGGGTCCCTCTCATGACAGAAGACTTATGAACTTATTATCTGGTCTCTAGTGTCCTTCGTTACTATTTGACTCAATAGACCTACTTAAGTGATTGGTCGCATTTAAGAAAAATGGACACTCTCTTGTGAGTTTGCTTCCCTTTCCTTCCAAAGGTAGTCCCCATCTCTGGGGGTTGACCGCAATACATCCAATATCATTGAGCACCGTTCTCCACCTGTCAAATGAAGCAAACCTTCCTTGTTTCATGAAATTTTAACGACTGGTATTGAGGAGCCAGCTATGCCGCGTGCTTTCTTTAATGCTTGAGCTGCCCCGAATCGAGATTATCGTGCTTGATTCCTGCGAATCCCATGTGCAATCAAAGATCAAATTGTAGCCTGTTTTTAAGGCTCTGAAACATACCGGGACTCTTTTCAGGGTGGTGGCTAAGATCTAGAGCAGAACTGCAGAAATTGCGGCGAACTCCCCCCGGTATCGCAGACGATCATCTACCTTCATTGATGGCGTTCACGATGTCAAAGATGATAAGGCAAACTCAATGGCTCCAGCCCAGCTTTACAGCACTATGTCGGGTAGACTCTTTCACTCTGGCAGAATCGCCATCGTCCTCGTCGGCCTCCCAGCTCGAGGAAAGACGTAAGTTGTATTCATGCGTTCTTATTCGAACCCGGTCTAACTCATGCAGTCACATCTCTGTCTCGCTCTCTCGCTATTTACAATGGTGAGATATACTCAGGTTTTGAAATTGAGTGGTTGTTTATTTACATAGGTTGGGTGTCAAAACTCGAGTTTTCCACCTAGGTGACTACCGTCGCGCTACTATGGGTGCTGGTGTTGAAATTCCAGAAGACTACTTCTTCATCAACGCTTCTGCTCCTTCGGTCATTCTTCGCCAGAAGATCCTGAAGAAATGTCGAGAGGATATTTATGCCTGGCTCAACCATGAGAACGGCCAAGTTGCGATCTACGATGCTGTCAATCCGCTTGCTAATGGCCGCCGTTCGCTCGCTAGGGAGTTTGCAAAGCACGACGTTCAGGTTTGTCACACGTTCTCAAGATGATCAATCGTACCGTTACTAAGTCACCCCTAGACACTATTCCTAGAGTCCTATGTGACTGACCAAAGAATCTTGGAGGAGAATGCTCGTAGTGTGAAGATCTCTTCACCAGACGTGAGGGAATACTCTTGCCTCTATATATCGCAGCTAACAGAAAGTAGTTTGTCGGAATGGACGCAAGCGAGGCTGCTAAGCTCTACCTTAAGAGAATGGACATGAAGATACCACACTTCGAGACCATGACTGAAGATGATCTGAACTTCGTCAAGATGATTAACGCTGGGGCGAGCATTGAGTACAATAATGTTAGCTTCGGATACCTTTCTCACCGCATTGTTTTCTACCTCATGAACCTTCACATCAAGTCGCGTGTCACATACTTTGCCCGCGCTGGAACTTCAAATCAGGAGGACCTTTACAAGACTGACGCACCTCTTGGCAAGGAGGGACAGGCCTATGCCCATAAGCTAGCCGACACACTGCTCGCTCATCGAGAGACCGATAGAGAAACTTTGATTGCAGCTGGCGGCTCTGACGCACCTTTGAAACCATTGACCGTCTGGACCTCAACCAGAAAGAGATCTGTCGAGACTGCCGACAGCATCAAGGAACGAGGTTTCAGAGTCCGCCAGAGATCTCAAATGAGCCAACTCAACCCAGGTGATTGCGAGAAGCTCTCTGAGAATGCCATTCGTCGATTATATCCCGAGGAAGTTGTCAAGCATGAGCTAGATCCATACCATCACCGTTATCCACGAGCCGAGGTAATAGTTTTCTGATTCCGTATATGCAAGTGCTGCTGCTGATGGGTCACTAGTCATACCATGACCTCGCAGTCCGTCTTGAGCCGATCATTCTTGAGCTCGAACGAGAGCAGAATGATCTCCTCATCATTGCTCATGAGTCCGTTCTCCGCGTTCTCTACGGCTATTTGATGGCTTGTGATGCTATGAGCATTCCAACACTCAAATTCCCCCGCAACCAGATCATTGAGGTATATTTGCCACTCTTATCCCTTTCCGCCCACCAAACAGTCATAGCTCATACTCTACAGATCATCCCAGCTTCATACCAAAATGAGGCCAAACGCATTCACATCCCCGATCTCAGCCCGTCAATGATTCCTGGTTCACCCGAGGACATTCGCATCCCAGTTCCACCCAGTGGCTTCGTTAGCCCAATGTCCGGACTTGACACCCCTTCCATGCACGGTACTCCACCAGCCGAAAAGTCCAACCCCTTGGCTAAAGTTGCCCCTCATGAGAGCCCACTATCCAAGAACTAGACAAATACTCGAATGGTCTTAGTGATACCAAACTGACACTTCTGGTTTTCTGCATTCTACTGATGTTTTATGGCTACTTTACCTTCGGCCTTGGTATTCATCTTGAGGATCTTGCTCAGGTTTCCCTGTGGGCTTATTTCCACTACATGGGATGGATTTAAAATGAGATGAAGAATGGGATAGATGTGAATATGGAGAAAGGAGTATACGGATTTGGCGGTTGCATTCTAGGAAATGGGCATGAATGATCACACGACATGATACGGCAAGCTTTCACGAATCTTCTTTGCTTATATATCTTAGAGACCAATGCGCAAATGGCATGGGTTAAGGGTGAGCACCTCCCCGAGGCAATACAATTCTTATGTAGGGTTGCAAAGCCAGATCACTGGAATGTCTCGGTGGCGCACTACCTGGTGCACGCCTTCTAGCATAGCTAATTGCACACTTAAATGATGCACCAAGCTCACTTGACTTTATTAGCTACTGTACTCAATGGCCATCATCTAAACAAATATTCAGTTTTCCGTATGGCTCACAAGTTTGGTAATATGTTTATGTCGACTTCACCCAGAAAAGAACTCTCCGAGAAGGCCGAATTAGAACCTTCTTCTAAAATGTCTCTGAGCATTGATACATTATACAAGATCACATATCTTCAAAGATCAAGGTCATGTTAGTGAAGGAAGGGCCAAAGAAGTCACTTTCATATCAATGATGTCCCTGTTGAGTGATTATCAAGAAGCATGACATCCATAACACGGAGTGTTCGTCTAAATTATATGAGATGGTCGTTGTCAAACATGAATTAACAATTATCCTAAATCTATTTTTACAACATTGTTTATAGGCAGGTCAAGTCGCATATGAGTTATCACACAGGTTAAAGACGTTCCAGAGTCATGAGCAGGGAGGCTGAATCTCGAGGAAAGAGATGTATCGAGTCAACCAAGGCACTGCTTGGAGAACTCCGAAAGCCTGACATCCTGAAGCCTCTTGACCTGGGCAAAAGCCACCTTTTCCCAGAAGATTTGATACGCTTATTTTAGTGCAGTACGGCTCCAAATAGGGGTCACGAGTGAGTCGGATTACTAGTGCTTGAGAACTGGATCTCTAAAGATGTGTAAAATGAATTAACTCTTGAATGAATGAAGGGGGGAGTTTGTATTCTTAGAGAGGCCAATCTGGAAACTGGCTTTGTCAAACGAAGAAGAGGAATCATTTGGCGATTGTTTGCTGCTGGATCTCACGAGGTCGTGGTATGGTAATTGGGTTAGCTCAAGAATACTCGATTGTGTCCCCTATCCTGTCACCACATGCATTGTCTTATCCGCAGTCTCTACATTCATGCCGAAGTTTCCCCACACCGATCCTAAAACATTCTCCGCACTCTCAGATCTCACGAAAACGCGAAAAGGAATCAGAGTGTCTTATGAAATAAGAGGGCTGATGTGATGCGTTGAATTCGCTATCTAGGTATACAACCATACCTAAAACAATGCAAGGTCCGTTCTCATCAAAATGGCCTTAGCATACCATGCTCGCAATCGGCACCTTCCCATGATCGGCTAACTATGAAGACCTTAAGAGACAGATCTAAATCGCTATTGAACTCCCGTTAATGAAGATAGCCCCAAGTATCAGTGATGCTACCATGCCCGGCCCTGCAATGCCCAAAAACACCTTCTATAGTTATACAGACCTTTAACGCCACTCTACATAATTATACACTCCCTGTCTGGCACATTCGCTTTGCTCTTTTCTTTGTCTTTGCTTTGTGAGTGATGATGGTTCGACTTCTCGCTCGGGCCCTTACTCTTGTCTTGCTTCTTGTCTTTCTTACTTTTGGATCGGCTGATATCGGGGCTCACTTCAATCATATTCTCCCTTTGTTCAACATGTGGTACTTCGATAGTGATGGACTTGCGTGGTTCGGAAGGGATGTCGCTAGTGCTCATAGACTCTTTGAGTACATCGGGCTTCTTGAGTTGCTCTTTGCTCTTCATCAAATTC
Source organism: Ploettnerulaceae sp. D365 (assembly GCA_003988805.1). Taxonomy (NCBI): domain Eukaryota; kingdom Fungi; phylum Ascomycota; class Leotiomycetes; order Helotiales; family Ploettnerulaceae; species Ploettnerulaceae sp. D365. The sequence continues at coordinate 72,975 of QYAL01000019.1, forward strand.
AGACGAGAGAATGACGCACTAATCCGATTTTCGACTCGGTGATCACCGGATTGACTTGTCGGTCGACTTCTGTTGGGTAGTCTTGTGAATTTTGATGCTGCTCGAGACATTCTATGAGCGGTCGTCTCTTCAACCGGAGTAACTGGTGCTGAGATCGCCAATATGCTGCTCGAGGTGCTTGCCATGCTGTTTTCCGTGAAGGCCAAGCTACCTCGTCGAAATTCTGCTCGATCATCTGGGAGATTGACACTGCGACGTGGCGTACCAGGACGCTCAAGCTCGTTTGAGACTCGGATGCTAGGTGGCGGATCATCACCTGCGCCATCAAAGTATCCCAACTGATTGTCCAATGGTGTACTTTCCGTGACATTGACCTCAACGGTCGAATCGTTATATGAAGGAGGTTCGGTCTCCAAACCTGGTGGAGGCGATGGAATCTCGTATGGTTGGATCTGGTAGAAGAGCAGATAGGGCATCTCTCCTCTAAGGGCATCCTCAATGTTAACAGTGTCTACACGAGGGCATGCAAGATCATCAGATCTAATCCAGCGATCTTCGGAATAGTGTGGGGGCCGATTAGCGTTACTGAGTTTCCGCTTTGACCGAGAGTCCCCATCGACGATTGGACTAGTGCCTCGAATATATGAGATATAGTGCCCTGAAGTCGTCGAAACACCACGATGACATATGACCGATACTAGCGAGAGCTTGAATTGCCCCATGAGTAAGGAGCTCCCTTCCTCACTCTCATGTTCATCAATGAAGTGGGGTAGCCGAATATCCAGAGGAATGTCGATGAGAGTATTCTTTCGGACTGGCCGGCCATCAACCACATCGTATCTCTTCAGACAAATTCCTATGACAGGCTTTGTATTGAAGTGAGCAGCGACGGCGGCATTGTCATTCGTCTTATTTGCTGTAGCCCAAGCTATATTCCCAATTAGTACAAACGGATCAGGGGATGTATAAGTAAGAAGCGGGAATAAATGTAAATAGATAGGGGACGGACGCAATAAATTGAAGAATTGCCAAGCCGGCATGTTGACCTCTTTTCGAATCAGACCCTTGCGCACAGAGGCGGTGCCCAAATTCACCCCAGAATCATCTTCACCCTCCACAATAGCATCAGCATCAGCATCAGCATCATTAGCATCAGTTTGGGCTGGAGAGTCTTCTCCTCCACCTCCATTTATCACCCTATGCCGTATGATGCTAGTGGCACGATCTCGGCCGCTCTCTGGAATGGAAGGCGTTTTCGGTGTTATCGGAGTATCAGGAGTTGACCAGGAAAGTTCCGAGACTTCGACCTGGACATGGTGAGAGGAAGACGGTTCTCCTTTCTCCTCATATTGGAAAGTACTGGGTTTCATGGATGCGTTTGTGTTCGACCGTTCAAGACGCCTCGTCACAGTCACACTATTATTGAAGTAGCTTTCAAGGCAGTCTTCTAATCGCACAGTCGGGTTCCCTGGTTGTGGTTCATCGGGCACAGCTATGTCGAGAAGTCGCTCTTGGATAATCTTGTGATCATCTGGGTCACCTTCTTTCCCTGTGTGATATAGATCCACCTTGAGGGAAAGTAATGGTAATTCAAGAATAGACGCCAGTTGACCGAAAGCCTCGGAGACATCCTGCTGTTCAAGACTACACGCAGCAGCCCAGCCACACTCCGCCAATGCTTTCTGTAATTGTTCTGTCTGGGTCACCAATCAGCATCAAACTTCAGACAGGTATTACTGCACACACAATATCGGTTTCAATCAATACCCCACGCCTTAGCATATTGACATAAACCCGCATTATCGCTGCAAGTCGGCGCTTTGGCTCTTGCGCGAAGTTGGTATGTAGGATTGGCTCGAAACTGTCCAACCTAGCAAACATGGCAAACAATAAAGAGTCAATATAGCATGTGACCCCATTTCGGTTCACGGCTCCTCGCATGTATGCCTCCGGATCGTATGGTGTAATGTTGCCTTCCAGGGAATGCTGAAATATAATGAGCAATGCCACAGCCTTCTCAACATTGCCATCTGAATTTTGAGATCCTAGAGCAAAGTTGATATGCTCATCTCGTACATCTCGGCAGCCTTCTTGCTTCATACGTTGCTTGATTGTGTGTATCTGGTGCGAATAGTCAGTGCTATTCGAAGACACCGCTTGGAAATCTACCTTCTCCTTCAACTCCTTCGCATTCTCCTTGTCGAGCTTCTTCTGAGGGTGGTCGAATTTAAATAAGGAGATGAGCCCCCCTTCTCCAGAAAGGACTCCAGACTGTAGAAACGTAAGAGACTAAAAAGTCAGCATTGAGAGCAATGGCGATATTATCAGTGACGACTTACTTTGACCTCGAAGGTTTGCAAAAGCTTTGGGAAATGAGGGAAAGATTAAGTATGCAGGGGAAAAGAAACAAAAGGTAGAAAGGATCAAAATCTTCCTTACCTTCCTGTCCGCACTCTTTCTATCTGCACTCTTGTCTCTGGACTTCTCCCGGCGGTGCGAAGATCCGTCCTTATCCTTCCTACTCATAAGGCGGTTCATATTCAACGTATATGCACAGATAACAGTTCCCCTTTGGTTTCGCCTGGTCTTTTGCTCAATCCTATCTTCTCCAGAGCGTTCGCTTGAGTGCTGTTCGCTGCGTTGTTCTGTGGGCGCGGGGAGCCTAGTGGGGGTTATGAGAGTGCTAATGACTTCTCAGCGTAGCCTAGAAAGAGTGACGAGACCCATTGTCTAATTAAATCTCCTTCAGGATTGGATGAGATCTGTAACGAGCTCCTGGGAGCTTGAAAGATGTCTCTATTCAGCGATCTGGGGCGATGTTATGTTTCCGTTGGCCTCGGCGTTGTCCAATACTTGTTACTACGAAAAGCGAGCTGCGAGTACAGGCCATTACAACCCCTGTCGCTTCTATCTTCAGTGCACTGATTTCTTCCGCGCAAGTCACCTTAACAACCAATCAGAGCTGTTCAACTTCCACAACTATTTTTCGGCCTTACAATTTGACGCCTCACTTGCAGATAGAACTAGGGAATTTTGGACCACCAGGACCATCTTGGGCAACCAAAATGGCTATGAAAGAGCTGCCATCTGCTCTGCGGAGGCTGATGTTAAGAGATGTGCGATCAACAAACACGTCACTATTTCGGAATTGTCGTCGTTATGCATCAACGGAAGCAGCAGCTCAGGAGAATGAGGATTACCAGGACCTGGAGTCACAGTCATCTCTATCGTCAGATGGGCAACTAGACGAGAAAGTGAAGGGATTTGACCCTGTCAAGAGAGCTGCGGGGAGAAGGAGAGAGCTTCCTCCCAGTCGGTACGTTGGCAATGGCTTCTAAATAGAACTTCTGATTATTGACTTCTTCTAGGTATCAATTTCGACCCCCAAGATACTATCGAGGACCTCTCCATCCCAACCAACCACCCCCAAAATCCGACCCGTCCTCTCGAGAATTTGTACCTGGTCCTTTCAACCATACCCGTCTAGAGCAGACTTACCAATCCATGATCGCCCCGGATCTCATGACCCTTGGCTACGCACACCAACCGCCTGGAACTGTCAAAGCTCCTAAAGCAGACCGACTACGAACGTGGGATGATAGCTCCCCATACCACAAAGGGCGACCGAAGCGTGGACCTCGAGGCCCCGGTGAGACATTGAGGCTAGTGGAGAAGGATATCAACTGGCGAACAATTCCTAAAATTGAAGAGGTCACCGTGCATAGTATGATCAAAGGGGCCATTGATGATTCAAGTCATCTGCATGTCGCGGGAATGATGCTCCAAGCTATCACAGGTGTTCAGCCGCAGGTACACAAGGCGAAGCAAAGTGTTGCGCAGTTTGGAATCAGAACGGATATGCCGATTTCATTGACATGTACGATACGGGGTGACATGGCGTACGAGTTTGTGGACAAGTGTATCAATCTGGTGTTTCCTAGGATCAAGGATTGGCCAGGGGTGAAGGGTGAGTAGTGATTATCTAACCAGTGAAGGGCAGCGTAGCTAATCGCGTCTAGGAACCACTGGTGACAGCAGTGGGAATATTGGTTGGGGATTTGGCAGAGAAGGAGCTATTTTGTTTCCAGAAGTTGAGATCAATTACGATGTAAGGATATTTAATGGTACTAGCAGGCAGTCACTAACGAGATGTACAGATGTACCCACCAAAGCTGATCCCTGGGTTTCATGTAACTGTCAAGACTACAGCTACTTCAGACCGACATGCCAGATTACTGCTTAGTGCTATGGGTGTTCCATTTTATGGAAAGTGGGTAGATTAAAGAGTGCGGGAAATCTTGAGGGGTACTAATAGATATGTACACCGATGTATACTAGTTGTAAATCAACACCTTATGAACCCAATTTCTTTGATCTTGCTTTTCGTATACATCTTTGAAATGTTACATTATATTCACATCGAAGCAAGCTGTTTTATGTAATCACTTGCCCGAGTTTTTTAAAAGTGATTTAGATTTGATTTCTTTTAAAATGCAGTCTCGGACCACTATTGTGTTTGGGTATCTGGAGCTGTCTGGTCTGACATTTAGCTCTTCAAACCTTCTCGGCTTTGGTACTATAATATCCCTCCATTTTCACCCCGTAACTCCAAGCGCCAGCAATGCAATGTCTCCCCAACTCTCTCCTTATCTCAAGCCTATAAACCCTTCTCTGCAGCCTCTCTCAATCCCCCAATAACCACATCACAAGCGTCCATATCACTTGCATCAACCTTTTCCCTCCCCAACTCTTCTGTCAAGATATCCATACTCGGCTGATAGTTCCTACACGCCGAACTTAGAGCATAAACCGCCTTACGCCTCACACTACTCTCCTCGCTTTTCTCTGTCGCAAGCTTCACTAGCGGTGGGACTCCATTCTGTGCCAACAATCGTTCCTGACTCTTCTCATTATTCTGGACGGCGGTGCCGATACACCATGCCGCCATCTTGCGGATCTCGCTTTCTGCATGGGTGAGGCAGGAGAGGAGGGGAGTCCAAAGCGCGAGAGGGGCGAGATTGTTGGCATTGTCGAGGTTCTCGATCAGTTGCTCGAAGTTGTCAAAGGCTACCAGCTTGTCGTCAAGGAAGATCTCGGGATCGGGAGAAAGAATTGCTTCCATTGATAGCTTCATTAAGTCTGCATCGCTAGGACCGCCAAAGAGAGCGTTCAGCGCATCGGCGTTGATGGTTTGTGTTGGGGGTGCTGCGTTGGGGTCTGCGGTGGAGGCAGAGGAGTTTTCGACGCTCCATTTAAGGAGGGTGGACATGTTTGGGTCCATATTTGCTTTAGTCTGTGGTTTGCGAGGTTGTAGATGGGATTTGAAGGCGTTGATGGAGGGGTACAGTTTGCAGTTTAGTGTAGACTTGATTCGGTGTTTGACGATAGCAGATTGGCTTGCTTTTGATGCGCTTAGAAGATCTAAGGTTTGCTCTTGAGTAATTTAATTATAGACAGGTTGATGAAATGGAGTGGAAGACGAGCCAGTATTTTCTTGCTCCTCACTTCGAGTTCGTTCGAGATGCTTCCAGTTTAAACTTTTTGACGGAACGGATTAACAAATTCTCCGTACTTGAGAATCCAGAAGCCCTTCTGGTATAACTTTAATGATATCCAGTGAGATCACTGGAATGAAACAAATTGACATGATCCAACCATATTGACTTCAACAACAAATCATGCTCACCATACAAAATTTGACTTCAATTGACACAGCCGACCAGCATACGTCTTTTTGTCACGTGATCATATGCCATCAAGGGTCTCAAAGATGGTTCTCATCTGCTAATTGATCTCCTAACTTTGAAGCTTAACTTGACAACAATAATAACCGTCGTGGGCAATCCCGAGTCTCGTGTAGAAAATCTCACGCATGCGTGATTCCTTGTCTCGGCGGAAATCAAGGGGCTCCGGGTTACCCCACCACGTTGCCCCTCAATATTTGCGGCTGACATCAATCTGAGGCACCGTAGAAAACAGTTCATGCTGAGAGCTGTACCAGCCCAGCCGTGGTGGCTAGGTTGAAGAACTTGAATCTCTTACCCTTGCATACGCAAGCCATTCATATTAACGATGTACTTCGTATGTAGCAGTCTGACAAAACAGAAATGCCTGCTTGGCTGGAGGTAATTATAGGTCATGTCGGCAACGGATAGCTGTTGACGCGCGTTTGGGCGGCGAGATTAGAACACAGCATGGGAGTTCTTTGATGTTGCCTTGTAGGCGTCCGAATAGAATCTGGACCGGTTACTGTATCGACATGGAATGAAATGGAATGGGATAGGATGAGATTTTTACAAACTCCAGTAATAGGGCATTCATATCTTTGTATTTGTGATCATTTACCAGTCAAGCGTTCCACCTGGTAAGTTGCGGTGTAAAGTGGGTGATGGTGCTGGCGGTCCGGGCTTTTCCAAATTGAGAGGTTGTTGAGCATCCCGTCCGAGATCCTTCCTACAGTAACATTACTGTAACTAGCCACCTCAATTGTTTTGAATTACACATGTAGATAGTGAGTGGCTTTAGGTTGATGACAATACCAGTACCAGTACCAGTACCAGTACCAGTACCTCCATCTCCACCTCCAACCACTCCTGTTCGTACTTTCCCTGTGTTTCAAGCGGCGTCGTTATCTTGCTGTTGCTGCCTAAAGCGGCATTATATTTCACCCAATCGTCGCTTCGCCTCCCCCGATCAAAGTAGTCGCGGCCCACACAACCTCGTTGTGACATCGCTCCTGTCTCCTCCTCCTGCTTTACATCTGTCAAGAAATTTACATTCTCTTGAATTTCCGAGACTATACCCGACCACGAACATTTCTTCGTCGTCATTCTCCTCGAGCTGTTGTTCTTTCGATCTTATCATCGCGAGAACCTCACACCGCCATCTCCCACAAATCCACACTTTTACTTGACGTTCAGTTCGTGATCAGCAATCATGGAGGGTAAGTAGACCTCCTCTGCTCAACTCATTATTCAAACCTTCAGCGCATCGAATTGCAACAGCTCGAGTACTGGCTAACACATATTCCTATCTACAGAAGAGGTCGCAGCTCTCGTCATCGACAATGGGTAAGCTCCGCCTCCTCAACTTCCCAACCTCAAAATGAATTTCAGGGGATTTTTGGGCATCATCCATCTAGCGTCTGCGACCGATAGCATCGAGACTCGAATCCAATATACTGTTGAGAGATGTGGCTGACGAACTGTGTAGTTCTGGAATGTGCAAGGCCGGTTTCGCCGGTGATGATGCTCCCCGAGCTGTATTCCGTAAGTCTTTCTGTCCAGTGGTGATACCTTGTCACAAGCGATAGAGCTTCAGTCAATTACAACCCACCAATTCCAAAAGCAACTACAGCTGACAATTAACGCAGCATCCATTGTTGGTCGTCCTCGCCACCATGGGTAAGACCATTCCGACCCCGCTATTTCCCCTCTGCCGGGCACATCTGTAATTTGAAACTGATAGAGAATCGCAGTATCATGATCGGTATGGGCCAAAAGGATTCGTACGTCGGTGATGAGGCACAGTCCAAGCGTGGTATTCTCACCCTGAGATATCCCATTGAGCACGGTGTTGTTACCAACTGGGACGATATGGAGAAGATCTGGCATCACACTTTCTACAACGAGCTACGTGTAGCCCCTGAGGAGCACCCAGTTCTCTTGACCGAGGCCCCAATCAACCCCAAGTCAAACAGAGAAAAGATGACACAGATTGTCTTTGAGACCTTCAACGCCCCCGCTTTTTACGTCTCTATTCAAGCCGTCCTCTCCCTCTATGCTTCCGGACGCACCACTGGTATCGTTCTTGATTCCGGTGATGGAGTTACCCACGTTGTCCCCATCTACGAGGGTTTCTCTCTGCCTCATGCTATTGCTCGTGTTGATATGGCTGGTCGTGATTTGACCGACTACCTCATGAAGATCTTGGCTGAACGCGGGTACACTTTCTCGACCACGGCCGAGCGAGAAATCGTCCGTGACATCAAGGAGAAGCTCTGCTACGTTGCTCTCGACTTCGAGCAAGAAATCCAAACTGCCAGCCAATCCTCTAGCTTGGAGAAGTCATACGAGCTTCCTGACGGACAGGTTATTACCATTGGTAACGAGCGTTTCCGTGCTCCTGAGGCTCTCTTCCAACCATCTGTGCTGGGTCTCGAGTCTGGCGGTATTCATGTCACCACCTTCAACTCTATCATGAAGTGCGATGTTGATGTCCGTAAGGATCTGTATGGTAACATTGTCATGGTGAGTACCGAAATCTACAAGTCAGATCTCCAGCCTGCTAACAAACACTCAGTCTGGTGGAACAACCATGTACCCAGGTATTTCCGACCGCATGCAAAAGGAAATCACTGCTCTTGCACCATCATCCATGAAGGTCAAAATCATTGCACCACCCGAGCGAAAATATTCCGTCTGGATCGGTGGTTCAATTCTCGCCTCCCTCTCTACCTTCCAGCAAATGTGGATCTCAAAGCAAGAGTACGACGAGAGTGGACCTTCCATCGTCCACCGCAAGTGCTTCTAAGGTCTGTTATATTCTTGAACTTGAATCATGGCGCATCACTGATCATTTCTTAGCGTTCTACATACAATTTGTGCGCACCTCACGAACTTCACGAACATCTCAAAGGCGAAGAGAACTCGAGCAGCGCATCCGTTCCTCCTGTTCTGCTGTCCTACAACGTGTTTACATTCCGAAAAGTTCTGGTAGCGGTCGAGCGACTGGGTGGTCTCTTTCAGAGAATGGGAATCTGGCTTGTGCTTAGCTGGCTGTTTTGCTTGGAGGATTGGTCAACACTTTGTCGTCTATCGATCAATTAGTCGGTCTTCAATCATAGAAACTTTTTTTTCCTACTGCAGTGCTCTTCGTGTGTTTTTGAGGACCTCGTTTTCGCCTGTAGCTCTACTTGTTTCTTCACGGAATAAAAGAAAGTGTAGTCACCAAATGATTTCTTTTTAGTACTTGAAGGCTCAATCGTTCGAAATTTGCCTGCAAGTAGATCGTATATTTGGACTTCATTACCTTAGTGACAATGTGAGCTGTTCAGGTTTAAAGGAGAATTCGGGCAAGCTCCATTTCCCTATTCGGCCTGCCTCCTCAATCACGAGTTGCCTAACATCAAGTGAATTTCTTTCAGGGCTCAAAGTCCAGATTGGGTTGCCCATCAGTGCTCGTTTTGGGTAAATTTACTCGAAGAATTATTTAATAGGATCATGTTGTAAATATCTGTCTTAGGGCAGAGTTTCAGTGGCCGCCCACCGGATATCTTTAGGACTGAGATGGCGTTGGCGTCGGTTCCCGGGAAGTCGTCCGTCCGCGCCTTTCAAGCTTGTGTTTGAGATCATCTTACTTTAATCGATGTTTTTGACTCTACTATTATATATTTGCTCTGTTTGATTCATTCCCTTTGAAATTGTGCTATAATTCGGGTTTTGGTTCAAGAAGTTGTCTTTCGACCACTTTCATGAACAACTCAACTCAGCAAGGCTTGAGTTTTCAATAGATCAAGAGTGTGCAGGATTCCTTGCTTATTAAAGCAGCTCAGTTTTTATCCTTGCCGTTACATATAACCTTAATCTTAATACGACCTGCGTTATGTCCGTTAAATCTATGTGATTGCACCAGAAAAATCCGACTGGATGATTGACGCCCCAGCCGCTATGTCCACGTTGCACTGGTATACATGAACATATACACTGTAGACTCTCCCATATCTTATCTTGTGGTTGAAGGGCGCTATATTAAATCACGACAAGTCACAGTTGGCTAAAGGATGCCACACCAGGCTTATTTTATGGTAGTAGGCTTGTATTGAAGTAGGGGACGAACTGCCAGGGGAGGACGATTTCCATAAACTTCGCTCCGTGTTCCTCGCATTCTAATCCATCAACAAACCCCAGAGAAATCAAATGTGTCGTAGATACCCCTCGCAAGTATCGAGAGCCAGGGTATTGTGCCCTGTCACCCATGGTAGGATCATAAAAAAAGAAAGGGGTATAATAATCCCTAGTACGTTGTGTATTCCCCATACCGGCTAAAGGAAGCTCGCCAAGGCCGTGTAAGGATCTTTCATGAGCTTCGATGGTTCGTAAAGCAACAGAGGTTGGCTATTCAAAAATGGAGCTAGTCGATGTGATGCCAGGTACATGATGATGATTAGAGAGCTTACAAGCAGCACTTGGAACAATTGCAGTTGGTGACGGTGCTCGTGAGTTAGGCGAGACAAATACCCTCATCCTCATTCTTATCCTCGTCGTCCTTGTGGTCATCGTTCATGGAATCTGACTTCTAGGCCGAGACCTTGCGACGTTTGCGGGGGATCATAACTGCTGCCATTAGTTACATTCGCACAGTTGTGGTAGAAGGGCAAATAGCTCACCAAAGGTGCCTCTCTTGCGCTTGTTATTCTCATCAGGCTCAACTTCAGCGTCAGTCTTCAGCTCAACCCCCTCCTCCGCCTCGATGGCGGTACTAATAGCCAGTACCTCCTTTCCGGAAGCAGTTCTCGCTAATATCTCCATATCCTTCTTGAGGACGGAGGCAGACGTAAGTCTGTGCTGTCCGACATTTTCAGTCTCTTCCCCATTCTCGTTATTATCCATGGCATTAAAAACGTGGCACAGCTCGTAATGGAGAGCGAGGATTGCATGTTCCTCAATCCTAACCATGGAGGGATGGATCGAGCTGGGAATATCGGCCTTGATCATCTCCTCCTCCAAGCCCCGCTCCATCAACAGCTTTTTCGACTTCTCAAGCTGACCCTTGAGGAGGTCCACGGTCGAAAGTACGAAGCTGTAATACTTCTCTGAGGCCAAATGTGCATCATCCGACTGATGTCGCACTGTTAGTACTTGTATGCTGAATTGCCATTGGTGCGAAGGCTTTAATGAAGTACTTACAGACAGCACAGCACCCGAAACTGACATCACGGCTTTGTTGGCAGACATGATTCTGTAATGGAAGAAGAATACGCGATTGTTATATAGCTCGAACTGTGTCCTGGTGGAGTTCGAAGTCGAGATCGAAAGTTGTGGTAATGTTGGTGGTGGAAGAAGAAAGTGTGCTGTCGAGTATCGGGGTCAAGTATTTACGATAAAAATCCTACCGCCACCTTGTATGAATGTAAACAAGCCACTAGTCTGATGACATAATGTCGAAAGACTCTGAACTATCGGGAGATTCTATGCTGCTCTAATTAGTTTAATCTAGAAAATAGAGACCAATTGAATAAGTTGAAGGGAAGGAAAATAAAACAGACTATCTGACAGCAGATGCACGCCATTGTTTCTGTTATGAATCTATAAAATCAGCTACATTTAATTCTATAAAAGGACTAATTCATGCACGAACACAAAGGCTTTTTGAATCTCCTCCTCATTTGACATAATTGAAAGCTCTTTTCTTTTGATTCAACATGAAACAATTTGATTCATCAAAGACTTCCACATAACCTTCAATAAACTACCATTATTGTGAGCGCTCTCTGAAAGACCAGTTAGCAGACAGCCAGGCATTGTGCCTACTTTCATTTCACATTGGGAGGCGATGCCTGTGGCCGGAGGCCGTCACGAGCAGGCTGTATTTTCCATCTAGGGAAGATGAGCGACGTGCATAGCCTTGTCTGGCCTTGTCAGCCATATCAAGTCAAACTGCCGAGCTACGGATACCAGACTAGAGTTTTTACAAGTGTTTAGAGACATTTTTGCCCTGATAATCATCAAGTGTTCTTGCAGTAGAGGTGTGTTTCACTCGCTTCGCATTAGCCGAGATCATTTGAAAAGGGGTAAATTCCACTAGCGAAACGACTTTGACCTATGACACGGCCAGACATCTGTGCGCAAAGACACATTCTTGATAACACAATAAGAGATCGTGCTAGGCAAATCTCTGCCCCTCAGAAGATCTTTGCCGTGGGCCACGGTTGCATATGCTATCAAACAAGGTCGCGGGGAAGATCGTCACAGTGTCCCAAAGGAAGCCTCTTGGAAGAATATCAAAGTTTAGTAGTATATCTTATACAATCTGTGAAGTTTATAATATTAGCTTTTCCCAGAGAGAGAATCCCACCACAGACTTCTCTCACCTAGTACCACGTGCAAAATGGTAAACTGTATTGTGTCATACTCAAACTATTCCCACTGCAGCTAGACGCACTCTGGGCAGAATTTCTCGTATATGTTGACTTGTACAAAGAAAAACTCTGCTTTATAGCGAGAGCTATATCATGATCAAATTTTATTGTCAAAATGTGACCACTGGCATTGCTTCTGACAAGAGAAAGGGACTTTTAGACGATAAAGATATTGATTCCCCAGGAAGTTACTAGATCCTGGGGTACGCAGTGAGAGTGTTTAATAACTCCAGGATGTAAGTTCCATTCTTAAATCCAATCAAAATCTTGCATGCTAGGAATACTAAGCTATATCTTCTAAATCATGTCTGTTGAAATTGGAAAGTTTAGTCGATATGTGTGTCTCTGAAAATGCAATCAAATACAATCATATGTACATCAAGAAATCGCATCTTTCTACTGTACTGCTAAATTGAGTAACTATGCACGCAACGCCACGAGATGCTTGAGGGTCATCAACACCTTTCCTCCATAACCTGACTTTGACCCAGATTCCGACCTCCTCCGCGTCCCATGTCGAAAAGTTCCAGCGTCGATTTCTGCAATAATCCCACTCTCATGCAAACTCTTCCCTGAGAGGCTGTGTTGTATCTTCTGGCGGGTAAAAAGAAGCGAGGATACTTGCAGTGTGGAGCCTCGAGCCTTAGCCTGAGCAGGGAATGTCCGGTGAAATGTGGGCATCATCTCCGAAGCGATAACACTTTATCTCAAATGGCGATATCATTTTGTCCCACGTGTTGAACCATCAATCTTCGTACATCGCGATGGTTGCGCTATGTCAGAAACGTGCTGCCCCCAACCGGCTCAGTCCCCGAAATCGAAGTCTTGGAAACTCGTACTTGATTTGGGAGCGGAGATGGGTTGGTACTTCGTATAAGTAGGATCGTGATTCTCTATTTTTCGAGTTGCTCTCCTTACACCACTGGTATTCATTCTTCAATCTGATACTAGAAGCAAGAATTGAAGCAGCAATGGCAGTCTTTAGTTCGCTGAAATTTGCCGGCGTGGTTCTCTTGGCAGCTCAGCTCAATGGTGTTCAGGGACAGGTTTACTTGAGCCCTGCCAACGACATCGAACTCCCTGCTAGTAACTCAGCAAAGGAGCCATTGCAATGGCTGGGTGCCAATAGCCCTTATTTCGCTGGTGAGTTTTGTTCTTTCTCAGAAAGTGTTGAAGAAATGAAATATTGATAAGGAATAGGTCCAAAGATCCATGGCATCAGTAACGAGGTTCCGGAGGGTTGCACCGTCGAGCAAGTCGCCTACAATGTCAGACACGGAAGCAGGTATCCTGATAGCGGTGCTTACTCGGAATGGACTACTCTGTACGCCAAGGTCAGTTTTGTGAACTCGGAGAGGAATAATCGAGTCAAAAACAATGCTCACCAGAACAGGTCCAAGCTGCTACTTTCCAGGCTACTGGGAGCATGGCTTTCTTCCACACCTGGAAGCCGGTTTTAACAAATTCCAAAGCACAAATTGCTATGCAAAGCACGACTGGGTACAAGGAGGCCTATGATTTGGGATACCAAGTCCGAACTAAGTTCGTAGCATTCCGCTGTGTGTTGTAACGAGCTGCAACTAACAAGATCCAAGATATCCTAATTTGTACTCCTATGGTGATTCTTTCATCGTCTGTAAGTATTGGAAAAAGCCCACGGTTTATTTGTCTATCACGCCTCATCTTCTTCCGAGCACATTCTTTGACATGCAATTACTAACTTCTACGTTTTACAGGGGCAAACTTGTACACTCGCGTGGTACAAACGGCTCAGAACTTCGTTCGAGGCTTCATGGGTCAATTGGCTACAACATCAGGATCAGTCATCACAGTGAATTCGACTGCTACCCCAGAAGCGCTGTTTGATTCTCTGTCTCCAAACAGTCTTTGCCCGAACTTTGTTGATGCCAGTGGTGGAACCAACTGTAAATCCAACTACCTTACCCTCTGATACTCATGCATTTGGACTGACCACAAAAGATTCCACATGGAACTCAATCTATCTCCCACCCATCACCGCCCGCCTGAATGCCATGATCTCTGGCAATCTAACCTTCACGACCTCTGATGTGGCAATATTCCCCTACCTCTGTGGCTTCGAGTCTCAGATCACCGGCCAGCTCTCTCCTTTCTGCTCCATCTTTACCGATGAAGAGCTCAAGCAATACGAGTATGCACAGGATCTGCGCTACTACTATGGCATTGGTCCCGGAGTCGGCCTTGCTTCCAAGATGATGCTTCCATACCTTAAGTCCCTCGTAGGACTTCTCGCCCAAGGACCTGGTATCAATGGCACCTCGGCAACGGGAGCGAGCTTTACCTTGCCAAATATCCTGATGGCTTTTTACAACGATGGACAGGCGGTTGAACTTGGAGCTGCCACTGGTATCTGGGATGATACTGCCGCTTTGAGTGCTACTGAGATTCCTTCGGGACACAAATATATTGCTAGCCACTTCGTCAACATGCGCGGTACAGTCGCTCTCGAGCGTCTCAACTGCCCTGCTAAGGCCAAGACAACAGAGAAGACCAAGGAGAAGCGTGCCACCGGGATTTATGTTGCACCAACATGTGCCCACGATGGCTGTCTCCGCCAAATGAGTAGAAAGGCTGCTGAGATTGCGACCTTCTGTCCCACTTACACTGCAAAGCTAGCTACAGCACCTCTCCCCACATTCGTATCCAGCTGCGGTGGTCTCGCATCTCGCGTCTCATCAGCTTGCTCCTGTCTCGCAACTCCGAAGACGACTTCCTCTACACCAACCACCCTTGCCACCTCCGCTCATAAATCATCTTCCACCACCACAACCGCGGCTCCAACGTCGACTGCAACAAGCGACGCCGATATCTATATCCGTATCCTGCTCAACGATGCCGTCTACCCGGTGCCATCATGCCAGGATGGACCTGGGAAAAGTTGCTTGATGAGCGATTACGTGAAATTCCTAGATAAGAAGATGGAAGAGACCGGTGACTTGGTTGCGAAGTGCGGTGTTACTGCTGCTGGAAGCCCAAGCACATCAGAGATCAAGGGTGCAAGTTTCTTCACAAACTTGAGCGCGAGTTGGTTGGGCAGCGTCGTGCCATAGATGTTTATGATTTGATGACTATCATGTATCGGTGGATCTTGAAGAATAAAAAAGGTGTGGTAATAATATGTAATGTTTTATCAAAGTTTGCTCTTTCCTTCTTGATAAGAGCCAGCAATTTTCAATTCTCAAAGTAGAAATTAGTAAACCCAATGCACCCTCTCATGCAGCATTAGCCGAATATGTTCCTGGCTAGCACAAACAATAAGTATATATCTCCCCTTTCTTAAAGGTACTGGCCTCCACATCCTTACATGCGTTGACAATAACTCGTACCCTACCGTCTCAGCATAAGCAAGATGTATGAATACTCTGGTAGTTGCTGCATGTCACTCCACTGGGAACATCGCTACCAGTCTGCAAGTACAGATCGTGGTAACCACTAGTTTTGGAGTTGCAAGCAAGGACGTTGAGTTCTGCACAACAGACTTTAGCATTCACCCAAAGAGTCAAAGATTTATCAAGTTCAAGCGGTAGATTCGTCGGTAGCGCAAGTGCAAAGGTCCCCAAAAGGACAAAAAAATGAAAACAAGACTTACATCTTCCATACTCGCTGCCAGCCATAGTCATCGTCGTATCATTCTCCAAGGCCCATGCTGTGGTATTCACCGTAGTCCCAAAAATCAGTGGTAAATGACTCTTTCCTGCGACTTTCGCTCTGAACATGTATAAGTAACTATTGGTCGATTGGATAGTGGTGCCGATGATGAAGTATTCGCTGCTGGATTCCGGACCTGTTACGAGAACTTGGGAGACAGTGGACTTTGAGGAGGAAAGAGTCTGCAGGTAGAGGTGGTAGAGAAGGGATAGGACGCCACAGAGTTGCTGTGGGATGTTAAGAGTTCGGGGGTGGGAAAGAGGGGAGTAACAGGATGACGACCGGGACAGTTGGACGGTGTATGGCATGGAAGTTGAGTGTAATGATACCTATGTAGGGTATGGCTGCTCGAGATACGGGTTTGGAGATGGAAGTGCGGAAATTCCGGGAGGAGCTAGTAAGGTAGGTAGGTAGGCAAGGAGGATGAGGAGGTAGGACAACATGGCGAAAAGGATGGGAAATATATCCAGTGAGTCGAAGGAAAAGAGCAGAGTAATAGAGAAAAGAGAGTAGATATATTGGCGACAGTGGAACTTATATTGTTGTTGTTTATTACCTCAGGGGAAGAAATGACATGTTTGTCGAGTGGCGTACCAGATCAAAAGATTGGACTAATGAACAATTGTGGAGGGTTCACATAGAGGCTGAATTCACTTGGGAACTTAGTTGCGGGATGTATGCTGTATATTAGCCGATGTTGTTATACTAACATCAAGTGAAGAGGTACATATGATGGATGAACTATGTTTCAATATAATTATACCGGCCCGATGCCTTGGCGCCGTGACTCGTACATTCAGAGATCCACAGAACCTTTTGAAAACATAGCATGGGATCCTACTGAGAGGCAACATGGAACACTTACTTCTGACACTGGTAGACTCTAGAATGTAGACCAGAAAGATATGGACCATTATATCTACGCCCAAAGGATAAGATATCACGGTGAGTAATCGGACAGGTTTGTCTTCGCCTTCCAAAAATAGGGCTACACCAAAGATTGAAGCAGACCTCGAGGGAAAGCAGGTGAAGCCCAGAGTGTTTGAGGCGGGAAACGGAAGAGGCACAAATTTGAGAGAATCAAAATTTTGGATATTGAGTGATGAGGGATGGACAGAAAGTTTTCAGCCTACCACAACACAGAAGAGCCCAACAAAAGTCGAGTGTAATTGAAAAGGTAAAGAATGACAGCAGGAATAGGGATCTTGAGCCCAGGAGTGGCCTCCTTCGGGTCCAAGGCTTCGACAACGTAGCCTATCATCAAAGGTTGCTCCGTGTGTTGCTCGACGTTCGGCCACTGAAGACAACTCTCTTTCCAATTGCTACCGAGCGCAAATTATAGTGGAATCCAAGGAGGTTCGGAGCGAGCAGAGGGTACAAGAGACTTCTTTGTTCAAATCGAAGGCGCTAGCTACTACGCATTCGATAATTTTCGAGGTTGGGATCTGCGAGGGTCAGCAAAGGGTCATGCTTGTTGCTCTTCGCCCTGCGCTTGAAGGTTGTTGAGTATCACATAGTGTAATATGATAGTGTTGTAAGATTGATATGTGTAAAGTATCCGGGGAGTGTTGTGGTTGGTGAGCTTTCAATGACTGTTGGATAGCTGACCTAGAAAACATGTAAGAACAAAATCGAGATTATATACAGAGCTCGTATCAATATCAAAGAAGGGGTGCGTATGGAGCTGAGCTAGCCAACCGCTAAGCTCGCGGTGGAACTCCCAGTCCCAGTCCCGGACCTGGAAGTTAGGGATCTGGTCCTAGCCTGCTGTCTCTCCGCAGCGTGTACTTTCTCTAGATGCCGTTGTCTACTTTTGGTATGAAACTTCCGAGTCTGTACATGTGCGCGATCCTTTTTATCATCGAGTCGTCGTTGAAAATCAGGGCCGATCTAAATCGCCGCTGCTAGTACCAGCCGCGACCGGCGCATCTTGGGAGAGTATATCTCTACTTGTCAACCCACCCATTCTGCTTTACACCACCAGCCACTTTGAGATTGATCAGATATCGCACTCCTCACCTCCACATTACGTACGAATTGAAGCTATTTCCAACTGCTTCACCCAACTACCATGGCTCCCTCTACTTCCAACGATGTTTCTACCTCCAATGCCGATTCTACCCCTACCGACGATTCTACCTCCGACAGCAACGTTACCACTGTCACCGTTACCGCCAGAAACGTTGATACCTCTAGCGACGTCACTACACCTTCCTCTACCCCTGACCCTTCTACCTGTGGCCCCGCGCCTCCTGAAGCAACTTATACCGATCCGCAGGCTTGTTTTACTGCTATACAAGCACACGCTCGAGTCAATGGATATGCCTTTCGGAAAGCAGACAGCAAGCCTGCCAGGAAGGTGTATGAGTGTGATAAAGGAGGAGTATACGACCCCCGTGGTAAGAAGCCTTATATGCACCCTACTAGACAGCGTGCGAACACAAGATCGAAGATGTGTGGCTGCAAAATGAGGGTAGAGCTTAAGTTACGGAGTGAGGGTGCTTGGAAGCTGAGAGTTATGGAAGCTGCTCATAACCATGAGCCCTCAGAAGCACCTACCGCCCATCCTGCACATAGAGTCGCTTCTATGGACCCAGCTGCTCGAGAAGCTATCATCAACTATGCACGTACCGGCATGGCTACCAAAGAAATTCACAAGCAAATCACTACAGACTTTCCTTCTATACTGGTACTTCCTTCAGATATTCTGAATATCAGACATGGGGCACGAATCAAGAAGCAAGCTGGAGCGAGCTCGGACAAGTAGACGTGAATATACAAGGACCCCAATATTCATTCCTACCCCCCTCTGCTCCTCTCCGGATTATGCCAAAACAAGTTCAGCTCCTCCCACTGTGAGAAGCAGACACGACCTGCATGAGACCGCAAGCTGCCAGTGAGAACGATTTCAACGATCACATAGACCTATGTCTTTCAAGGCAAACTATTCGAAGTGCTGTCCAAGAAACTTCAGAGGCGCGAACACGAGATACACACTTGTGCCGACAAAGGCGAGAATCGGAAATGGAAAAAGGAAGGCATGATTGCCAGGAGATCACAAACAGCTGCGTCTGAATTTGGATGATGTGGCCATATCAAGGGCCAGTACGGGTTTTAGGATGTATGCACAGCATGGCTGTACGCGGCACATATCATTGAACAGTATCGTTCATAGAGAGCATGGAGAAATCAAGGATCAGTGCCGCATTCAATCCTGAGGTACCTATTGAAAAGGAAAGACAACTGGCGCATGTCGCAACCCCTGTAATTGCAACATATAATGGCCTTTAAATTTTCGATTGCATCCAAAGATCGATATTGCTTTGCTCGTTACAACTTCTGTTAAATGGGCATATTGATATCCATAGTTCCGATGGAAATCCACTGTGCCTTCTTGAGTTCTTTCCCTGACCAATCCCTGTGTGTTTCATCGGAATAGAAATCGTAGCTGAGCTCATTATTCAAGTCGTTCTCCAAGCCGTTCTTGGGTACTTCTATCATATATGCGAAAGGAAGGTGCTGGAAAATCTGGAAAAGGGAGACGGGCTGTTTATCTTCATTTGTGAATCACAAAACCGAAGCAGACAGTGCTCATTAGGGGGAGAAGAATCAAAGATAACAATGAGACATATTGAGCCAGGGTGAAAGTTCATTGCAATGCTAGAGTTGGAGCTTCCCCAGAGTATATATAGAGATCTTGAAGATCTTCTCCTGTAAATTTTCTGGCCAACAGGGCGAGTCAAATAGGTATCTCGGATTCCGTTGGGCAGAGCTTCTTCGAAATCGAGGACAGAGAGGTGATTTAATAATGCTTGAAAATATACGGTCTTTTGATATGAGACCAAAGTGTCTCCTGTGTCATTACTGTACTGTTCAAATCGTGCCCTTGCTCGCTCTGGCTTTCTTGGATTTTGGGCAGGCTTCTCGAGACTAGCAAGAAGGCCTAGAGCAACAACTTCGAATTGAAAGTTTAAGCTCGACCACAGGTACAAAAGCACCAAACATTTGCTGCTGAGAAAACATGGCATGCCGGGAAGATTTTGATAATCAAAGTTTACCCAGGGGAAGCTATGATGCCAGATTTCTGTTGAGGTTCTGGAAGTGGAGAAGAGAAGAGTAGGAGCAAGAAGCAAGGCTCTGCTTTTCGAGAGAGTCTCTTTGAGAAGCTTTGGCTGAGTATTAGCTTCCTGCGAGCTTAGTCCTAAGCAGTGATTGGCCTTTAAAAGGTTGGTGGTGTATTGTACAGCACTTCCTAGAGGCGGGGAAGTTTGTTTGTCTTTAAGTAGCTCTTCGGCTACTGCCGGCGCTACTGTACACTCTACGAAGTACGGTGGTCCTCACAAGCTCCGACACGCCCATGCAAACATGTCTCACCCCTTGACGAGATAGACACCCGGAAGTTGAACGTTTGTATACCCCACACATTCTTTGACTTCTGCGAATGGCATTGAAATACCGAGAAAGACGACGTGACCGTGAGGAATAGATCATGGCCCGGAATCGTTATGGGGGTTTCAGTGACGACCCTTACACGAACGGCAATGGGAACGGAGGTGGTTATGGTGCGCCCATTAAAGAAGCAGACGACTACGATCCATATGGAACTGGCTATGACGACCGCTTTGGCACTCGTACAGCAAGGACTCCTTCACCTCCACCAGCAAGAAATGCGTTTGCTCGGTCGCAACGGCCTGCGCCAGAGAGCCATGCCGAGAAACAAATAGGTGTGGTGCTTGATCACATAAAAACAGAATGGCCCGCTATGTGCGAGAACGAATGCGTGCCTGTTCATATTGCACTTCAGCTCCTAGATACAAGTTCTGTCGGGCGAGCACACGAATACCGGCAGTTTGAAAAGACACATCGATATCTCCAAGATTCCCTCAAAGCTATTGTCCACGAGCATCATCAGGGCTTTAACAGCTCGATAGGCACATTCCACAAGATTCAATCGAGCATACAGACTTCGCAGAAGAGAGTTAGAACCTTGAAGGAGTCTTTGAGCCAATCCAAATCCAGCCTTTCGACTACGGACTCGGAATTGAAGAAGCTAGCAACAGCGTCACAAAATTATGACGTCTTGATACATACTCTCTCCGAAATTGAGGATCTGCGGCTGGTGCCAGATCAGTTGGAAGCGCGGATATCAGAGAAGAGGTTTTCAACAGCGGTGGACATACTGCAGACTGCCCTTCGACGGATAAGAACACCAGCTCTGGATGAAATAGGCGCCCTAAGTGATCTTAGAAGCTATTTGACAAACCAGGAGACTGCCTTGACGGATATTCTTGTAGAAGAGCTTCATGACCACCTATACCTCAAATCACCTTATTGTCAGGAGCGGTGGCAGAGCCTGGCAAAAGGTCAAGACGCGCTAGGCAAGGAGAAGCTTGATAGGATGACATCTATACGGCCGTTCTACGAAGTATTAGATTCCATGGATCTTACCAAACCGTTAGTGGAGGATCCATCCAGAAACCCAGAGGCAGACACATTCTATTACATTGAGCTCTTAGTGGAATCTTTGAACAAGCTTGGCCGCCTTGAATCTGCTGTGAATATAATTAAGCAGAGACTCCCTGTGGAACTATTTGGAATCGTCAATGAAACGAACAGTGAAGTTGACCAGAAGCATCCGAGCTCACTGCGAGGCGGCCTGTCAAGTTCTCAAGGAAACCAAGCTTTTGGAAGTCGGGAGAACAGTATCCGGGCAGATGTCATTTATGACTTGCTTTGGACGCTCTATGCCAAGTTTGAGGCGATTGCAGAGAGTCATAGAGTATTTCACGATGTCGTGAAAGCTATAGTGAGAAGAGAAGGTGCCAGGAATTCATCGATGCTCCTTGGTGGATTCAGAGAGCTTTGGAATCTGTACCAAAACGAAATTCGTTCCTTGCTACACAACTATGTTACCACCGACGCGGATGTCTACCAATTTAACTCTTCGCCAAAGCTCGGTGGACCTAAGCAAGACTCGAAACGAGAGCAATTATTTTCCTTTTCCGATGCTGATTCCAAGTCGGTTCAAATGACCACGGAATATCAGGAACTTGAGGTTATCATCAGGGCAGCTGTCCCGGGTCTCATGTCTAGCCGAAAGCAAGCTACTGATGGGAAGAAAGGGTCAGTGAGATCTGAGAACATAGTAGAACGAAATGGATCACGACGTGGACTGACTACCTCGATATACGACAAATCTGGTGGAATTGGAGCACACAAGTCATTAGTTGAGCCAAGTGTTTTCAACATGAGCTTACTATTAGCTCCAACCCTAGGATTCTTACAAAGGCTAAAACATATTGTGCCACCTGGATCAGATCTGGTCACGAGTACTTTGACCTCCTTCCTAGATAACTTCCTGGTCAATGTATTCCTCCCTCAACTAGACGAGACCCTGGGAAAGCTTAGTGATACTGTCTTTGAGGAATCGGACTCTTTCCAGCAAGATCCCCAGTGGACGAAGATTGCTCGTCGGCCAATATTCAAGGGCACGTCTGCCTTCTTTGCTTTGATAACAGCGTTCTGTCGAATGCTGGACACGATACCCCATGATCAAGCTCTCAGTCAACTCATTATCACCCAGATGATGCGTTACTATGATCGATGTTGTGACTGGTTCAAATCGCTCGTCTCACGGGTACGAGACTCAGATGGGACAACCCTGAAATTGTCTGCATTGTTAGCAAGCGGACCGGATGAGATATATGATACAATGCAGAAGATCTGGACATCAGAGGAAAAAGACAAGGATCTGCTTGACAAAGAGACAGGCTTACTCATAATCAAGGCGAACGAGACGACTTTACGCTTGGATGATATTATTCTTGACCGCGAAACGATTTCTTCGCTGTGTGTGCTTTACACCAGCATGAAGTGGCTTGCTATCAAAATAGAGCAACTTCGTCATATCACTCGCAATGATGTTGACTCTTCCCGCACGACAATGCAGAAGCCGGTGAATAGGCGATGGACTCTACTCAACGACGTGACAAGAGCCCCAGATGACCAGCAGTCTGTCTATCTGCCAATGACCCAGGAAACAATTGTGTAGGTTTTCTTGATACAGCTTCACAATCAATAGCTAACGCGACTGCAGTGCTTTTGATTCTATTGTATCATCTTATCAAGAGCTGGCCGCCACGGTCCTCCTAACACTACATATGGAAATCAGATGCCAAATCATCCACTCCCTCGCCATCGCCCTCTCCCCCGAGTCTGCACCATACCTCCTCGAGCAAGTCGTTAACGACCCAGATCCTAGGATTCTCAAACTTAATGCCGATCTCGTCTCGTACGACGAGATAATCGCAAACTTCCTCCGCGAAAAGGAAATATCCTTCATACGAACCGGCCTCGGTCTCCTCATCGACAGCTTCCTGGTTACTAACGCTGGCATGGTTCAAGCTATGAATGCACATGGCTGTGGTAGAATGCAGCTCAATATCCTCGTGCTTCAACAAAATCTTAAAAATATCGAGACAAACGTCAGCCTCGATCGGGCAGGTAGATTCTTCGACTTGTTTACTGCCGGACCCGATGCTATTGTCAAGCATGCTAAGGTGGAGAAGGAGAGCGCGACAGGGGGAAAAGAACTATTTAGCTTTGAGGAGTTGAAAATGTTGGTGAAGTTATGCTACAGCGAACAGCTCTCCAGCCCGGAAAGAGGCATTAGTACTGTTGCGAGACGGGGCATGGGGGAGCATCATTTGCAGTTGAGCGAATATATGTGGGAAAGCTAGGAGGGGATTTGAGGGACAAGGAGGACCTTTACGATATAGCGACGAATAAAGGGTTCTGGTTCTTGTATAATAACACGATATTCTAGGGCAGGATTCTGTAGACTAACGAGATTTGATGAATTTCCGGGTTCGTTTTCTCCAATGACTTACTTCAAGAATGACATGAAGCATTGAGCTTGCCAGATATCTAGTAGACAGGATGTGGTGCTCCCAGTCCAGGCAAGGTCCTCTCGCAGTATATGATTGGACACCATATTAGCCAGACGAGCATGCTATCATCCATCTCATATAATTCCATACGATGGAGAAGATACAAGCTAATACGAGCCGAGAAAGATCTACGAATGGTGGCGAACGAGGAGGAGGAGGATGGACTGCAAAGCCTAGGTAGGCCAGGTAGACAGGAAACAAATCGGGGTAGAAAGAACAAGCCGCTGTTGCTGCTGCGCAGCTTGCGCCATATGGATCGACAAGATATTACGCCTCATACGTATTCTTCCGAGAAGAAGAAAAGAATGGAATACACGTGGTGATACAGTACTTCGTACATGTGGATGCGATACTACACCAAATGGGGGGTGAGGGGGAGGGTGGCGCGAAGCGGCGAAGATGACTTCAAAACCACAACAACAAACGGCTCAGTGCTGTCATACTGTACAAGCGAAGCAAATCAGGGGTGGCTGGGGCTGGCTTGGGGCTGCGGCTGCGTCTGCGTTTACGTTGTGGCTGGGAACAAATGCACAATGACGGGCGCGAGGAACTTATTATTTCTCTGACTTCAGTGGCTGGGCTGGGCTGGGCCTGCTTTTATGTACTTCGTACTGTACTATGTATATATACAGTAAACTTCTGTTGGTGGCCAATCACTATGCTTTCTTCTCATCACCAGCCACTTAGGAACTACGAATCAATACTGTACAGGACAGTAAAGCATCGTTGAAAGGAGGGGGGGGGGCTGTTGTCTGGCGGTAGTGTAATGGCATTGCATTGCATTGCTTGGGGGGACCTGCAGGTGGTGGATGTTGAAGGTTGAAAGTTGAAGGTTGAAGGGGGGCGGGAGACGCTGACGCTGGCGCAACCTAAAGGCTGTGAGGCGAGGCGAGGCGAGGCGAGGCGAGGGGAGTGGAGGGGACTTGAGGATGAAACAATATTAAGCTTCTCATCATCCATCATCCTTTGTGCGAGACGTGACAGAGGGTGATAATGTAGAGGGCATTGTTGAATCAGATGGGGATGTACGAAGGTAGTTGCCTACATATCTGTAGCCGGACACGGAGTTCGGTGGTGTGCTGCTGCGCGTTGATACAGTAGGGATTGATCATCGATATAGGTGTTTATGAACGACTAAGGAGCTTCTGGTTGATGCTGATATTGATAAGTTGCTGTATCAATCAATATTGGCTACATCAATGATGGAAGTGGTTGGGGATCCTGGCAGATTGAATTGAATACAGTACAGTATCATACTGTACTTAATGAGTGCGTTTGATTTTGAGTGGTTCATAGCGGTGACGTACCCCTGATGCTTCAGGTTTTTTAAGCTTCAGTTGTGATCTTCCCTTCCAAGTTCCCAAAGGGGGGAGGGGGGCTGACAGTCCGAGTCCGAGATAGATACAGTACATGTACTGTATGAAGTATTACATTGAAGTGTAACTCTGTATGGTTTTTGGAACATATTCCTTTGTTACAGTACAGTACTAGTTGACTATTATATACGTATCTTCGAGGTGCACTGAGAATTACTGTAAACACTGAACACTGGATTGGCTCCCCTCGACTACCTAGTCCCCCTATCCCGTCAGTATTCGAAAATAGCATCGTCCCTGTACTGTACGGTACTGTACTGTAATTCCACTGAGGTGCTGCTCGACTTAATAATAATTCTCCACCTGTCTAACCGGAATTTCCCTTCCCTTCCCCTGCCCCTGGAACCTTCTCCTATCCCGTCTACATCTACACCTTCGTGCCTGAAGGAGACATCTGAAGTCTAGAAGAGCAAAATCGAAGCCAAGGAGTAGCCAGGAACGAAGTAGCAAAAGTACGTAGAGATAAAAGGGAACAAAAGAGAAGAAAAGGAAAAAAGGCAAAAACCCAGCTGAAAATTGAAATACTGTAAAAAAAAAAGATCCATTTTCTCGTCTCTTCATCCCGTCCAGCCCAGTTTATTTCGTTTACGGCGGGCCCCCCAATTCTTGAATCGAAACCCAGTTCATCCACACCAACCAATCACGTGCGCCCCTCGATTCAATCGCCCTCCACTCTCCTCCCTCTCCCTCTCTCTTCCTCTCTCCACTCTTCCTCATCAAAGGCCAGGAGGTAGTACTGTACCGTACCCGTACCTACTACTTGCCCAAATTCAAAACCCAACAACGCGACTTCATCATCAATCACATTCGTTTTCCACGTTCGCCTTTACCATCAACACCACCACCACCACTGGGATCAATCGCTCACCAATCTGCAAACATACACAGGCCAACACGGCAGACCGACCAAACACCTAATCTCAAACTGTCTGCAACCACAGCACCATCGCCAGACATGGCGTCGTAAGTTCCCCTTAATTCTTGCGCCCCGTTCAGAGCCCAATCCCATTTGATGATCAACAACAACAAACAACAACAACAACCATGCTAATCGAGATTATGACTCCAGGTTCGGCTCGGCTTTTCGATCGTTCTGGCATACGATGACCAGCTATGACCGACGTATGTTTGTTCGTGCCCTGCGGCCGAGATTCGGTCTCTAACATCGTAAATAGATTCTTCCTTCGACTCTCCCTACCGAACAGGACAACATGTTCCACTCGCACAAAGCAGACATGACCCCCTAACCTCAGTCGCTACTACGGCATCAGAATCGCGTGCCGATGTTAGTTCGCCATACTTCGAGGATCCTGGTAGACATTCCACCTCGGCGTTGAACGGCAGCGCATATCCTAGCTCCCCACATGCACACAGCCCTTCACCACAATCTCCTTCACCATACTCTCCTGGAATGCGATCGAGCGCAGCTCTTCACCGGACAAATACCAATGAGAACTTCGAGAATGCTACACCGGGAGAGATTCAATTACAACCTTTCCAGGAGGGCATGCCTCCACCACCTCCTCCAGGACATTCTTGGAAACGTATTGATCGGTGGGCAGAGGAGAATTATCCAGAGCTGTATGATCAACTCTGCGAAGGATGCACATCAAACGATCTGAACGAATTGGAGCACCAATTGGATTGCTCTCTTCCGATGGAGGTCCGTGAATCATTGCAAGTACACGATGGTCAAGAACGAGGTGGCAACCCAACCGGAATTATCTTCAGTTCCATGTTGCTAGATTGTGAGGAGATTGTACAGGAGTGGGAGAACTGGAAGAAGGTCAACCAGGAATACCTGCAGGAGCCTATTAATTTCAAGCCAGCCACTCCTTTGAAGGCGTTCGGCGGAAGCTCGTCGGCATCTTCTTCCAAGGCCGCAACACAATCGACACAAAACCCTTTCTGGAGACAAGAATTACTTGCCAAACAAGATTCTCAGCCATCAGGTGCGATTCAAAAAGTCTATGCTCATCCTGCTTGGATTCCCCTGGTCAGGGATTGGGGCGGAAACAACCTGGCTGTTGATTTGGCTCCTGGCCCATCTGGGAAATGGGGTCAGGTTATCCTGTTTGGCCGGGACTACGACTGCAAATATGTTGTTGCCCGATCTTGGTCTGCGTTCCTTGCAACCTTTGCGGATGATCTGAACAGCGGCAAGTGGTTCGTCGACGAGGAGACCCACGAGCTGAAATTGAGAGAGTTCAAGTCAAGAAATGTTGAGCCTGGATATCTCGATATCTTGAGATGGAGAATGGATCAGAAGTACGGCCGAAAAAATGTTCGACGCAAGTCCACGGTCCCTGTTAATGGACAGGTGGGCGGATCTCCAACTGGCTCGCCATATGCCAGCCCAACCGCTGAGACCAGTGGTGAGCCCAGAGGACGTTCCATGCAGCGATTTAGTGGAGCATCGCCCGTACCAAGTCCAAATCGACCCAACTATGGCAAGTCAAGCCCCCTCGCTCGAGTCCAAGAAGAACGCGCTGCTCCAATCCGAGTCCACACAAATGGTATAAAGCCGGAGAAGCTCGTTGAGATAGAGACACCAAGACCGAGTGAAGACCAAAAAGACCCTTCAAAGAATAAGACGATGGAGTCTTTGCTGGAGCGTGTTTCATTGGAAGATGATAACAAAGAGAACAAGAAGAACGATTTGACCGTCAAGATTTCCGGTTTGACCAATGGCACCCCCAAAAAGGCTACGGTCGAGGAGGACGATACTACGATGAAGACGATTGAGATTTAAGATCTTCCCTTTGATTTCGCAATCGACATGGAACGAGGCGTTATGAGGCGCGTATAATACGGGAGTTTTCATTGAGAAGATCTGTCATAATGAATGGCACGCATTGGGGGGTTCGGTCTTTCTGACTTGCCTCTTCCTACTATAAAATGTGAGAGGGGAAACAGGCGTAATTGAAATCAAATAGCATAACGAAGTTGACGTCCCGACAAAGTTTACTATTCTCTTCTAGCCGGCGGGCCAGGCAGAGCGGGTCTCATTCTCTTGCTGAGGTGAAGGGCATCGAACGCTTTGTTGTACAATTAGACTGGTGAAAGCATTTGTGTGGAGCGGGGATTTCTTCTTTTTTGAACAGTTGGGGAGAGGGGTGGGGGAGAGCAGAGATGGCTTTGTAGAGTATATCACGAAAGAGGACCAGTGCCTTTTGCTTTCTGGGTGTCGGGTGGATTTTGCTCTTGAGACATCGAGCAGCTTGGTTGAATGTTATAATGAGCGAGAGCCTGCTAGTGAATCATGACTTACATCAACATACATCACTCTTCATCGACCAGAACTAGGCATAAGAGAGCCTCACTCTTCAGATGTAGTAGTGGAACTTACACGTGACTGTAATCCGACACTAGCGTCATCAGCTACTACGCAAGCCAGCTCCGTAACCAGAGCTCCACCTCCACAAGCTCAAATCCACCCTTACGAGGAAACTGACACCCACTCGATCCCTCATTATCAAATTAGAACTGGTTTCGAGCCGAATTTACGACTCAAGAGGAGAGTTAATATCTGAAGCAAGATGTCGGAAGAGCGCCTTTGGAAGTTCAGGAAGCCGGAGTGGATGAACAGCTCTACGACCAGGAGCGCGGGAGTATATGGCGCTGGTGCTTTGGTGGGTATACTTTCTCTATTGTTCTGAGAAGAATTGGAAGAAGGGAAGACTTGGTGAAAGGCTTTGGAAGGAATATTGGAGGGGCGAAAGCCTAGTTGTCGATGTGTTGGCTAGTCCAAGTGTTCATTCAGCCTTATCAGACTTCCGACTTCCCCTCATCACCTCCCCTACCAGCGATCCTTAGATTCCTTTTTATACGAAGAAGTCATGGCTGATAGGATGTATCACAGTTCTCCCTCTCATTCTTCGTCCTCCTCGACGCTGCTGTCTGGTCGCACTCGGCCAAGAATGGCTCCACCATCCACATAACATTCGCCGACTGGCTACCGCTCATCTTTTCCTCTCTCGGCATGCTCATCATTAATTCCATTGAGAAAACCCGGCTCTCCGCAGACTCTTTCTCTTATTCCGGCTCGGGGGTTGCCTGGAAGGCTAGAGTGGTGCTATTTCTGGGATTTGCGAGTCTGGCGGGAGGCATGGCGGGCGGAGTGACGGTACTGGTGCTAAAGTACGTTGTGCCGAGTGCGCCATGGCCAACTATGTATATGGGAGTCGCAAATTTGGTTGCTAATGGATTGGTTATGTTGAGGTGAGTTCTGAGTCGCGGGAATGGTGTTGAACGGGATATAGCTCAGGGTTTGTGGCTGACGGTCTTGTAGCTCCGTGGTGCTTTGGATTAGCCAGAATATGGAGGATGAGTATTCTTACAACTTGGCTCTCTGAGGCAGATCAGGAGAAAGTGCTGGAAAAGAAGAAGAGGATTAGGGCAGGAAGAACGGCCAATTGAGCAATTGAGCAATCGCATGAAGTAGGTCGGTTACGGAGACAATTAGGGATAGGGGCACATTTGGGAAGTATCTTTTGTAGCATAGGTCTGTCTTCAGGAGTGAATGAAGCGAGGACTTTTCCCTGGGTTTGGCTGTGTATTAGGTGTACGGGCTCTTGGTCGCCTTTTCTGAACCTCTATTTCAATGGCAATTAGTTTCAGATTTTTAGCGCACGTCATGCATGGAAGGATTTCACTTGAAAACATATCGTGAACGTTGAAGATATCATTTTGGCACAGAGGGTTCGGATATGTACTGTAATGTGCTTTATATACCTCGATTTAGTCTTGCTAGATTGCAGCTTCTCAGTAGGAAAATTATTTAAGGACCATTGCCATTAACACTTTGTACTTCTTTGAGATCTCTATGATTAAAATAAACACATAAAGAGTGTATCTTTACAGTTCCAGCTCACTCCAGAATTTAGCTCCAATACAGCGAATCAGAAGCTGGCAACCGAAGCCCCGAACAAATCGCGTTCACCAAGCTCGGTTTCTCACGCATGTGGCTCCAAACCAACTCCAGGAGAACAATTCTCACTTCACCACTTCTCTTCACGTCTTCACTCATTACCGGTCCAATTCAATGGCTACCATCTTCCATATATAGCGGCAGTTTCAACAACCCCCTCGCCCCTCTAACATCCCCAAAACAACTCAAGAATGTCCTCCAATCCGCCAACCCCCGGCACCCCTCGCCCAACAGTCCGCAATACCGTCCCAAGACCTTCGCCAAACGGCAATCCTAATTCCGTAGCAGCGCAATATGCGCGGGCAAAAGCCCTTCACGACGCGCGAGACGCGAAGGAGAAGGAGAAGGTAAGAGGCATTATGGAGGATGCGGGATTAGGAGGAGGAGGAAGAGGAAAGAAGACAGTTGTGGAGAGGTTGAATGAGAGGAAGAGGGGGAAATTTACGAGGGAGTGGATTTGGGTCATGGGATTCTTTTGTTGGGTTTTGTGAGTCCTTCTTTCTCTTCTCCTACTTTATATTGTTCGGAGGAGGCTTAAAGAAGGGAACTGCTTGATGGCAAGACAAGGGATTGAGGAAGGAATTGGGCTTATTTTGGAAATGGACAGTTTTATTCACGCATCGGGAATCTACTTCTTCACCAAAGGCTTCCTTCTCACTCGGCTTGTGCTCGAAGAGAAATCCACATGCTCCGAGCCACCAATTTCCCTCCATGGCTCATACAAAGGTTCCGGGACACCTGCGTCTGGATGCTGGCACCCAAAGACCTTCGAGAAAGCCGTGGTCATAGTTATTGATGCTTTACGCTACGACTTTACGATCCCTTTTGCCAACAATACCGAGACTGGACCGGCGCAAGCCTTTCACAACTCACTGCCATTTTTGTACGAGACAGCTGTCAAGGAACCACATAATGCATTTTTACTGCCGTTCATTGCGGATCCGCCGACTACAACACTTCAAAGGATCAAGGGATTGACCACAGGAACATTACCAACGTTTATTGATATGGGTTCAAACTTCGGTGGGGATGCAATTGCGGAGGACAATCTCCTTATGCAACTAAGAGACGCTGGAAGGAGAATTGTTCATCTGGGCGATGATACTTGGACAGCTCTGTTCCCAGGATATT
This sequence comes from Ploettnerulaceae sp. D365, assembly GCA_003988805.1. Classification (NCBI taxonomy): domain Eukaryota; kingdom Fungi; phylum Ascomycota; class Leotiomycetes; order Helotiales; family Ploettnerulaceae; species Ploettnerulaceae sp. D365. Next base: position 104,187 of record QYAL01000019.1, read on the forward strand.
TCGAAGAGGGGCTTAGTAGAGCGTATCCGAGCTTGAATGTGTGGGATTTGCATACGCTGGATAATGGTGTTAATGAGCATATCATGCCTCTACTCGAGAAGGAGAAGAAGGGAGAGTGGGATGTTATGATTGCTCATTACTTGGGTGTGGATCATGCTGGGCATCGATACGGACCGAATCATCCTGCTATGACGGCGAAATTACAACAAATGAATGGCGTGTTGAGAGATGTGGCGCAGAGGCTGGATGATGATACTCTGTTAGTTGTCATGGGTGATCATGGTATGGATGGGAAGGGTGATCATGGTGGAGAGAGCGATGACGAGGTGCAGGCTGCACTGTGGATGTATTCCAAGAAGGGAGTCTTTGGCCGCACGGAACCTGCTTTCGTCAACCCCCCAGAGAACGCGAAGGTTAGACCAGTCAACCAGATCGATCTTGTGCCTACCTTAGCCTTACTTCTCGGACTCCCTATTCCATTCAACAATCTTGGGAAGCCGATTGAGGAGGCTTTTGCAGGAAGAAGGGGCACTTCCTGGGAGAATCTGGCTAGTGTAGCTAGGATGGCGGCTGCGGGCATCAAGAGATATCAGGCTGCGTACTATTTGGCTCGTGGGATTGATGCAAGTACCCTTGATGGCTCTCCGTATGCCCTATGGGCTACAGCTGAGGCTACTCTAGCTGGAACTGGGAAAAATAAGGGATGGAAGGAAGGCTATGTGGCTTTCTCTGCGTTCCAAGAAGAAAGTCTAAGGATATGTCGCAGTCTGTGGGCCAGATTCGACGTTCCAAGTATGCTTCTCGGCGTTGGGATTCTGGCTGTGGGCCTCTTGGCTCTAATTATGTTCGCGAACAGCAATGCCGAGGATGGGGAAGCCGTGGATGATCCAGAGCTGGACCGCAAGGAATTGCAGTTGGAGATTGACAGATTTGCCAAAGGAGAAGAAGGTTTCAAGGACGAGGACGAAACTACAAGCCGAACACTTGTCCGTGGAGCTTTGCTCGGAACATTACTTGGTGCTGCTGGAGGACCAAGTATATTCCTTCAAGTCAAGCCAGAGTCTCTGATGGATTTTGTGCTTGGTGTCTGTGCTGTGTCAGGGGGTTTGGGAGTTCTTTATCAAGAAATGCGACGCAGGATGGCTATCAGCAGTCCTTTGCCGACAACTTTCTGGGGCTGGCTTGCTGTTTTATTCATAGTCAGTCAATCGATCGGTTTTGCTTCCAACTCATATACGATTTGGGAAGATTCGATACTGCTCTTTTTCATCTCTACATTCGGAGTTGCTGCAGCAGTATCCTCACTTCGACTTGAGAATATTCCTGATAGGACGCTTGGGGTGTACCATTCCGTTCTTTTCGTTGGTCTAGGATGGGTAGCTTCCTTCTCTAAACTCTGTAGAGAAGAGCAAATGCCCTATTGCAGGTCAACTTACTACGCTTCAAGCACTTCATCCACGTCCGCACCCTGGCAGCTTGCCATTCCTTTCCTAATCGCTATCATTCTTCCCTCCATCATTAAGTCTTACTATGCTGGCAGTCGTTCATTCGAAGGCTTTGCTCCTGCCTGGATCAGTTGGGTCTTCCGCTCTCTCCTCCTCGTCAGCGCCTTCTTCTGGACTTTGGACGCCGCTGACGATGGCGAATGGCTCTCCTCCTACATCGCAGAAGGATGGCTCAAGTCCATTCGTGTTCCAATTGCTCAAACCCTATTCGCGGTAGCAATCGGTGTAGGCTGTCCAGCTTTCCTCTATGCACCACCCTGCGTGTCTATCAGCACGACTGCCGCGCCGTCAGCCCCCAACGACCAAATGACAAACAGCTCCGGCGCCACCGTCACAATCCTTGGCTTCGCCAATACTCACGGCACGCGTTACTTTCTACTAGTCATAAACTTCCTTTTGTGCCTTTTGTTGGTGCAGAAACCCATGGGTGCAGGAGCACTCAGTCTCATGGCGTGGCAAATCCTGTCCCTCATTGAAATCCTCGATCTCAATGCTCTTACCACCTCTCCCATCGGCCCCGTCGTCCTCGCATTGCTGGGATCATTCCATTTCTTCAAAACTGGGCACCAGGCAACCCTATCTTCAATCCAATGGGAATCAGCGTTCATTCCTCTCCACACAATAACCTACCCCTACTCTCCCATCCTTGTAGCGCTCAACACGTACGGTGCACAGATCCTAGCCGCAATCTCATTACCTTTGGTGGTGCTGTGGAAGCAAAAACCTAGGAAGAAGGGCATACTGGGAAGTGTGGTGAGTGCGTTGGCATGGCATATTTTGTATTATGCTGTTGTGGGCATCGCGACTACAATGTGGGCGGGACATTTGAGGAGGCATTTGATGCTATATCGCATTTTCAACCCCAAGTTCATGAGTTCCGCGTTTGTGCTTCTTATCGTGGATGTGGTAGCGGTGCTAGTTGCGCTAGTAGGTGTAAAGATCAATACGATTGGGGTTACAGAGGTATTTGGCTGGGGATAAAGACAGAGGAGACAGTTGCAGAGAGGGATGGTTCTTTCGAGATACAGGAGGCTACTGAATTGAGACATCTAGAGAGTGCATAGTAGTAGGTCGGGAGATGTATTATCATGCTGTACGACTGTACATTTTTCTTATGTTTTGGAAACACTGGCTGGCTGGCTGGCTTGTACAAAAATGTGCATGGAATTGGCGATGCATAGCGAACTGGTTTCTAGAAATTATGGGACTCGTCAGAGTTTTGGCGTACTTCTGTGCTACCAGGCAGCTTTTTTGGTAATAGGAAGATATAAAGTTCGAATATTCAGTGACTGCATTAGAACGCATTGCTTGCGTATAGAAGTGATATCTGATCGAGCACAGACTAATACCATAGCACAATAATTGAATAAAATAATATTAGATATGTCGAAGAAATTTTGTGGACGATTGCAGAAGGAAAAGTAACAACGTATTAATTTGAAGAATCCTTTGTGTTGAAGTGCTTTAGTTCCATAGCAACAGGTTAATTTTCAAAAGGGTTGGAAACTTCTTCTGGCTACCATCTCCAGCTAAGGTGAGTTTCCTCCGGCTAAGATCAAATACAGTTAGTTCATAATGTGACTAAGCGATTGAATTTCCGAGGCTCACAACCTTGATTGAAACACCACATCGAGTTGCCACTTAATTCTCTTCGCCCGGTGTCACAACACTCTGTACACTCATACTGCATGATTCATTCGTATTGAGCACTCCTAATTTTGCAACCGAGACCCTAATTACAATCAATGGCTCGAAGTGAAGAAGGGAGGCAGGGAGGGGATTTTTCAAATCGAAGCTTGCCAACCTCAACCCGACGACGACTTCCTAGTCATGCTCCACCTAGAATCCGACCACTCCCTGTGCAGGCTGTAGATAATAGCTTGCATGAGGAAGAAGGTGAAGAAGACATAGCGGGGGAAGATGACCTGCAAATGTCCTCGGCTGGCCCAAATCCTCCTGCCACTTCAATGTCGCGACAAGAAATAGCCTGGTGGGCAATGAGCTTTGAAGAACTCTACCAGTGTGCCAGAAGTAAAATAGACCGAGAAGTAGGCTTGCCAAGAAGGAAGACTGGTCGTGCTCGCATCATCAAATGGCTCTGCGAAACGGAAGGCATAACGCCTTTCACTGCCCCTTCCAATCTGGCCTCAGTTGAACCATCTCCGGTTATTTCAACCCCAGACCGACGTCCTACTGGCGCAATATCCCATCCGGAAGCAATACTACGAACAAGCGACCCAGATCTACAGAAACAAATCGATGAAGCTGAGAAAGCATACAAGACCTGGACAGCAGCCGATCTCGTAACGCTGGCCATGCAGCGCTCTTACCAACTATTGAAAGACAGCAAGGGTAAGCTGCCATCTAAATCGTTGACCGCGATAGCGAACTGGCTCGCGGCTTGGGACGTTTTGAAGAGTGACAGAGAGAAGAAGTGGTGGCTTGGTGATGGGATCGATTTGGTGAACAAGGCGAAGGCGATTGGGTATGAAGGGTCAAGCAAGAAGTACGATGTGATTGTTTGGTTGAGGACTACGCCTGAGGAAGTCGATGCTGAAATCAAGGAGGTCGCCGCGCCGACTCCTAACCAGAAACCGATCAGGTCCTTGAAACGGACACTAGGTGATGATGGTAGAGAGGTGTCGAAGCAGAAGTCGAAGAGGCCGGCGAAGGGATCTACAAGGCCGAATGGATGGCATCACGTTGCAATTAGAGACTAAGGCGATGGCCTACTAGAATAGTTGAAGGGCTCTTGCTCTTTTCTTGGATGAAGTCTGTTGGCTTGGATAAGACGATTCTAGCTTATCAATCATGTCACTAAGAACAGTAGAATTGGGATCCACTTTAAGAAGATAGATACTTTCCATCCACAGCTGGCAAATAGGGCTGCTTCACAAGTGCAGACTTCAAGTTGACGTTTGAAGCTTTCGAGATGCACATATCTAGTACTCATCATAGTTGTCTTCCTTTGAGGCGGCTTCGTCTTAGCGACATTGGATCTGCCCAGGTACACTCGAAATCGGTTGGACTAATCAGAGACTTTTGTAGAGTAGCGTCCTGTGTGACTCCCCCAAACCCACCCTTCTGTACAGTTCCTTATACCCGCTAGCCAAGATATCAAAAGTCAATCAGTCACAGAGGATAAACCTCGTATACGTTTGATAACTGCCCGTTCATTAAGTGGAAGACCAATTGCCTCCTCGTTTTAACAGCTGCTCCTACTCCACTCCCACCTCCCAAAGGTGGTAAGCTGCACCTGTTAGCGAGCGAGAGATAAGAACTCAGGGGCAGAATCGGATCCCGGCGAATCTTCGGACCGGAGTGAAGTCGGCGCTCGGAGTGGAACATGGATCAAATCGACAGAATATATTTATCTAAGTGAGCCACGAACTATATTGTAAAACTTAGAAAGTATTCCAATATAAATTGTTCATCCATCATCTCATAATATCGAGAGAGAGCCTCTGCAATAGTCAATTGGCTTTGAGCACAATCCAGGAATCCAATTCCGTCAATTGGAACGAAGTGTTCTTCAGATTTCATCTTCGGCTTCAATATCTACCTATCTATCTTTTGAAACTTTTAACATACAATCGATTCAAGAATCTCTCGAATATACATCTATCTATCTCAACATGGAGGAAGCACCTATACAATTCTATCTCCATCCTCAGGAGCTAGCTCTTACAACCTTCCCTCCAATCTTATCTCCACACCTCCCTACAAGCAACCCGCTTTACAACCGCCTTCTAGCACCACAAAACATCCCCTCACGACACTGCCTCTTCGCAGCCACATTTGAACCCGGCACCGCTACTACTGATGGAGGAGGAGCACCTGAGATATACACCATGTTCTTCGCAGACCGTTCCCGCCACCTCGAATCCCAAATATGGATTTTCAACCCTCTAATCACCTCCTCTCCAACTCCCCTCTCCTCAGCAAACCAATCCCTGCTTACCCGACATCTGGAAGCCTGCATCCTTTTTCTCAAGGAGACGCAGGTACCTGAAGCTCCCGGATGGCCCTTCTCACCCGTCCTGAGGTTCGGCTGTGTGCATGAGATGATCAGCGCGACGCTCTTCACCATCGGCTCGGCTAGAGATGCGGTGCCTAGGGTCTCGAATTGGAATTTGTGGTTTGTCGATACCGCCAAGGTGTCGATGAGAGAGAAGAGGTCGTTGCCGGATGGCTTCCGCTTCGATCGGGTTCCGGATGATCAGCTTGATATCGTCATCTCGACCTCGTCGATACCACGGCAAGCAGCGACTTTGAAGCAGCTGCCCAGTGTGGGATTATTGGATGGAGAGGGGAAGTTGGTTGCATGGGGTTATGTAGGTATTGATGGGAGCTTCGCTACGCTGTATGTGCTGCCTGAGAACAGAGGGAAGGGGCTGGCGAAGTGTGTGGCAGAGGAGCTGGTGGGTAGTTTAAAGAAGGGCGACTTTGCCGATCTGGGTTTTGATGGGAGGAGTGGATGGTGTCATTCTGATGTTTACGAGGGTAATCAAGGTAGTGAAGGTGTCATGAGGAGCTTGGGCGGGATAATTGGTTGTAAGAGTCAGTACATCTGGATTGATTCAGCTAGATTTTAACTCTATCTGCTGCAAATCCGGATAATTGTAGGCTGAGTTAGAGGAAGATGCAGAGGGAGCGCCCGTTCAGATACTCAGAACTGTCACTTTCCAGAATACATACGATAGTACCTGAAGTTTCCTGAGTTGCCATCATAACCATCATTCCGGCTGGTATTTCCAATCTGACCGTCGACTTGTCCAGAGTAGCCGTTACCAACATTGATACCGGGCCTATCGTTGTATTGGGATTGAGAGTCTTGGCTGATCAAGCGAGCTGGGCTTTGGAGAGTGGCTTCTGGGGTGGCTTCGATGCCGACCTCGTCTTGAACATTGACGAATGGTTGTTTGACGGTTGTAGCTCCTTGCTTCCCCTTGTTTTCGCCCTCGCCATGGTTCTTGGTCTTCACATTTTTCTTATTGGTACTAGGTCTCCTATACTTTGCCGATGTTGGTAGCTGGGAGTGCATTCCAACGGCGGTGGTATTGACCTATTCAGTATTGTTAGTATTTCAATAGCACACGTGATTATGGACATCTTACCTCTTCCTCGGTGATATCTTCAGCGCGAGAGATACGACGCTTCAATTCGGCTGAAAGTTCAGCAATTTTCTTTTTGTTCTCTGCAATCTGGCTCTCGATTGCCGCAACATGGTCTCGTCCAGTTGCAATGCAAGCGCTCAATGTAGCAATGTCCACCAGTGCCTGGTTGTGATCCTCTGGCGAAACTTGAGACATTCCCTGAGTACGTAACGTCTCTAGGGTAGCCCAACCATCCATGGGTGAGTCGCCGAAACAGAAGGGCTCACTAGCACCGAGGAAGGAATCCAAAGCGGCAAGTCCCCAATCTCCATTGTATGGTTCAGGGCTGTCATTGGGCCCGTCATTCGAAGCTGGCTCATTGGTATTGTCTGCTGCGCAACGTTCAGCCTCAGACTAGTTAGTAGAAAGGGAGGTATTACCAGAATCAACAGAGCTGGTGATTGGGAAGTTGGAGGAGTTTATAGGCGCCAACGGAGTAGCATCCATTGTATCTTCATGAGTGTGTTCTGCCATGCTGGTAGTAACAGAGAGGTTCATGTTATCTTGAGGAAGGAGAAGCGGGGAAAGGCTGAGGGAGATCGAAGAGGGTTTTGTGTGCCAACTTCCAAGCGAACTCGCTTAGGATGGGTGAAGGACAATAGCAACGACATAGTTAGACAAGATGCTCAAAGCTGAGAAGCTGGCCTGAGGATGGTATGATGGTGACCCCCAGTTGACATGAGGTAGGAAAAAGTGGTCTGGATATTGTCGAATTCATCAGAGCCCTGTCTCTCTGATGACAGAAACAAACTTCATCTGCGCCACCTGATTTCGATGAGACTGAAGAGCTTTGACAGAATATACTGATTCGGTCTTGTCATTTTATTTTGAAAGATAAACATAATAACCGTTATATATATAAAGGATATGTAGCAAATACATGGAAACTAACTAGGGGACAGAATTTGCAACGGCTCTTGAAATATGAATCAAAACATCAGCTCTCAGTATTACCAATAGGTATGCGAAGACAAGGGAACATGTTCAACCAGAAGTCAAACGCTAAGAATTGTAAGCAAATCCCAACAAAACAACAAACAATGAAGCACAAAGAGGCAAACAAATGCCTCTGTGCTACTTAGCAATGCCAAGGATCTCTCCTTTTACAGCGAAAAACTGACAGCACAAGACCCATATTAGCAACAAGACAAATAAGTTTAGTAATGACTCAGAGAAGACGAGTTCATCTTTAAATCCTTTTTGGACTGTAATATCGAATACCCATAGCTTTCTAGACCCAGGGTATCCTTGATGGCATAGTAACTGTAGCAGTCTTGGGTCGAACTCTTGCTTCGATTCTGTATATCTAAAGACCTTAATCTCAACCCAGGCCTTGTAGATCCCTGAACAGGCGCTTTATTCCCCAAGTGATGTGCATTCATGATGCTCAGAGCCATCCGAGCTTCCCAGTGTTGGCTCTTTTCCCACATTAGCCATAGAACTGTGCTGTGCAAAATCAGTGGGTTTTCAGGTATATATAGCCAAATACGCAGTTTGTCAACTGCAGATCCTGCTTTTGGCACGACAAACTGTAAGCCAGTATGGCAGTAGTAAAAGACAATGTACACGAAATATTACCTACAAGATCATTGTAATTCAGCCAGACTCTTGACAGCACCATCTGTTCTCAAGATCGAGGAACAAGCGCATAGATCCTGACCGGATACAGCTCCTTCGGCAATCCATTCTGGATCTCAGTCCGTTTAATCTTCATTCCTGCCTTCTCGAAGATATCTCTAAACTTCTCATCGCATCTGCCCGCTTGTCAGCTCATCTTCGCACCCACAATCAAGGTCAGAACCATACCTCGTAACACTACTATCTAGCTCATCAAACATATCCTCGCCACTTGTGCTTAGGTTTTCCTTCACCACAACTACTCCTCCTTCATTCAACGTCTTCACGCATTTCTCAAGATAGGTTTGTAGTTGAGCATCAGTCAGGTGACCAAGACACCATTGATTCCAAATCAAGTCGTATCTAGCATCTGATGATGGGTCTGGCGACCAGTTTTCTAACCCGACATTGAATATTTTGCCAACGCCTTCTTTCCCTATAAGGTTGTCGGCAAATTTGGCAATGGGCTCGACGATATCAACTGTGGACGCGATACTGAGCAGGAGCCCTTCTGTGATTCTCCCAATACTAATATGCTATCAATCAATACAATTTCTAATACATTCGAGAGTTTCGGGCTCGGAAGTTTGATTGTTTGCATTTCAAAGAAAGAGCAAATTGATATGCTGAGCCAAAACTATTTTTCATTCATGATCACAGGATAAGGGAGACGGCTCACCCGGCACCACAGTCTACCGCCCTTCCCAACTTCTTCTCGCTCTTCCCTCCCACTCCAATCTTAGCAAGAAAGTTCTTGGAGCCTTGCAGATCAACCTTCGAGATGTATGGAAAGCCGCCTAGCATGCCGTTGACATCAGCATCGATACCTTCCCAGTATGTGAGCGCATCTTTGTGGTTGATATTTAAATCGGCCATTGTGTTGCTTTATTAATCTTGATATTATCATATCATAAATAGGTCATGATTCTGAAATCCTTCGAAAGAGTGCTTCAGGGAGAGTCGAAGGAAGGTAAGGAGGAAAGTGTTAAGGAGAAAGTTAAGGTTAGGGAATTTCGCTTAATGTAGCGTGAGGCTGAGGTGCAAGGCTGAACTTGGACACTCCCTTAGATTTTTTTGACCTCATAATAGCCAGAACGGGAAAGAACAGAGTCTTGATATAAAAAATCGTGCTGTTTCACTTCCATTCTTCATATATATTCAGTTCCTCTGAAGTTCTACCCGTTCAGCGCCTATGTTATCCCATGCCCAAGGATCCAAGCTCATTATGACAGACCCAACCCCATACTTAGTACTCCATTAAAGCAAAATCATTACTCTTCATCACTACTATCCACAATAAATCCAGATCGTACTCGCTGTCGAGCCGGTCTCGCCACAGGAGCAACGTCCTCCTCGTCGTCCTCATGGTCATCAACCACCATCGCCGATGATGTCTTGACGGACTCCTCAACCGCTGGCTCAGGAGAAGCAGAGCTAACATGGTCCGAGACCTTCCGTCTCTTCGATTGCGAAGGCCGCACATGCGGACTTGACATTGGTGTATCCGTGGCTTCATCCTCTGACTCCTCAAGCACATTGTCTCTTGCAGCCGAAGAAGACCTTGCGCTTGCGCGTCCAGCATCTTCCTCGCTGTCTTCAGGGGTGGCGCTTGCCCTAGATCTACTGATTCCCGTCAAAAGCTCCTCCTCGTCATCGCTGTCAACTGTGATAGCGTTGGATTGTCGCTTTTTGCCCTTCCCCTTCCCTTCCCTTCCTTGACCGACATGAAGGAGCTCCTTCATTTTCGTGATGTTGCTCTGCTGCCGAATTTTTTCTTGCTCCTCACGGAATAAACGATTCGTCCGCTCCCGGATTTCCTGCTCTTTAGCGAAAAAGGTTTCGTCTGCCTCTGCATCGTCATCACTGTCCTGGACATACATCTCACTCTTTATCTTTCTATTCTTTTCGAGCTCCTTTTGCCTTCGTGCTTCTGCGCGAGCTTGTAGCTGCTCAACAGTTTGGCCGCTATCCTCGGCATCCTCCGTCCCCTCTTTCCTCCTTCGTCTCCGACTCTTTTTCAGGGCTTCAAGAGCTGCTGCAGATTTCTTCGAGGCTGTAGGTCCGCCAGGTTCGAAAAGTAGCTCTTCCTCATCATCATCATCTATTCCATCATCTTCGTCATCAAAGATTGCACGTTTACGGACCGCATTGCTCGCAGACTTCCGTTTGATGTGATCTCCAGCTTCTTGGCCATCGTCGAACACAGGTGGACTGAATTCGAACTTCTTGATCAAGTCGAGGGCTTCCTTCAGCTGGTCAGCGGATAAGCCGGATGGAATTGTCCATGAGCCTTCGGGATCGTCCTCTTCGCCGGTACGCCGAAATCCGATTAGGTTCATGAGCAAGCGCAGGTGACCATTCTTGAACATAGCAATCTTGCGAGCACTATTATCAGATCTTACAACTAAAAATGTGTTAGCTTACAAGATCTCATCTCGGTAAGAGCTCAACTTACGAATGGTAGGCGGCAGGGGCTTCTCAACTTCAGCAACTAGACCAGCGTCCCCTTCCATCACAGGGTCCTTCTCAACGGAAGGCAACGCAGCATTTGCACCCTCCCAACTCCTCCTCTCACTCTCAGCCGAACCAAGTTGGGATTTAGTCCATTGAAGGTGTTCTCCTTCGTTCCTGTCCAGCATGGCACCTACTACAATACCAATCTGATCTTCCCATTCCCTGCCTCCTTTAACTTCAAGCTCGGCCGCAGCTCTTGGCTTTGAAGAAACTGTCTGCTTCTCGTATCCGTATTCAAGGTAATGCGCCGTACTATTGATTTTAGAGAACAGCATCTCGACAACCAATTCGGGACGCTCCTGAATCTTCCTTGTGCACTTCTTAATTACCTGTTTCACAAGCTCGTCCCACTCTTTGAAAGAACTAGACGCTGTATCCAAACCTTCCGGACCCTTGATCATCTTGTACAAGAGCGCTATTATATCAACTTTGAAAAGCATGACGCTCATCTCTTGCTTAAAAGCAACCCGGTAAAAGAACCGATGAGCTCGTTTGAGCTGTGCTGGCTTGAGGTCGTTGTAGTAAGCTGTGAAAGTGACGAATGTGTCAACGCATCCTTGGGTCACGAATCGAGCACTAAAGCGCTTGAAGTCGAATTTGCGCTCGCCCGACACCCGCTCCGCCCTTGCCTCATCCTCGCCATCGGATTCGTCGACAATGTCATCGTCCGGTCCGTCTTCACCAGCAGCTCTGGCAGCTTTCTTCTTCCTTCGGGTCCTCCTCCTCGACCTAACTTGCATATCTGTGTTTTGCTTTGCATACTGCTCCAAGATCCGGAGATAGTTGTGGGCGAGTTCTGTACATGAATCCAGATAGCCAAATCCTTGGTCTTTATATGTTCGCGTGATATTGGTAACCCTATCGTGCGTTGTCTCTTCGTAGAAAATGCGATTGAGAATATTCTCAGCGATCTCCTGGTCCTCCTCGAGCGGCGAGTCGGACATTTCCTGGACGGTAAGCAAGATCTGTGTGAAGCACTTCATGGCAGCACTAAGATCTTGCCAGGATTTTGACTCGTAACAAGAGTCCATTGTTCTGTTCAATGTGACAAACATTTCTTGATTTAGGACACTTGCCACAAGTGAAAAGCTATCTAGGTCTTCGGGGGCCGCTGGTTTTTTTGAGGACTTCTTGTTGTTCCTCCTGATACGCTCTGCTTCCAAGAACCAGGAGACGAGGTAGAAGAACTGTCTTGAATGATATTGCATTACCCGCTCAGCTTCTCGATCAATGGCTTTGCGAATATGATTGAAAAGTGGATTGAAGCCTGAGTCAAGAAAGTCCTCAACAAATGCCCGCAAATGTTTATTGGCTTGTGCGTTCAACTGAACAGGTGTGTCGAAATCTAGGGGTCCGTTCTCGCCCTTCGGCGCCCTCCTCGGTGGTTTGAACTTCTTCGTACTATCCATCTTGGCCAGACTCCTTGTGCTGTCTAGCAAAGCTCCTTGTCCAGAGATAGTGGTCATCTTAGCATCCTCTCGCTGCATCCAGACCATGGTGCCGAATCGATTGTGTCTCGTGGGCGCATTCTGCTGGTATCCTCTCAGCATCGCGGCTTCCTTCTTCCTGAGCTTCGCTAGCTCGTTCATATTGCTGTTGCCCGATGTCCGTTCATCCATGAACAGCTTCTCGATGTCAACACCCTTTATCAGATGAAATAAGATGTCCAAAACAACCATATCCTGAGTATTAAAGTCCTCGCCCATCGTAGACGATACAGTCAACAGCAAATGGAAGATATCCTGATAGTCGAAAGCAGCAATCGTTGCGGACCTCGATATCTCCGCTTCATCCCCATCATACTGCACATTCTGAGGCGGGGCAATCTGGGCGATATTCCGAACGAAGTATAATAGTAATTTGATGATTCCTTCGTCTCTCGTACTTCGATCCCCGATATCCTCAGCCATAGAAGGCAACGCACACCGAACCGCTGTGTGTAGAATCCTCGCTCCATCAAAGTTGATAATCGAGCGTTTGTATCCCAGCTGGGCAATTTCTAAGTATGGGATATGTCGATGATGATTGGTCTTCATCTCCGGCGTCTTCTCTAGAGGCCAAGTCAATGGTACGAGCAGTTCCAAACATGCCAGCGCAATCTTCGACTTCAGTCTATCGTCCGTAGCATTCTCTGGCCAAGCCGCCAGGATTTGCAATAGATCCCCTCCTACGAGATTCGACTCTGCCAAACATCGTGCTACATCCAGTCGATTAGCTTTTTCGTCGTAAAACTTCATCCATTTCTTAATATCGCGTAGACAGGCCAGCGCATCGTCTCCAAGTTTGTATCGTCCATCTTCATCGGCACCACTTCCTCCAAGCTTGGACGCGTCAGTATAAGAAAGCACCCGACATACCACGATGGGGGAACTTACAGCCGTGACAAGACTAGAAACATAGGCCCTGACCTCAGGGTCAACGACATCTCGTTTTCCATCAGCCAATTCCATGATGTCGTGAAAAGTGCTGAAGTGTTGTTGGTATACTCTTGAAATACGAGGACGTCCACTCAAGAAACTTGGTGTTGCACTTTACGCGTCGATAACGCGAACCCCTGCAGGCACCGAAAAAACCGAGCAACTACCGTACCGTACCGAACCGTGTTCTTGAGCCGAGGCTAAGCTAGCTTAAATCTGGGGAACCGAATATCAACATCATCCTTCGCAACGTTCCCTCTTCTCTATTCATTATTTTCCCATTCAGGACCGCTCCTTGACGAAATGATGACACCGGTCTTTAGAAGAATTGCCGCGCAAGGTCTCTGGCAGACAAGATGCTTCAGTTCGAGCTCAATTCTTGCAGCGCAAGAAGTTAGACGGCTGGGGGTCGTTGGGGCAGGACAAATGGCATGTGCAATTTAGTTACTGACTACTTTGTCAACAACAAGACTAACACGTATCCAGGGGTTGGGAATAGCATTGGTAGCTGCGCAAAAGGCTGGCGTATCCGTTACATTAGTAGACACCAACCAAGCGTCAATAGACAAAGGTCTTTCCTTCGCCGGTGCGTTCCCCTTCCATTCCCGCCAACCTCACCAAATAGGTACTCTTCTAACTCCCCAATCCCTAGATAAATTACTCGCCAAAGATGTCTCGAAGAAGCGCATAACCCAAGACGAAGCCGACACAATCCGCTCCCTACTCACCCCCCACACAACCATGGACGCCCTCTCAGAAGTCGACTTCGTCATCGAAGCCGTCCCCGAAATCCCCGCCCTGAAATTCTCCATCTTTTCCTCCCTCGCACAAATCTGCCCCCCGCACGCCATCCTAGCAACCAACACCTCCTCCATATCCATCACGCGGATCGCCGCGTCCACAACGAGGACGGACCCCACCGACACGAGCGCCAGCTCCCGGGTCGTTGCAACGCACTTCATGAACCCCGTGCCCATCCAGAAGGGCGTCGAGATCATCTCCGGCCTGCAGACCTCGCGTGCCACCGTCGACGCCGCCGTCGCCTTCTGCGTTGCCATGGGCAAGATCCCGTCGCTGTCTGCTGATGCGCCGGGGTTCCTGGCGAACCGCATCTTGATGCCGTATATCAATGAAGCGATTATATGTCTAGAGACTGGGGTCGGGAAGAGGGATGATATCGATGCGATCATGAAGAACGGGACGAATGTGCCCATGGGTCCGTTGCAGTTGGCGGATTTTATTGGGATTGATACGTGCTTGGCCATTATGAAGGTTTTGTATGAGGAGACGGGTGATTCGAAGTACAGACCGAGTGTCCTGCTAGGGAAGATGGTCGATGCTGGGTGGTTGGGGAAGAAGAGTGGGAAGGGGTAAAGTTGCCCTTGAATTTTTCTTTCATTGTATGGGTGAGTGTGGACGATAAGCTGACTTGGAACAGGTTCTACGACTATTAACTTAAGAATAAAAATATTTTATCAGCATCTGTCTAGCATCAGTCTCCTCCTTCCCAGCAACCTTGCTACTTATCATCAGGGGAGTCTCGCACACCATAGGTAGCTCACTAACTCTCCCTCTTCACTTCACATACATATCACAGAATGTGCTCTCCATATCCCAACGTCAATCACGCACCACACCATCACAAAAGTCGAAGAAAAGAAGAGTCTCTTTAGTACTGACACCATTCGGAGCCAGAAAATTGTAAACTATCAAAATAAGGGAGAACTATCTATATACATCAAAAATCCAGGATTGGAAAACGAGCCAGCAAGGGCGGCCCACCATCAATCACCCAAATCATACAAGAAAAAACAATATACATAAATATAATCAGATCCAGCCACAGAGACTCAGCTGCAGCCATCCCCTCTCCACCCTTATTTTTCAACCTGGAAAGAAGCATCCAGATACGTTTAGAAAAGAAGAGGATCGACCCCGCTTCATGCCCCAGGGAGTCAATCTCCCATTCACCTCTCTCCGCCGGCTAAACATGCGGCGCGAAACAAAAAAATTGCAAAACAGGCTTAATTTAACCAACTGCATCGCTCAGGAGAAGAAGAATGTAGGATCGAGCGGTGACTAGGTATCCAAAAGAAGAATGAAGCAGAAGAAAAAGACGCAGCAAAACAATAATCGACATTCCTCATGCTGTAGCGCAGAAACTCTCAAGCGGCCGTTTTTTTTTTCGAGAGAATATCCGACGTCCCAAAAGTGTATGATTGAGGAAGAGCGTAAGAGCAGAGCGCGTTGCGGTATGGTATATACTAAAACACTGGTATCGAGCAAAGTGATGAACTCCTCGCCTGATTGGCGATGGAGCGGCGAATGATATATTTATTGTTGTTGGTAATGGAACTGGAACTGGAGTCAAACAAAGTCAAGCGCAATAAAAGGGATTGCAGGAAAGAAGGGCCCAGAATGTAGGTGCATGCATGAGAAAGGGGTTGGTTCATGACTTAGATAGGCCGTCGTAGAAGTCGCAGGTGTAATAACTGCCTCCTGCCCTGCCAAGAAACCTGGGAACTGAGTAGCTTGGATAGATACTTGATCCGAATGGAGCGAAATCGTTTTCATTGTCGTCATCGTCGGTTGAGTGACTTGTTCGGTGCCAGAAAGTGAGCCAGTGTTATCCTCGCTTGCAGTCTTGGCAATGTCGGGATTCTCCATATCATTCAAGGACTCTCGAACTCGAAAATAGCTGGCATCTCAAGCATCCCCTTTCGCTTTTGTCCCGTCCCGTAGTCCATGGGCCTGAGGTAGGATGCTTCCTCATTGGTGGCATTTCTAACTGTGTTGCTGCTGCCTGTCCTGGCTTTGTCCTCGACCCCCATTGTCCTGACTCCCGAAATCTCGCTCGTTCTGCTGTGTTCGGGGGGGACTCATGTTTGAAGTGTAGGCGTTTGAGAAGTCTTGTGGTGGGGCTATGGGGGCTGAAAGCTGTGTAATGCTGTAGTCCCGGGCTCCATGAGTACCATCGATAGGTGTTCGTGGGAGCGAAAAGTCGACAGGTGCAGTCAATGGCGCGCTTGCGTAGCCGCTTGTGAAGGCGATTTCGAAGGAGCTGCTACGAGGAGTAATGCCATGTGCTGAGTGGCTTTGATTCGGAACAGTGCGGAATTGGGCTCGCAGATCCAACCCCGGTGGAAACTGAGACGACGAACCTCGGAGTCGCGACATAACCGACGACGGTTGCTGCAAAGATGACGAACCACCGTTCGAGGGAGGATATGTCATGTGAATTGGGGAGCTTTGAATGTTCGTATCTGTGGGAGTATTAGCACACGTGCCATCTTCATCAGGGGCTGAAACCCGTTTCAGAAATCTTGGGACGAACTTGAGTAGGAGCCAGTGTCATAGTGATGCGCATTAACGGCGTTATTGCTCATTTGCTCCGGCTGATATACAGACTGCTGACGACCACTCAATTGAGGGCTATGCTGCTCCGTTTGGTAACTATTGTAGTCTAGTGTCTCTCCTTTCCACGACATGCTCGACCTCAACGGTGAGCTGATAGTCTCGGATCTTGACCTGGACATCGTTTCTCGGAGCTGTAGAGGTTGCAGAGGCCGAACGTGTTGTCTCGAGTGAGACGGTGCTTGATAGCTATTCTGGTGATCAAACGGATTCGAAGTTCGAGATCCTGTACCCATGGGGCTGGAGAGGTGACTCGAGTAGTACCGGTCCGGAGAATTCATTGATAAAGGAGACAGAACATCTGGAGTGTCTATCGATGATCCAGGGAATCCAATATGCCCGAAGGCTGGACTGAGACCAGTTGGCGACATATGGTCCTCATTATCGTTCCTCCTCATTGTGTCCAGCATTAGTGGTCGCATCATATGGTCTGCATATCCTGGAACAAAGTCTACAGGCGATTGCATGGGCGTCCCTACACCATGAACTGCTCCGTATGGCGAATGCAAGGCTTGCACGTTGTCGAAGTCGTCTGGTACTGCCCTCATCTTCATCATACGCTCCCGATCGTCTGCTGTTAGCCGCTTTATCTTTGCACGTCTGCTTTTCGTCAGTATCATCACCAGAACTTCGAGAATGTTTAGCATACCGGTTTTGAAACCAAACTTGCACTTGTCGAGGGCTTAAACCTGGGATTTCTCGAGAGAGTCTTTCTCTGTGCGCAGCATCAGGATGTGCCTGTTTTGCAAACTCGCTCATCAAAAACCGGGTTTGTTGATGTGTGAGGCTAAAAGCTTCATTAGAAAGACAGCTCAACTAAGCACTGGCAACGGTGTGGTCTCACCGAAATCTTTTCATCTTTCTACGCTCGGCCCGACGCTCAGCAGCGGTTTGTGGTGGTGCCCCTTCCTCAAGCTCTGCGTCGATCATGTCATCGTCATCGTCAAGATCATCGTCTTCATCTTTTATGTCTCCCTCATCACCTCCACTTTCATTTTTGGGCAGTGTTCCATGGTTTACCAGTGGACTTGATGCAGAGCTCAATTGGTTCGCTTCCAGTGACCCAGCTGATAGCGCTGTAGATTCGATAGAGACAAGTGAGTCGTTACGCGCTTGGTTGCCTGAGTGGGTACAATCCCCCGGTGTCGAGTCTGGCCTTTTGATAATCGGGGATGTCTGGGATTCTTGTTTCAACGGCCCCAGGCTGTGTCTATGCTCCAACGGTGATCTATCGCCACCTTGGTGTTGAGATTGGCTGTTGTTGACCGAAATGCTCGAGGATGTGGACTGCTCGAATGCTGGCTGGAGCAAGCCAGTTTCCCCCGGGAGAGGAAAGCTCGAATACTGTTCTCGCCAACCTGGCGGCGCGGATAATGGGTCAAAGTTCGACATGCGTGGAGACACCACGTTCTGGTATAAGGCCTCGAGCTTACTGGAAGACCAAGTATTCCGTCCTGTCTCGAATGGCCGTGTGACAAGCATTGAGAGATATGTTTAGGGCTTCTGCTGATACAAAAAGGTGTGGACAGTGATGATCCAATGTGTTGATGAAGCTCAGCTCTCCGGTCAAAGTTTTGAAGGAGTCCAGCGAGTCTTGGTATCTCGAGCCTTGGATTGAACGAAAGTGAGGGCTACTGAGAACAATGGCTGATCACTGACCAGAGAAGAACATATGGCCTATCGAAGGCTTGTTTTGTTTGTGTGGTAGTGTGGTAGTGTGGTAGTGTTGAGGCCAGCCGGTGGAAAGAAGGATGAATGAAGCGTAAAGATTTTCTCAAGCGTCAGAAGCGAGTTGAAGTGAAAACAGATTGATTGTCCGAAGGTAGTAATTTGGATTGGGTCCCGGAGTAGATAAGGCTGACCAGATTCCTCGGCGGCAATATGTCTGGTGGATCTGACTGAGAGACTTGCGAGCTCTGGGCGTGCTTCAGAACGCGTATTGTAACCCAAAACAGTCGAACTGTTCGGGGTGAGAGATCACAGACCACGCGGTCTATATTTGAGATGAAGCGAGCAGCTTAAAGCCGAGGATGATTTAGATCCTTAGACCGTTGTGGGCGAGTGTCCTGCGTCGTCCAAATGAAGGGTAAATTGCTTGCTGGCTCTATGACGTGCGGCGAAGTCCGACCTGGGAATGGAAGTCTGAAGGTTCTCAGTGACTTCCACAGTTCGATGGACGAGCGTCGGATAAATCTAGTGCAAGATTGAAGGGATTGATCTGATGGCTGGGATTAAGATCACCATTAAAACAAGGGCAATGGACCCGAGAAGCTTCAAGCAAGCACAAGCAGGTGGGTAGGCAGGTAGGCGGGCAAGTAGGCAGGCAGGCGGGCAGGTAAGTAGACAAGCTCGCAAGCAAGCAGGCCCCTGCCGATGCAGTACAGTACCGCTGTGGCAGATTTTGAACTTGGACCAAGTCAAGTGGTGTTCCACACCCGGGGAATAATAATATCTCTGGATGCTTTACCCCTGGGGGGAGGAGGGACATGTGGTGAGAATTCAGAGATCAGAGTTCAGAGTTCAGACCTCAAACCTCAGACCTCAAACTTCAGACGACAGGCTATAATATCAACGCACGTCCAGAAACAGTGGATAGAAAAGTGTTTAGCGGGAGGTGGGAAGGGGGAGAGACGAGTAAGTAAAGTTAAAGTAGAGCACAAGAGGTCTGTCTTTCTGTGTCTCTCAATGTTCTCTCTATCTTCCTCTACCTCATGATGTTGATAAAAAGCAAATAAAAAACAAAATAAAAAGACTTGGCCACAAAAGCGAGAAGTGATAACTGGGTACATCAAAGACGAGACGAGACGAGGGGACACACCCGGCTCAATGACTAGCGCGGGTGCAGTGCAGAGCAGTGCAATTGTGATTGTGGGCGGCCCTTGTTGCTTGTGTGGGGGAGCAGCAAATGGCCAAATTGGTAGAGAAGTCTCTTCTTTCAACGACTGTTGCAGGGTGAAGAGGAGGGGGGGAGGCTTAGCTTGTCATGGTGTGTACCGGCTCCTATCGTCCGATGCTCAGATGAAGCCCGGCAGTACAGTATGGACCAACAGTAGAAGACCCAGGCCAGGCCAGGATATTGATGCGATGCATCGATCTTGACCTACCTACAGTACAGTTGAAGGATAATAATAATAATAATAATTAATGGACGTTTGATGTGTGACAGGCATTTCCAAGTGCCTAAAATGAATGACTTACGGGTCCACGCATAGCCGTTTTTGTTCACGACTTGGAGGGTGAGGGTGTGGTAGCGTAGCATTGACTGAGATGCCCCGATGGAAAAAGTACACATCAAGGGTGGAGGGGGAGGGACGAGCGGGCAAGGGGGGGTGCCCCTCTGAAGATCTACTGTACTGTACAATAGGAATAATTCTTTGAGAAAGAACATTTCAACAACAACAACAACAATAGCAACAATAAAAACAATAAAACAACTAGCTTTGAGTCTTCCAGCAATAGGGAGTCCGGGTGTAGAGCAGAAGAAGACAGGCACAGGCTTAGGAACATGAACAGGGGAAAGAAATGAAAAGAGAGGGAGAAAGAAAACACCTCGGTTGCACAAATCTGCCACCAAGTCAGTCAGTCCTTTAATCCTCCTCCATCCTTGAGAGGGATAATTAAATTTGTCTGGGAAGGAAAAGGAAAATACCAGGTGATGCACAATGTTAACAGCCGGCTAGCTAGCTAGTAGCCACAGCTACCTTGCACCTATATTACAGTCTGTATGATGATGCATCACGGGAAGGGTAGGTAAGGCAAGAGCTAGCTAGCGTAAGGAGGCTTGTACTGCTACTTACTGCTACAGATGGATTATTGGGTTTCTAAATGTCTTTCCTTTTCTTGTCTTACCTCTCTCAACTATCAACTACTAGTCTACTACTACTATTTCTTACGACTTACTATTTTTACTACTACTACCTAGTACTCACCCTACTGATTGATATATAGTGGGGGATTCACGTTGCATCCACAGCCGTACTGGGAGAGACGCTAGACTTAACAAGCACTCCCGCACGGGCATGGAAGATGGCTAGAAGAGAAGGAACAGTGATCCGTTGTTGAAGGCTGTGCAGATTATTGTGGTGTGGTGGGTACGTGAGGTGATGGCTGATGATGACCCAATTAGGGCGACGCTGTCTTGGTTGTTTGTTGTCTAGGCAGTCTTGCGGGTCTGTGATGATAATAATAATAGGTTGTTGAATCTCTATCCACAAGTAGTTTCATGTTTGCCCGGGATGATGGCGTTGGGATACAGTTGATGGGTGCTGAGGTAAGCAGGGGGGAAGGGTGGGAGGTGGAGTTCATCTACCGAGTACAGTAGTACTTCGTACTTCTTACTTCTTACTTCTTTCCATCCCGCTTTCGACTAACTATGATAGTAATTGTACAATAATAATACCATACCTCCACTACTTGAACTCTAGACAGACATTCTTCTTTTCCATGCTTTACCTCCTCCATCTCCAGCATACTATCAACCTCGTTTCTTCTCTTCAGACGCAGGAGGTACCCAACCCAACACATCACATCACCCACGCCCTGTGTCTGTTTCTATTCTCCTCACGAAACCAACACAAACCATAATATATCGTCAGGTGAACAGGAGTGGAGTACCAAATACGACATCACTAATACTATTATGGAGCTAGCGGAACCTAAGCTAGTTCAAACGACTAGTGCCAGGGGAAAAACCAGATCGTCTGTGCCTTTGAACCACGCCCATCCGTGAGAATCCCCGAGGATCCGACAAACATGTCAAAGACTCTCCCTGGTAAAGACCTCATTCGTTGTCTAGGTACCGAGTAGGATGATGACCATCCTCGAGCGGAAGACCTACAACAGAACCAGAGGGAGCACAAGGTCAAGGTGCACAGCATTGTACTGTATGTACTACACTCCACTGCACTTCCCAACTGGCCGGTCCGCCGCCCCGGAGCCCGTCCGGCTGGCTGGCTGGCTGCTGCTGCTGCTGCTGCTGTGGTGATCTATGGTACAATCGTGTGACTACCTACTGTAGACCTGCGGAAATCACTTCAACAGAGATCTGATGCCCTCACTCCCTCACTCGTTACCTACCAACCGGTGTTTGCCCAGTGACATGTCATCTGACTTCACAAGGTTACATTATTATCAGCTTTCCCTGGCGACTCATTATTCGCACCTCGACGTGCGACAAGTCTACCGGGAGATCCTGTGCTTCTGATCTGTCTTGCTCGCGTTCCCCACTGAAAGTCATGATTCGAGGTCTGACGCACGAAACCCTGAGCCCGGTCATGATCGAAATTTGCAGGGTTGGTTCTGGACGCTCCGAAGAGGATCTGATGCTAGGATCTTGACGAGAGACCCGATGAAGTCGAGGTATCGGACTCTTGCCCGAAATGGCGGCGTCAAGGCTTGGAAGGCCAAAAGGCTCATTTCTCCAGCGTGTCAAAGAGTACTGTACGGTACCAAGATCCGCAACTGAACCAGACCGAGAAGAGGCTTTGGGCCGTCCTTTCGTCGGGGTTGGTCTGGTACGATTTCTTCATCTGGTGTCGTAAGGCACATAGGGCTGAGACGAATTGGAGACAAAAACCGTTCCAAGGCTCAAAATGGGCACAGGTGCGAGGATAGAAGCATACACTGCTGATCATTAGATAGCTGGCGAAGGAGGACTCGCAAGATAAGGACTTGGCAAGGCTGGAAATAGGATATCTTCAAGGCTGCAGTTTACGGGGTCGGGTGGATGTCGGAAGCTGCTTTCAGACTCTTTCAACGACGAGGAGGGAGGCGGTGTTTTTGTTCTTTGAGAACACAACATATCCCATCCCATCCCGCCTTATCCTGCCTATCCCTAGCTTTGTTCTTGCAGAAATACTCCGATACGAGGGAGAAACTAATTGCTAGTGGAGGCTAACGACGTTAATCGTGCAAGAGTAGGCGCAAGTGCAACATCGAGCACCAAACTCTGGATTGTAGAGCGTCTGTTTGGCGGAGTCTCAACTTTCTGGAGATTTGGTGGCGATGCAGGAACACAGGTACGGACATTTCCTGAAACCGCACGGCTGCTGTAATTCTCCCGTGGGCTCGGAGTGGGGGCCAGGGAAATGATCTACTGAGCCTGGGTTTGTTTAAACTCTCAGGCAAAAGCCGATCTCCGAGCCCTGAGAAGAACCTACCTAGAAGGTGTATGGAACACTCAGGTCAACGTTGCGACCCACCAACCTTTAGGCCAAAGGGGAATTCACATCGCATTTATCATCACCATGCTGGAGACCTCGGGCTTCTTCTCTCCTTTCTTCTCTTCTCGTCTCTCCCCTACCTCCTTACCCTCCTTGGCCACCCCTCGTTTCTTGGTGCAAGCCACGTCGGCACCCAACCGTCAACATCGATTGCTTTTGGCCAACTGAAACGCGAACTGCACCATTGTTTGGAAGCATTCGTATATGCGCGTAAACTAAGAGTACAGATACGCTACTGACCTACCATGGTTGCACAATGGCGCACCACCCTTCCTCGGCCGCTGGGTGAAGGTGATCTGTGGGTATCTACTGGCACTCCATGATCACAACCACAACTACGACCAACTCAAACCACCACCTTCACTGCTCCCGCCCTCATTCTCTTATTCTCTCTTAAATCCGACGCTATTATCTCGCTTCGCTTAACGTTGCTGTACCATTGTCTGTAACAACCTGGAATCTCCAACATCAACTCCCCGCGCTGATCACCGCTCCCTCCTTCTCTCCACTACTAACTCTTCTCCCTTCTTCCACTCTATCAGGCACTCCTCTCAGTTAGTCTGACGTAGTACCTCTTTGACTCGTCGGGTGCATCCACGATCACGTTTCTGGCGCTTGTGTGCCGAGCCGGGACTGGCCGCCTCAGAAGCGGATCCGGCGTCTACTGCAGTCGAGTTCGAGTTCGAGTCCGGTGAAAACAAGGGCCGAAAACAATTCGACAGTGGAGGGTTGTTCTCCGCGCCGAACGTCATATCCACTTCCCTGCCATCGATCACAACGGCGTCTCATCAGCCGTATCTTGCCTATCACAGCCAAACTACCAGTCCACTTTAGCTGCTTCATCAGTCAGTGAATGAGTCGCTGCCACATGTCGAGGTATTTTCGTTGCATCCTCATCCGCAACCCAGCCACCATGATTTTCAAACATGTTCACATCGCAGTAGCCCAGTAAGCAACAAGGAGGTACATCAGCCGAACTATTTGGTGAGCTGTGCATGGCGTTGACGGACAAGTAGGAGCAGAAATGGAAGTAGGAGTATGTATGACCGTCCACATTTCTGGCTTTGCGGAGCAGTTTATCCGTCACTGGGTGACTGACTGGCGATGTGGTGAAGGGGATGCATGGCTCGCTTAACCCCTGATGATGTTCAATGCTCATCTTATAACAGGCCAAGTCTTAACAAACTTCCCTGTTACTAATATCCCCTGTACTCTCCGTACCCTTCATACCCTTCGTATTCCGTACCTGGTTGAGTCTACCCCCAGTGCTGTGCTGATCCCGTTCTCTAGAATGCCACAATAGTCACGCCAGTGGTGGGTATTATTATTGAGCCAGACGTAGCCAGGGTGTGTCAATAGATCTGACAGTTTGGCCTGGCGAGTGCCACCATCGCAACCTGCCCAACAACTGTCAAGCCACACGATACTGCTATGATACTACTTGCATACGGATTATGAACATAATCCATGCTCTCCCCACAAAGATCGCATTGCTTCGCATCGCATCACATTGCACCGCACCGCAGCCAACACACATATCTTTGCTGTTGATCCTTCCTACCGTCATGTGAATCCGGAAGGTCGGAACTCCCACATACGGAAGTTAGGTCTCCGTTGAGAACCGCGACAACTTCCAAGCCTAACCTATGATAGAGCTCGCGAGTCGGCACTTGGGCCATTAATTTATTTTATATTAAGAGCGCGGCCTGGTAAGATTAAGGTACAATATCACACACCGATTTCAAGATTATGTGCCTGACTGCATATGCCAGAGTAGGCCTTTTCTAGAATCACGTCTGTACTGACTGATATTTTCTCTCCGCCTAATACCCGTCCAGTTTCTAGTAGGACGACTGAACGAGCTTTTATCCAAAATCCTGAAACTCGGATTTAACGTCAAGTCAACAGAGGCGCTTACACGGTGGGGGGGCTTGGCAGCCGCGCGCTGAGGTTTGGAAAGAAAAATCTACCTTTGGATCATGAGTAGGCCCGGTCGATGGAGATCTTACGAAGTCCGTTCTGAATTAATATAACAATAGTTAGGGGGCGGCGAGGAACTACTGTAAGTAGACGCGCTGCCCCTGTTTACGCGTGATTCAAGCGCATGGGACATGGACTATGTCTAGATAGCTGCTGGGCTTTGGCGGGGCGTGTCAGACCCAGACATACCTAGCTGGACATCAGATGTTGTGCAGATGTCGTTAGAAGATACTCTTTTAAGAGGAGCTTGTCCGCTTAGCACCGTAGCGATTCGTTGTTGTCAAGACAATAAGGATACTGTGAAAGATTTTCTTCGGCCCCAAGATTAGGTGGAACGGTCTGCCTGCTTGGCAGCCCCTTCTCTGCTACTATTGTGAAGTTGTCATTTCGGTGATTCAATCTCGGGAATTTGTAGCCTCGCTGACTCCAATTCTCAGACATTTAATAACCTCGAAAGGTCTCTCCTCGCATGAAAATTGCTGGGAATTCAAGCCAGGCTGTCCATGACAGTCAGAACTCCATGGGAAAGTATTCAGCCGTGTACTGTAATTCTTCCGGAGTGGGTTCTGAAACTGGAGCCTCGGTAATACCGGTGGTTTGATGCAAGAATCCTTCTTCAGGGCTGCAGAGATGGGATGAAACTCGATCTTGCGAAAGATCTCAAATCATTCTAGAAAATCCGACGTTTTCCCGGATGCCTTCATCATTCGTAGTGGTATGATGGTCACTCCTTGGCTTCTTTCCATGGTGCAAAAACCTACTTGAGAGACAGCCAGTCATTCATCAAGTTGTTCCAAAAAGAAAAGACGTCGAGATGCGGGTCGAGAAAGCTCTCGACTACAATGTCTCGACAGCCATGGGGTACACAAGATCGATTAATCGATATATGTCCCCAGTTCTCCAAGCATAGTTACCCGATTGGTAACAGCATTAAACAACCTGCGTCAAACAGCTAATGGCTGTCAGATCGATCATGCGCAGCATCGATATTGAAATCAATATCAAAGTCTCGGCAGTCACATCTCCCAGCCGAATTTCAAAGAGCTACTACTGCATGTCAATTTTCTCAAGGCCTACACAATCTATTTCGGCATTTAAGAGATATATTCAAGCTTTCTACTATATTTCTGGCCCTGAAACTATTGCTCCCATATGCATGTAGGGTCTTGCCACGGCATGCACACCCCGTCAGGGCCTATACGGACGGTTAATGTGTACATATTGCATCTCTGTCTACCTTGCAATTGTTCAGCTTCCGCAATATATATATCCAGGCCAGCCATACAGCTGGGACAAGGCATTACCCGCTCATCATCCACAACTGAAGTCAGACTTGGTGTGTTTGTACACATCCATGAAGGTAGTAAGTTTTAGTCCGGGCACAGCGCCGTGGCTATGTACTTTCTGTTACTCCTATTCTCATTAAATACCTAGCTTATATGCGATGCTCATATCCTTCGATGCTTTCGATTCCATTTGGAACGAAATGGGTTGATTGCAATACAGAGTCCAGCACCCTCGTAACATCAAGCTTGAATCTGCTGCGTCTATCCCAACTTCGGAGACTTAACGATGCTGCTCCTTCGAAATAAACACCAAGCGCACACGCTAGGAAGTCTGCAAACATACGAATTTTCTTTTTAATCCTCAGTTGCTTAATAGCAGACGGCGTAAGGTCTCTAAGCGGAGCCAACAGCTACACATATACACACACATTATCACTACCTCTATGCTAGGTAATGTCTCCTCATCACAGCATTTCGCAGCATTATAAAAGAAATACTTCCCCAGCAGAGGTATTCCTACGTACTCTCTCAACCCCTCTCGCTATTTACTACACACACATGTCCCTCCCCTCTGCAACTTCGCTTACTACTACTACTACTACTACTACTACTACTACATATACTCACCAGAGACCATTCCTTTGTTCACTTTCAAACTAAGACTAAAACCAGCATCATAACCAAAACCAAAACCAAATGCCAATAAGTAGTCTCGAGCATAGGCACTACTCGGTCATAAGTAGCTGGTTGATCGGGGTAAGGGGGGAAATTTGTGTATTTCCTCGGCTGGGATATAAAGATGAGGAAGACGTGATATAGAATTCAACTCTTATCGTCACGGATTTACGATGATCCTCCTGTCAGTAGATTCAAAGCAAGACACAAACCCACCCCTTCATTCACATATCGCTTACAATTCGCGTTCAGAAGAGAAAAATTCATGAATAATGTGGTATCATTCTAATTAAAATACTATGTAGTCTTTGTTCACGAAAGGAATCAAATCTGTATACACCACGCCCATCAGCTTAACCAATGCATGTATCTTTGTTCTCTCATTTCTCCCATCTCCCACCCTAAACCTCCCAAGAAACAAAAAAGGGGGGAGGGGAGGGGGGGACATCATGCAAAGCCAAGCCAAGCCAGCAGCATACTTCGATCCCAGTGACCTCCAAAGATCTTATTGCCTTGCCCCCCAATCAAATGCTCAAGACCAGCCACCCCCCAGAAATACAGCGCAAACTCCCCTCCGTATCTCCTGTGTATTTTCATCAATATTTT
The DNA here is from genome assembly GCA_003988805.1 of Ploettnerulaceae sp. D365. Lineage (NCBI taxonomy): Eukaryota > Fungi > Ascomycota > Leotiomycetes > Helotiales > Ploettnerulaceae > Ploettnerulaceae sp. D365. The sequence continues at coordinate 131,578 of QYAL01000019.1, forward strand.
TTTCTTTCAATGATTCCCATTCGTTTTCCCATCGATCGTGCTGTTCCTTTGCGGACTACGTCCGTTGGGAAGATCGGATAGCGCAGCGTGGTTTTCCTCCTCGTATTCTTCAGGTCCACTGAGCAGGCCGTCCATGAAACTAATGTAATCGTATTGCGGCATGCCTCTGTCTTCTTGGAGATCTGGACCTTTGTGTAGAGGCACGAACTGTGTGAGCTTATCAATTACCTCATCCGGCACGAGACTGTGTCGCAGATCCATCTCTGTGACATATGGTTTTCCGTCCGCCACCTCGCGGAAGCTTTGGAAGACTTGCTCCGCTGTATTTTGATCTTCGGTTACGTCCACCATGAAGCGGATGAACTGCTCAAAGGTAACGTAGTCTCGTCCGTTCGAGGTCTCGAGGAAGTAGTCGTGCATCTCATCTTCGCTAAACACGAGGCCAAGAGATGCTAGAGCAGCACTAAACTCTAATTCTTGGAGACTGTTGGTGACATCTCGGTCGAAATGTCGGAACACGCTTTCGAATTCTTCCAATTGAATAGGGGTCAGGTTTGTCATGTTCCGAGCAACGACTTGATTGTCTAGGAATGCAAGCTTCTTAGAGACGGAACTCTTGACCAGACTGAGCTCGTAGCATAGCTCATCGTAGGTATATGTTGTGAAGTCGTTTTCCTCTATGTTGGCTTCCTCGCACTTTCGGTCCACCTCTTCGATTTTTTCCAGGTATTGGCTCATGGGTGCTAAATTCTCATTGAGCCGTTGGACATGTGTCAATTGGTCTTCGACATCTCCTTCAAGCCCTGAGATAGCTAATTGCATAGTGTTTAAAGTAAGTGCAAAATCATTAGCTTTGTCGGCAAAAGATTTCCGTAGGGCATTCTTGATACTGATCAAATAGTTAGCCTAGGGTACTATTCGGTACGGAAAAAAGTACCTACTCTCTAATAGTTTCGTTTATCAGTTGACCTCTTGCCATTTCCGATCCTATCATCTTTGCCCATTCATCGTCCAAAACACTTAATCTCAATTCTGCTGGGGGCTCATATGGCCGAAGTCGGTAAGTACTCATTTTTGTCTTGATGTTTCCAAGTAGAGCAGCCAAATCACTCTTCTCTGCCACCCACTCCCTTTTCTTCCCTCTCTTGTATGCACTGAACTCCGTCGACTGCTTCTTCGCATCAACATATGTACCTTCAAATTTAGACTCCTGCCACCGCAGGCCTTGCTCATGAATTTGCTTCAGCAACGCCCTCATCCTCTTTTCAAAAGCACTTTGCATCTCCCAGGCTCCTTGCATATTGTTGACAAACTTTTCTACTCTGCGCCCTGCATTCTCAACTTTCTCCATCTGTGAAAATGCGTGAAACCAATAGGCAATGTATGTCATCAAACTGCGTTCATCTGGTTTGGCAACATCACACACATCTTCCACGTCCAACAGATCTGGAATGCCGATTTCTGCCTTCGCAAGATCAAACGCTAATTTCATATTTCCTCGGTGATCGTTCTTGTCTAAAGCATCGTAGTCGATCAGATCAGGTCGGTGAATGTCCAGGAGCGCACAGAATGCCAGGCCATCATTCCAACAATCTGTGAAATTTCTTACTTCCACCTCATCGTAACAGGCCGTTTTTCTTTGACACCAGAGGAGCAGACCTTCCTTTGCAGTCATACCCTCTTGGTTGATGTCCGAAATCGTGAAACGTAGAATCAAGGTCCATATAAGGCCTAGGATGATCTTTCGATTGCCATCTACCACATCCTCTGCCCCAATATTCGTCATTTGTATGCCTCTGCACTTGATGAAATCTAGTGATAAGTTCGCATTTTCGAATCGTTGGACGCGGAGTTTGGGCTTTGCTGCATATCGTCCTAGGGATTCGTTCGAAAGACATTCGAGGAGGTGGATGAGGATGACCTGAAATAGATAATTTAGCACTGCTTATGAGCTCCTGAAAAGAACATGCTTATCTTACACCATCACTCAAATCCTTCACAAGATCTACTACTGCCAGCTTTCTTGGTTCAATTTTAGTATTCAACCTGTTTGACCGGTCAACGCAAACCCCGGCATCTTTTCTCCTCCGAGCCTACCATTTCGTGAAAGTCTTCTGCTGAACAGTAATCCATTGCTGCTGCTCCGCAAAGGCCATCTTCACAAGTGCCTGTTCATGCGGCGGTTCAAATTCTTTAAATCCGTGATCTGCAGGGAGACTGGATGTCTGTCTGGTGAACGAGCGCCCCTTCTTCCGACGGGGTAATCCGCTGTCGTCCCCGCTAACTGTTGCGCTGCGTTGTAGGCGAGTTGTAAATTGCTTTGACCTGTTTGCTTCTTTTTGTTGTGACGAACGATGGCGACGAGCTTTGGCACTTGGTGGCGGTGACGGTGGAAAAGGAGAAGTGACGCTGTTGTTTACTTGTTCAGGGGTTGCGGGACATCCCGTCAATGTACTGCTGATCGGACAACAATCCGACCCTGGGGGCGTGATCGCCCCTTCTCGAGTTCTCAAAAATTCATTCATCATCAACCTCACCAAAATTCACAAAATAGGTTCCAAGTGGTATCTTTCTCTACGCCGGACTATATCTTTGGAACTTGCCTGTATGCAGCGACACGCGGGGCTATTTAAGAGGACGAAGTTAATTTCCTGTGCATAGGACATATTATTTGGCATTGATATGCATAGTGAAACAGTGTTTCCTCGTCACATCCTTCCCACCTCCACTTGACTTCACAGAGCCCATTAAGATCCAGCTTGGCCCAAGTCTGTATCTGTCACCAGTACATTATCGAATCCTTGCGAAAAAGCTTGATCTTAATCACAGTGGGCTCATTCTCTCTCGGCGGATATCTTGCTAGAGAGAAAAGGGGTCCACGGTCCTCTATTCTGAGCAATGAGCCAGTTCCGAGGCACAATGCATTTCCCATTGTGATAGCACTTAGAACCATCTATCTGATACGAAGTACGTATTCGTGGTCTTTTTAGCCCTTTAAATACCCAAGATGACTAAGTACGAGATGGAAGGTTTAGTACTGTTGGAAGTGCTTGCATGAAGTGCAGGTGTTTGGAAACAATTTACCTAGCTGGCATCCCAGCACACGACGCGTTGCATAGCCCTTCCAACAAGCAGCTCGGTCGAAGCTTCTTTTAAAGATAGAGGCTGCCCAGAATTATCCAAACTTGCAATTATCAAATCCCTCCTCTCCTCAACTTGCCTCATGTCAAACGTACAATATCAAGTGTGCCATTATATATAGACTCAACCTTCTCGGCCTACTCGGTCTTAAGAGTGGAGGAAATCAATCCAAGTGATCAGCCATTGTGTTGTGTGGCTGAGATCCGTTCATGTTAATGCCTCACATACCCTGTGCAGCTTTCGGTCTGCATGACTTCGTGGTGTAAGATCCTCTTTTCAAAAATTGATGGCTCTGAAATAGCAGAAGCCCCATCTCGTGTGTGCCTTGTTTTGTTGACTTACTTGTACTTGACGACAGTGTAAACAGATATAACTGCTGAGAGGGCAAGCCGGTCTACCCAAACCCATTTATTATGGCCATTTCAGCATAATACTCGTAAAAGCCACTACAATAATCATCATTGCTCTGCCCCTGGGATCGATCTATCTTCTAGAGGACTGGGATTAAGTCTCTGAACTGTTACTTACGTGTAGCCCGAAATAGACTCGGTAGATAATCTCATGCCTGCTGAAGACAAAGTACTGTATCACGTGCTGCCCACAAATCCGTTTGGGGGTTACTTGGTTACCTCTTGAGTAGAATGATGGCCCTTCATCAACTCCTCCTCAGGACCATCGCAAAAATGTCTTCGGTCTCAACCGCAACTATGAGGGCTATCGATGATGCTAGTGATACCGGACCTAACATCCTTACCCTCCCATACAGGACTCCAATGACACAAGTCGGTTCCAATCTTCAGCAATTCGCCCATCGTTCCGATATTCCATTCGAGTCGAATGGAGCTTTCAGAACACATGTGGTACGCACCTACAAGGCAAACCAGCTCGGCCCAAGGACTTCGGAGTGTCGAACATGTGGCAAGCCGGCAACAAAAGTCTTCCATTCCGCAGTCTCGCTACTTTCTCCGATGGGGTCAAGCTTCATTGACAAAATCTTTTATACGTGCAGTTCAATGCACTGTAGCAATTACGGATCTGATATGGCGCATGATTTTGGAAGAAATGCTATGCCAGATGAGGACGCATTAGATTCGCAGAGTTGCGAAGGTTGTGGTGGCCGATCAAAGTCAGCACTTTGTGTCACCTGCTCCTCTTCTTGTAAGTTAAGAAATCTCAATTTGAAGCCTATCACGCTCATTATTGAACAGATAGCTCTCGGGGGAAAGGTGCTCAGACTGGTATACATTCTAAGAAAGCTCGGAATCGAGGATCGAAAGATCAGCCTATCAATATCCCTGAGCCCAAACAGCTTCTACTAGAAGCAGGTGTCGCCGAGTAATTTTTAATGTCAGAGATGGGCTCTATTCACGCCATAGCCACAGGTAATGGCAATACGCCGGCAGGGCTTTCTTAGACTGCAACCTACATCAAAACGTGCGTTTTCAGATGCCATTTAGACCGAGGTACTGAACTTGGAAGAAGTTTATGGCAAATTCACCATCTTAGAATTGGATGTACATTTGAGTGGAACGTTTTGGAAAGCGAAGACATACTCACCAGGCCCAGCTTAATTTGGAGAATAGCAACGTATGGTATTAGCTCAGCTGTCCTCGAGCATTATGTCTGGGCCATACGTATATTTGTCCATTTACTATCAAGCCATGTATATACATCTGGACGGTTTACTCTCCGGTTTACTCTCCGGTTTACTCTCCCCAAACAAGATCTAGGGCTCACCAAACATAGCATTTGGATCAAGCATTCATGGGGATTAGGATGCTCAAAATGATGTTTGGATTTGTTAGTACCAGATTCTAACTTGTATCCACCTTCAATTTTTCTCGAAGTCCAGTTTATTCATGGTATCTACTTATTCGATCTCAGAAAGAGCAAGCGCTTCCTCCAGACTTCTTCTTCTCATGAGTCTTAGTCTAGATTTAATGGCAAGTCTCATCCTTTGTTGACCATAATCCCATAAAGTTCCTTTCCAAATCGGTGAAATGAGCTACATGTCCCATCTTTGTTCGAAAGTTCAACTTCCGGACTGAAAATCTATCTCCAGTGAGTCAATTAGCTTCTATACAACTCCATACACTTGCACATAAAGTGTGCAATCTGCCCCTCCGACACTTTTCGTCGAGGCGGAATTGATATTGTCCTAGTAATTAATTGTATTACGAACACGCGGTTTCTCCTCAAAGGTATTAACTTGGGCCAGAGCGGCGGAGAGGAAGTTTATTGGGGAGATGCTTGGACAAAAGCACCACCCATAGGTCGGGTCCTTTACTTGACTATAACGAAACGGGTCTCACAATTATCATCGAGCATAAATGGCATTGTACTTCTACTATAGGAGTCTATTTATCTGGTACTCGTTGTCCAACAAGAAATCCCAGAAGTGATTAGATCTCGCCATGCTTGCACCGAAGACAGACGAATAGACCTTGTGCGCACAAGACGCTTGTTCATGATTGGAATCTCAGTCTAGGTAATTGTACCAGTCTTGACGAAGTGAGTTAGTATGAAGTGAACAGGATGCTTGTATAGAAAAATAGAACTTCGAGCTTCATGTGTGCATTACGTAGCTTTAATCGATTGGAAAATATCACTGGATCTAGCTAGAGTGAGTGAGTGTCGATATCAAACAGTGTCATATATTAGAATTGCTAGTCACCCGATTCATACTATGCTCCAAAACACAAGCAAAGAGAGAAAAACGTCACATAAGAAACATTTCAAGCCCCATCTCTGTAGATCAAATTAGTGTCTGGTAACGAAGAAGAAGGGAGCTCCCACCCAGGGCGGTAGGAATTGCACCATCTCTAGTCTAAGGTTAGAATACTTCTTGCAGCTATTTTCGCATTTACAACTTACCTTGTCATAAGCCTTCGACGAGTCACAGAACCTCAGATCAGTTGCAAGTCTGATAACTCCTTCAGTATCATGGTTGATGGTTGAGGCATGGATCTAATTCCGAAACGATTAACACCAGAGCTTGTGGATAATTGACAGTCTAAAATTGGATATGCAAGGAAAGCATACAGCGAATGGATCATGAATGACAACATCTCCAGCCGCATAATCACTGACAAGCCATCTGCGATTCGACTGTTTTGCAAACTCAGCTGGGGCTTCCGAGAGAAGCCCTGTCGTCATCATGTTATTGTTGAACGCGTTCTTCGCCTCCTCCTCGCTAAAGCCCGCCTCCCTCGCTTTTTGAGAGAACTCGGCCTCAATATCTTCACCTAGAGGCTTGCCTTAGAAGCACACAATTGTCAGCACAAGTCCTACATTCCCGAGATATTGTTCTCACTGTTCTCAAGGTAAATCAAACCACCACCATTAAGCTTGATATCTCCCATCGGACACCACGCCGTCAAATTCGACACTTCCCCGTACCGCAGGAAAATCTGATCATAGTGCACTCCGATGGCATGCGCTCCGGGAATATTATTCCGCAAAAGTGATCTTCGGAACTGCAGCGTATTGCCTCCCCACCCGCTCAGCTTCGTAATGAAATCTTTCAGCACGGGGTGCTTGCAGAAATCCTCCGCGTACCAGTTTTCCGTGTGAGCTTGCAGTGCAAGGTTGACGAACGCTGCAGCTTGCTCGCCGCCCGGCTTGCCATTTCGGCCGATTGCGCCAGCTCCGATGCCGGGAAAACCAGCAATATCTTTTGCGGAGTCGAAGATGCCTTCTACGGGTTTGGTCCCGGGTTTGAGGACGCCGCTGGGGGAGAGGAAGTTGAAGTATGCTTCTCGAGCTTTGAGGACGTCTGAGCGAGGGAGGAGACCTTTCAGGAAGAGGTAGTTGTCTACTCTTAGCCGTTCTCGTAGCTCTTCAATAGGAGCGTTAGGGTCTGAAGGTATCAAGCGAGCAATTTGCTCGGGTGCTAGGAGTCCATCTGTGACAAAGAGCTGCTCAGTGATCCGCTCCCCGTTGCCAACATTCTGAGGAGCTGAATCGGCATGAGGCATTGTGCTCGGACCGAAAGATATATGAAAGACTTGAAAGTAAAGAATAGAATATGGATGAAAATGAAGCTCAAAACAAGGTGTATTAGAATAGGCTGAACTTCTGTTGTTATTTCTTCTCCCCACCGATCATGTAAGTCATGGGCAAGGATGGGATTCGGAGAGTCTTGAACAGGCAATTTTCGGCGACGCTCAAGCGAGCTCTGAGGGACAGCTTCGAACCACAATCGACAACGATGTCTCTCTAGTCTCGGACAAATTTCCTACTCCTAGAACAACCTTCAGAAGGGTTCCAAATACCTAATTCCACAGGGATTCTGCCTAATATAAAATGACGAACGTAGTTGGCGAATATAGATCTCCTGATCACATGTCTATCTACCCCGCTATACTGTACTTTACCCCGCATTCGGTTCCAGAATTATATCAACCGCGAAGCGATGCGTAATAGCATTTAGAAAGAGTATACATCTCTTTGATCATTCAGGCCGATCAGAGATATCAACCTTTGGCTGAGGACTTATATCTTCTGCTAGACACACATAGCGTTGGGACGTATTCATGTTACTGAAAGCCTTGATAATTCGAGCACTCCCTACAAGATGCTGTCAGCCTAACAGATTGGATTCTTCACACATATTTCCATACTCTCAACACCCTATTACTGGGAGATAATTGCGACTGGAGGACGACTGAATTCTCTCAAATCCGGCCGAGATGCAAGATCTCTCCTTCTCTGTAGATGCCTTGACTGTCAAAGCTCCTGAAAATTCCTTACGAGATTTTCTCACGAAATAGTCTCTGGCGTACGTATGAGTAGTGAAAGTCTACGCAGCAGATTGGCTCTTCAATTGTTCGAACAAAAGTAAGCTGCGCCAGGAAGGCATATTGCGTGTCTCCTTCGGTATCTGACAGCGGCACTTTGCGCGTCAGAATTCTTGGAGCTTTGGAAGGGAGGACCAGCGGTGGTATGACCCAAAACCGCGATTCTTGCGAAGAGTATGGGGTTCCCATAGAGTGCATAGCTGCTAGTATGCACAGATATGGTAGATTTGTAACCATGTCCGAAATACAGTACCTGTGCGTTAAGTTGCCGTCAGCCTGCGGGCACGTTACAGTAAGACGCGAAACGTACTAAGGTTCCAGTCAAGGACAATGCAGCTTGAGCGGACAAAGGTACGCTGAGACCATGTTCGTCTAAGGTTGATATCGCAAACTTATCAAAAAACCAAGCTTCTCACCTCATAGTGTCGAGCCTTGAAAGGCCTCCACCCACATCCGGAAATGATAAACCTTCATTCTACGAGGCAGTTTCGCGACCAAGGTGTATCGCAAGAAGAATCTGTTTTTAGAAAGCAGTAAAGTATGCATGATCATGCTAGAATGTCAGATCAGGCGTCAATTGCGAACATTACGGAGAGGAGAGATGAAGTGCAGGTCGCTAAGATACTTTCGAAGGTTTGGCCTACAGTACAGTACTGTATACCCAGGAGTGCAGGGTGGGTTTGCTGAGCCCTTGGAGCCTTGTGGTATGTATTGATAGATTGACTTGGCGAATATGAATTCTATACTTCGTAGTACTTGGTAGTCATCCAAAAAGATCTTGCGACCTCGCGGAAGTGACTAGACCTGCATGACCCGACGCTCGATGCTTTATGATGTCTACCTGTGTTATTCCCCGAGCTCGATACCCGATACCCTAACCAGAACCCTCAGATCGGCAGACGTCCCGCGAGCCACAAAGCAGAGTGTATCCGGGGTTTGTCTGATTGTATTATAATTATTGGCTGGTGTGGCAGTGTTGTAGATCTGGTCTGGGGTAGAGATGATGAATTTAACAAGGGGCTCTGCTCGCAAGCAGTTTCTAGTTTGCACCACTTTTGTTGCCCGTCGCGCGCCTCTGGCGGGAAGCTTAACTTAATCCTCGGGGCCTTCAATTATTGGGCGAAATATTGCTTTGCCAAGACCATAGAGCAGTCTAGCCGTGTCTGTGCGATAGCTTGGATCAGCCTTGGACGGACTCGGAGGGCCATGGACAGTCAAATCCTCCATTAGCTTGCATAGGCGGACCCGGTGGACCGTTTCTTCTTCTAATCCTTCTTGTTCATCTTGTATACGGTAGTATTGGGCAGAGGACCAAAAGGCGATCCGTGGGTGACAAACATTTCATTGATCATAGAGACCATCAACCGCATGAAGTGGAAAAGAGAGATGCTAATTATACTCTGATGCTGGGAAGAAAAGCCGACGTGACTGACGAGCACTGCTCCTACAGTAAGTGGGATGTCGCCGACCTTCTCGCTGCACAGTGCTTGTTCGGGTGTGCCATTCCCGACTGGGATATCGATGAATAGGATCTGGATTTGGCTCGAGGAACTTGAAGCTGAGTTGGACTCGGAAGGTAATACAGTACGAAGCTTCGTAGGATGATCGTCACCTGGTGTGGAGTTATATTTGGTCGTCTCTTCGAGCGCTTTCACTCACAAGGGAGATCTTTCTTGATATCTTTATGACACTTGCGTGACTTGTGTGGGAGTCGAGAACAACAACAATTCATAATGGGGTTGAAAGGTTGTAGACGACTGGAAGTTAGCTTATCCTCTTCCGGTTGGTAAAGCTCATTTGGGCCATGGGCGCATGACATAGCGCACGTGATGCAATGGTATTTAGATCCGGGCGTTTTTGTATATTTCTCAGTGAAGTTTTTCAAGTTCGTGTCAAACAGACACAACGCTTTTCATTCGTCAATGCAGTTACACAACACCAGTACGAAGTACAATAATTGCTTCCCACTTACCTGGATAGCCATCCCTGAACACGACGCGGAACACGGGCGGCTCTTCCTATCCTTACCATTATCAAGCTAGTAAATGTTTTAACCCTTTTTGTTGCTCAAGTTTCAAGCACAGTCCTTGGCCCCTTGCCGCCACCTGCCGTCCACCTGCCGCCTCTTGTCGCCGGTGCATCTTTTTACAACAGCCCAAGTGATGAAGCTGACTCGGAGTAGTTATATTTATCTTCCGTGAGCCTTGCGAAACGGGGCACGCTATCCATTTACTAGTATTCTCTTTACCTCCTCTTACTATCTTCCACTGATTTATCATTGAGCCTGCGCCCAGAGGAATCTCACGGACCATGTCAACCATCGTGTCGGGTCGGGATGTTGCATGTCTTGGGTCGTCTGTCCAAGCTTGCCCTGTGGGCGCTTCTCTCTACGGCACGGGCTTGCCCAACCCACTTGAGAAGTTGAGATCGTGGGAAAGAGATCTGACGCCTAGCCTCAGTGAGGCGTCTGATAATCATGGTAACCACCATCTAGCTCTATAATACGTACAGTATAGGTTGCATCGTTTCTTCAATCTCGCCGGGGATCAATGCACTCACAATGAGAGCTCCGACACCAATGATCATTCAAACAAAGGACCCCTCCCAATTATCCTGTTGCTCATCTACCAAGAGCGAGACCACCTCTAGCTGGACAGGTTTCCATAAGTCGCGGATTCGATGGATGACCAACGGTCCGCCCTGATCAAACGCAACCATGCCATGCTCTCGACAATGTGGTAGTACGATGTGCTGAAATCGCTCCTGTCTTCAGCACTGAGCGCCGCCAACTCTAGAATCGTTTAAATTCCCCTAAACAGCAATGATTCTCTCTGCCCTACAACACGAGAGATTGAAGTACCTGGTATGAGGATTTTGCGAGGCTGGCACGCAAAGGAGTGAGGCTGTGGCTTAAATAATGAGGGGGGTGTACTTCGTAGGTGTCAGACTGGAACTCCGGACGGTGTGGTACAAGGTATGGCCGCAGGTACAAGGGCTGCACCGACCAGCAAGCAGCTTGGACGAAAGGACTATCTCCCATTTCCATTTCCCCTTTTCTACTTACCGCTTACCACTTCCCTGGGGCCTGGAGACGATGAAGTGCAGGAGAATGTTGTGTTGGATCTTATGTGTTTCCTCCAGTCCGTTAAGCTTGGCCTCGCCCTTTCCACCTGGTGATACACTCACATGGTGATACGATGGTAACAGCCACAGATATGGAGCATAACAAACACAAATACTCGAAGTTTCACCACGGTGGTGGTGTACGAAATACCGTAAACAGAACAGCACCTATGTAGGATATGATAGGTACTGTAACCTGCATGGGCCGAGATTTCTTTTCCGCGGATGGATGCTTTCCGGCTTCCCCGGCCGCACTGTCCAATCCTTGGCCAGAAAATTGTTCCCAGCTCAGAGAGAGATCGCGACGGCTTCCTATCTCTATCATATCTCAACCATCATCTCATCCTCCCGTTCCCAAACAGGTGACACTTGCTCCAACCGCGGTATGCGCGGGAAATGCAGTGTACAGTACTGACTCTAGGCTCAGCTTTGAGTCTGTCTATGCCTCCACCGACATCGATCGAGCTGGGGTTGATTGGACGACGAGCTGCTGGGCTTTCAGGACGGTCATGTAAATCTGGTCAATAATAATCTGGTCAATCTGGTCAATCTGGTGTTAATCTGGGAGCTTGCAGTTGTAGCCCTGGTCCGGGCTCCACTGATTTTCCTGGGCCGTCGACCCCTACTCTACTGTACAGTACAAGGGTACATCTTCGTACGAAGTACTTCGGCTCGGACTTTCGTACTAATTACAGTGCTACGAACTGTAATGATGAAAAGCGAACATGTGCACCTCTGGCAGCGAGGCTCCACTAGACGAAAAAAGCACAAGATCGTCGAGAGGTCATTTCTGAATCTAACCTCCAGCTCTCTATGGTCTACGAGCATAAAAGTATGTATGTATGTGCACCAGGAAGCAAGAAAGTTTCTACGCACGGAGGGGCGATACTGTACATGTAATTAGGGGGTCAGCTACCGGATACCGTACCGCACCGTCCCGCCGCAGGACCCAGTGGCCGCTACGGGATTCGATTTTTTGCCTCTTTTCTTTTGTGCTCTACACTACTACTACTACTACTACTACTACTACTCTGTTAACCCAAGCTTAAGGTATCATCCAGCGCCACCAACACCGAAAAGCCCGCCTTACCCTCCCGCGCTTCCTCTTACGCTCCCTCGTGCTTCATGGATGCACGCCTACGTCTGCCATTATTACAGCAGCTAGCCAGCATGGCCATGGGTCCATACTTCGTACCCTGACTACCACCCTACCCTACTCATCTATCAAGTAGATCGTGTTTGGTGTCTCCGAAGATCCCTGATCCTTGGGTCTCCAAATAAATGTCTTTGACCTCCTTTATTACTTTCTTTCCTCCAATAATCCTCCCCGCCTCTCCCAAAAATGGCCCGCTCCCTCGACCAGCACCCACATCCACCCACAAATCCCTACTTCATCATACCTGCTAGGTCTAGGTTCGATCGATGCTAGTCATTTGCAGCCAATAATACAAAGCACGAAGTACTCAGAAGATCTCCCAGGCTCTTCGTCCCCATTTAATATTCTGACGTGCCGAAGGCATTTGGACAAGCCCTGGCAAGGACATGCCACCAACACGAGCCTGACCATATCTAGGTTGGTCTTATTTATCATCTACCACTTGTCTCTTAAATAACTGCGATCGTGACAGACCCTGGTCGTTGACCCCCTTGTCAGCTTTTGCAAGTACTGGCACTCAGTTTCTTAGTGCCATTTCTAATGATTTCTGAATGTCGTTGCTCCTTATTGTCTATGGGTGAGTGCTCACTGATTTGTATCTCAATGAGGACATTACTATCTGTCCGGCAATAGCCATGTCAGTTTCATTGCAATGCCTCCGAATCTGCGGCTTGTCATTGGTGGGGTATCAGTCGGCCAACGCGGGATGGGTGATTCTTGAATATTGCTCCAGACGGGGTGGGGGCTGATGGTTAGTATCTGTATATGAGGAGACCGGTAGCCTTCTTGTGAGATCTCGGAGTGAAATACCGAATGATTGGAAACCCCACCGATCCCAATCTCACTGCCACAGCTCAAACTAGATGCTTCACCAAACATCACACTTCAAATAACACAACCAGTACTTCCGACCTTCGAGTCGACCTGAACGAATCAGCGCATCGACTCAATCGAATCCAACCCTCCAACTATTGTTTACAGAAAACACCACTCCTTTCAGTCTCTTTCGGTGGATATTTGCTTTGATTAGTTTTATTGCACTAGCTTTTGTTTTCTCGCATCTCTTTTTTCTAATTCTGCAAATACACGTCGAATACACATCCGCAGCATAGTTTCTGCTGACCTCTAGACGTCTTGCTAGCAAGCAAGACACTACCGTCAGACTGGCTGTACTAGCACAAGCGCCGGGCCAGGCCTGGGGAAATTGGGCTTCTGAGCAGAATACACATCAACCGGTTGAGAGCTTCTATACAATGAACATATCTGGACTGGTGCAGTCTTACGATTCCCGGGCAGTCTCATCTACTGCACTTACTCGAACTATCATGGCACCTCAATATAGCCCAGCACAGGGATTTAGTGGCGTAGCTACACACAGCACAGTAGCAACACATCAACAGTTGCCACATCACAATCCATTCAGCTATTCTAGCTACTCTGGAGCGAACAACGTACTCATGCCAGCTTTCACCAACAACTTCATTCAGCAAAGACCGCTTCCGCGCTTGATGCAGGTCGACGAACGACACCGAACAGTCCCATATACCCGGGTTTCCAAACCGGGCTACATTGAGGAACACCACAGCCAAAGCCCTACAATAAAACCCGAGCCAATGTGGGTTACTCCAGTCAGTGCCCCGGCCCTCAATCCCAACGCTATTGAGATGCCCTCCACAGCAGTGAATTCTCAGGAGATCAACTTTGGCACCGAAGTTGACACTCTTATGAAAGCGATCCAGGCAAAATCACAAACCACACAATCACAGACGGTATCCTCTGCCAAACAGAATAGATCTGTGGTAGGTGGATTCCATACCCATCCTTCAAGAGATGCTGCTTCCCGCATCGAAGGGTTTGCTCCAGGAGAGGAGACGAAGTCGAAGCTGATGCAATCCGATGTTCAGGGAGATTCTGGTCACCACACGGGTAGCAGGAAGCGTTATCAGTGTACAATTGCGGGCTGCCACAAGAGCTTCTACCAGAAGACGCACCTTGAAATCCATGAGCGAGCCCATACTGGAGCAAAACCATATGTAAGCTTGTAAGATGTACCCACGGTTCCACTACAGTGCTAAAGTGTATTCTAGCCATGCAAAGAGCTAGGCTGCGGCCGAAGCTTCTCACAACTTGGTAACCGCAGGGTGCGTAAAACTACGGCATTTCAGCTTTCTCACGAATATCATCACTGACAGTAAATTTCCAGACCCATGAACGTCTACACACCGGTGAACGCCCATATCACTGCGATATATGCGGAAAGCGTTTTGCACAGCGCGGCAATGTACGAGCACACAAGATCGTGCACGACCAATCCAAGCCCTACCTCTGCCGGCTTGATGACTGCGGCAAGCAGTTCACCCAACTCGGTAATCTTAAGGTACATACGCTCTTGTACTTCACAATCTCTTTCCTCGAGAATTGTACGCATAGTTGCGATTCCGGCCTTTGTTTTGGTTCCGATCTTCTTATCCACGAAACTTCTCACGTCTTTTGCTCCTCGTATCCTGCACCAAATGCAGCCACCTGAAAATCCTCCCCCAATTACAAAACTTTTCTAGTAGAGTAGAAGACAATGATACCCAGGAGCTCAAAGCTGATTTTATTTCCATAGTCTCACCAAAACAAGTTCCATGTCGAAACTATCCGCAGGTTGACTGCCAAATATGCCTCTGCCCAGGACGGCGATATATTTGATACTGCTGAGAAAGAGCTCTGGGAGTACTTTGCCAACTTATATAAGAACAGTAACAAGGGCATTAAAGGCCGAGGAAAAGACCGTAAAGTCGGTTCTAACAGAATGCCTTTGAGCTCTGGCATGAGAAGTCCTACTGTTGGCGGAGATGAGAGACAATTTGAAGTGCCTGGGCCTGGAAGAGGATATACCGTTGTAGGCATCAACGGCATTGGTAGAGGAGGGGGCAGTGGCAGGCAGAAGCACAAGTATGAGATATTCGATGTAGAGGATGATAGCCAGTCCGGACACAGTCATTCCCACAGTGGAAGTGTTGGACCGAGCTCCATCGGAACATGTTATGAACATGCGCCGCCTGATGGATTTGAGGACGTCGGACGAGGTAATCACGAGTTGGCTTTTGGCGGCAGAATTTACTGACCATGGTCATGAGTGCGATAGATTCAGGGGAGAGGGAAGGAGGATTGTCGCATGAGGTTGTAGAAAGGATGGTAGATGAGGCATATACGGATGGAACACATGATGAGCGAAGACCTTTTATTTACGAATGCTGATGAGAAACGGCTGCGAATGATGGTGAGAGCATGGGGAGGATTCAAGCAACAATAGGCGTGTATCATTATCACGACAAAGACAACGACTGTGGGCTGGACGTAGACTCGGTGGATAGAATGGTGCATTGGACGGGACACGAGGCCGGCAAGCTGAGGATTGGAAAAAGGACTGCCAGGCTGGAATCACGTCGAGGGATATCTTGGATACAGGGGAGGCTGTCTCAACTTTCTCTAATCATGGACTTGCGAATTTACCGCCTTTTTATTTACTTGCATCAAGTCGACATCAAGTCGCAATGTAACCTTTTTTTTATTTCTTCTTGTTTTTTTTTCTGTACATTCAAGTCACAACTGCCAGCGAGTATTTGTATCACTGGGAGGCATGGGAACGCCATTTACCAAAAGTTACTTCTTAGAAGGAAAATAACGTCGCATAAGAAGGATTTCAACTTGATGTTATCTCGACGTAGCACCATAGCATCTCACCATTCTTGAATAGCTTTTGTCGCTATCAATCTGTGATTTTATTAAATAGCTATCACATCTGGACAGAGTGAAGATCTACTACGTATTTCCACTGCTCAATACTCGACATCAGTCAACAGTCCCAATTTGCACTTTGGTCAGGGGAAGGGAGGCTCGCTCGGTTATATTAACGCATGCTGCTGATAGGATCAGACAGAAACCCCCACCAACTCGACCTGGAAAGCCAGACTGCGTGGGTATCTTCAGGAATATCTCGTAATTGGCTTCCAAGAATCTTGCCATCTTTCCATAGCAAGCCCTTCTTACAGTAATGCCTTGTATCTGCACCTGAGCCCTGACCGATGTCAAGGAGTATATCTTCCGGCCCTCGCCTGGAGATATGGTCACGTAACGCCTCAGTCCATGGCGCTCATCACCGGCGGATGCGTTCAATCCCGCACTGTTGACACGCGGAGCCTCGACTGCCAGGGATGGGATCACACTTACTTATCGTAACAACTAATAGGCTGTTGGGGCTTTTACTCGATAGCCTACAATTATTTGTGCAGTCAAACCTGCTGGCAGGCACATGCGTTGGAACTCATAAATCGCGCAGTGAGGCAAGATCCGATAGGGTTGTCGACGTGGGATTTGCCCTGGCCCGGCATTCGTAGGGGAGGGTGAACGTCGTTTCGCCTATGGTCGGTGCAGTCTTCACCGCTGAGGAGAAGTCCGAGCAGCGCAGATGTGGGTCATGATCGGAAATTTTCAAGATTTGAAGTCCCGAATCCTGGATCCTGGGCCCTGTCGTATATGTACATGTACATTATTATTGAGATGCGATTGATGGGCTGCGGTCTGTGATGGGACTGTCGTGTAATATTAAATGTTGTTTGCGTGCAGTAGTATATGAAGTAGGATTTAAGCCGGGCTCATCCTGCTGCTGCACAGACTTCCGTATGGTGTGCGGGAGGAACCTTTTTATTGGAGTTTGATATACTGTACCTGTAGTACATGTACATGTAGTATTATTCTGCATTGGGAAATACATGATGCGGCCGCTAGTGCATTGCTGCGCGTCGACCCCGCCATTTCTCTTGGACCTTTGACACAAACATTGACAAACGAACATCAATACACATACATCAACGCAATGGAAGACTTCAACCTCCCTAATTCAGAACGAGCCGCTCTACTCGATCGTCTACAGGAGTCAATCGGTAACGTACCACCTCACTTTTGGGCTGCATGCCAAATCTGCGACCACGATGCCCTCATAAATTTAGTCAATTGCGGGCGCGAATATCCTCATATCCTTCGAGGCCTTACTCTACAAGCGTATACAATGACACAATAATGTAAGTAAAATAACCTTGTTTCTAGATTCTAACTAATAATAACTTATAGGGAGTCCGTCTCCTCCTAAAGCGCTATCACAGCCCTCAACACCACAGAAATCGACATAATCTAATTTAAGCTCGCCACCTACTCATCCACTTACAAAAAGACAAAAGACTTCAGATTTCCCAGTAACATACTGTCGAAGCCAGAAAGCTAGGGACCTAGCTGCAGAAAGAGATGGATTCCGCTGTGTATTAACAGGTGGTCCTGAGATAGAAGTTGCTCATATATCTCCGTTTCACTCGATCTCACACCAGGAAGTAGATGAGTTTGGGCAACGGCATATCTTTTGGGGTCATTTAAAGATTTTTTGGCCCCAAGAGAAGATTGCAGCTCGGGAGGCAAAACTTTCCAATGGCATTAAATGAGTTAGGTATAGAGAAAGCTTATAACCTTATTACATTATCGCGTCAAGCATATACTATGTGGGCCCGAGGAGCATTTGCGCTTAAACCAATCTCTGAGTCGGACGATAAGACTATCTTAAAAGTGCAGTTCTTTTGGCAGAAGAAACAAGATGCTCAAACAGCAATGAGTCTCGTAACTACGCCATTTTCGACTGAAGGGCTAAGTCAGAATGCTGATGTCTCAGGTGGTATTGCTGCAAAGCTATTCAAGGAAGATGAGGGGGATGAGAACGTCCCACTGATTCGATCTGGTGACTATTTCACGTTTCAAACCGACGACCCGGTAATAAAGCCATTACCTAGCTTCAAACTTCTCGAGCTGCTATGGTTTCTCCAGCGTATCCAGGGCATGGCGGGTGCTGCCGATGTTAACTGGCCATCTCTCTCAGACTCCCGCTCGGATATCTCAGACGTGGAGCTTCCAGATCTTGAACTTGATAAAGAGGAGGATTTGGTATTCTCTCAGCCGCTATCTTTTCCACCTAATCATGTACATATATGAAAGTGACTTTATAGCATAAACAAGGATAGTGGGCACGAGCTTTTGCAGATATTTTAAATGGCTCACTCAATCCTAAATGACAAAAATGGTCGCCCGGCAGCTAGTCTCGGCACAGAACGGTGAAGCCTTGAAGGTAAGTCGAGTGTGTGGGGTAGGAGGTACATGTACATGTACATGTAATTGTGATTGTAATGTTGTAATCCTGGAGTCGATCATGCAGGGCACTCTCTGCAGAGAGTCTCTGAGTTGTCAAAGTTTGT
Source organism: Ploettnerulaceae sp. D365 (assembly GCA_003988805.1). Lineage (NCBI taxonomy): Eukaryota > Fungi > Ascomycota > Leotiomycetes > Helotiales > Ploettnerulaceae > Ploettnerulaceae sp. D365. The sequence goes on from QYAL01000019.1 coordinate 150,078, forward strand.
CTTGAACAAACACAGGCCAGGAGGCAGCCACCCTGCGGGCCGCATTGCATATCGTGGGTTCGCTTGAGGCCATGCCTTCGTCTTAATGATTATGATGGTAATGATGATGACGATCCCTTCACCTCTCCGTAACAGAAAGATGGGAATTAATAATGGGCTGTAATATTGAGATCTGATGAGAGGTCTGGAACGGGAAAGGCTAGCATAATAGGGGTATTAGAATTAGATATCACACAAGAATGGACCCGGCGTGATGAAAATTAATTGTTTATCGAATGACCAATCGAGATCAGCCTCCATGGAGAGTCGAGACAAAGAGGATATTGTCATTGGGTTGCAGGGCGTATGCAGCTTCACCTTCTAGTTCCCAGTCGGCGTCATTGATGAGGACTAGGATTCCTGGGCGACTGTTATGCATGTAATTCATCAGTAAAGCCTCCTAATCTGTCTAGAAATGTTTGAGCATCGTGAGGATTGGAAACGGTGAGAGGAAGTTATGCAGCCTCACCCTTGACAGGCTAATGGTCAACAGGTAACAGGTTATTGATAGAGACTGATAGAGACAATAGAGAATGCAGAATGCAGGCATAATGAAGAAACAAATCAGCTTGATCGTTTTTTTCTCACAAGGCGCATTCCCTGGGAGCGGTGTATGACAATATCCTGAGCATGGGAGAAACATGGCATGTGGCTCACACGTGACCATCCAACACAAACATCTCCTTTCTGGTATCCTTCATAACCTCGTCACACAGGTAGTTGATGAGCCAGCCAATGGTGACAGCATTTCCCTTGTCATCTTGCTTTGGCACTCCGAGATTGTGCTTGCGCTCATCCAAGAACAACATCTCGAGACCGCCCCTAGGAAAGTAAAGCATTAGCATGATTGAATTCACGTTGTTCCCGAGAAGGCAAAGATTTGGGGGGAAACTTACGAGAACTCGACGGTGAGAGGAATCATTGCTAGGGAAGCCATCTCAAGGTTGTTGAGGTGGTAGAGGCGTTGCTTAGATTGATTGAAGGAAGGCGGAAATAGACTTGGAAAGAAAACTACTGTAGAAAATAAGGTTACTGTACTGTATCGCTTAGGCGCGAGTCCCCCATCCTGAATTTTCATGACAATCCCAAAAAAATAGCAAAACTGCGACAAAATTAAGTACGCATAAGCCTAAATGTGTGCAGATACAATTATTTTAAGTATAAAGAGATAATTTTATTTCCAATTCACTATTAATCGTTGAGTTATTAGAAACATAATGTAAAGTGGCGTATTGAACTTTTGCTTTGACAATGTCCCTGCAAAATTCCGAATAGCCCTCGCCACATAGGTACTGTAGCTAACAATGCCTGGAGCCGTGATACAAACGATAGATTTGTACAACCTGATGAATCTTTCTCGATATGAAAATAATCTTGTAGAACCTTTCAGTCACGAACGATTACATCTAGAGGAGATAAATCCACTTTAACTTACAGTAACTAAGCGCATTGATTGAGCTGTACGTGTCTCGTTTTTATCGAAGTCAGGAAGGCAAATTTTACCCGAAAAATCTTTATCCGAAAGTACCTCCTCCAAACCCCGTGACCAATTCAACATCAACTTGAGTCCGTATTGAGCACTCTAGAGGCGTTAATGTTACAAATTTAGAGCCGCACATCTCCCAATGATCTTCCAGCGACCCCGTATCTCTCTCCTTTTCATGGCCGTTAAGCTGTTGCCTTGATTCATAATCCAGACGTGGAAGAGATGTCTCAAGCTAGTGCAGAGTACCTCTCTGCAGGGGCAAATCGACACCCATCTGCTGCAGATTGGGATACATCCGGTCTTCTGGCCTATGGAGCTGACAGGAATATTGCTCTTTGGCAGCCACAGGTCAGTTGATTCACCCGTCAAATCTGGCTCTGTTTCATCGACAGCACATGGCGACGTTGATCGGGGACTGTGCTGAAACTTCCTAGAATGAAAAATACAACGGCGTCAACGAACTTCTTCAAGGACATACAGACACTGTAAATGCTGTCAAATTTATACCCGAGTCTCCAGGACTGTTGCTCAGCGGTTCCGTCGACAAGAGCGTGAGGATATGGAGCAAAGACCCCTCTACTAAACGCTATTCATCCATTCAAACGCTATCGGACCATCAGAGTTCTATCAACTGCATTGGAGTTTCGAGCCGCTCTCCAAAGATCTTTATTACGGGATCGGCGGATTCCGTACTCAAGGTCTGGACCCTAAATGATCAAAATGTGGCCTCGCTTCAACAAACCATCACTATTACACCTAGATTCTTTCCACTCGCTGTGGCATTGAGTAATTTGGCTGGTTCGCCGAACTCATACGTACTTGCCGTCGCAGGTACTAAAGATATCATACAACTGTATGTCCGAGACTCGAGAAATTCTCTGGATTTCAAACTTCAAGCCACTCTAGCTGGTCATGAAGGCTGGATTAGATCTCTAGAATTTACTCAGGAGACTTTTGAGGCGAAAAGTGATCTCATTTTAGCATCCGCAAGCCAAGACAAATATATCAGATTGTGGAGAATTCACCAAGGCACAGAATTACCCGCGGCAGCAGCAAGTGCAGATCCATCACTAGGAGCTTTCATGCCTGGGAAATCGCTATCAAATAAAGCACATCGGTTCAAGGCAGACAACCTGGATTTCTCAGCTACGTTCGAAGCTCTACTGTTGGGACATGAGGATTGGATTTATAGTTGCAGATGGCGGGCTGTTGGAAGTAAAATACAGTTACTGTCAGCTTCAGCAGATAATTCTTTAGCAATCTGGGAGCCAGATGATGCGACTGGAGTTTGGGTTACTATTACACGAATGGGTGAAATCAGTGCTGAAAGTGGGTCGACTACAGCTACTGGAAGTACGGGGGGCTTCTGGACTGGCCTCTGGTCGCCGTCGGGTGAGACAGTCGTTTGTCTTGGACGTACTGGCAGCTGGAGACTGTGGGATCATGATCTATCCGAAGATAGATGGATTCAAGGGGTTGGGATTAGTGGGCATACCCAATCTGTGACTGGAATTGCATGGTCTAAGGGTGGAGATTATCTGCTCTCGACCAGCTCTGACCAGACCACGAGATTGCATGCAAAGTGGAAAAAGGAAGGATTGGTTTCTTGGCACGAAATGTCGAGACCTCAAATTCACGGCTATGATCTTAATTGCATTGATTCGTTGGGGGCGTCAAAATTCGTATCGGGTGCAGACGAGAAACTACTTCGGGTTTTCAATGAACCCAAGGCGGTTGCAAAACTCTTGGATAGACTTTGTGGATTCTCAGGATCACAGGTTGAGGACATGCCAGATGCTGCCAATATGCCAGTCCTAGGTCTCTCCAACAAAGCCATTGAAGCAGTCGAGGATGACTTCGAAGTGGCTCAAGGATCCAACAAAGACCGGGAAGCTATCGACCCAGCCTCCATCGTTCGCAAATCAACCCTCAATCTTGATCGCCCGCCTCTCGAAGACCAGTTGTCCCGCCATACTCTCTGGCCTGAAATCGAGAAGCTTTACGGCCATGGCTACGAGATCTCAGCCTTAGCGGCCAGCAACGATGGCTCGTTGATTGCCACAGCTTGCAAAGCAACCTCTATAGATCACGCCGTAATCAGAATCTTCGAAACAGAGAGTTGGCATGAGATAAAGCCACCGCTGATGGCCCATTCATTGACAGTTGCGCGACTCAGATTCTCATCAGATGATCGTTATTTACTGAGTGTTGGCCGAGATCGGCAATGGGCAGTTTTCGAGAGAGATGCTGGCGATGAGTTGGGTAAGAAGAAGAATACATATGCATTGGTAGAGAGGGACTTAAAAGGCCATTCACGCATGATCCTCGACGCAGCTTGGGCGCCGTTCGGGAATAATGTGTTTGCGACGGCTGGTAGGGATAAGCAGGTCAAGGTATGGGTAAGGGAAGGGCCAAATACAGGTAAATATACTTGTAAGGCTACGATTGTGGAGGAACATCCTGTGACTGCCCTGGACTTCATGAACGTGTGCGTGGCTGATGGACGGACATACCTTGCTGTCGGGACTGAAGTTGGCCGGGTCAGAATATACTGCATTGCCATCAACGAGGCTTTGTCTGTCACAGTGCTGGAGGCAAAATATCCAAGGTCTGTTCATCCCCCAATTCAGAAAATGTAACACCCACTCACTCGTCTGTTCTCTAGTTCGCATTCATATCCTTCGAAAGCAATCACGCAACTAGCTTGGATGCCACAGGACGTGGAGACAGGTGGGTCCGTGGAGATGGAGCTTGCAATTGCAAGTGAAGACTGTTCTTTGCGGATCTATTCTCTAAATCTCCTGAGTGCTGCTGGTTCTGAATAGAGACTAGTGTCTGTTGAACGCCGACCAATGTTAAATGCTGCGCCGACCATGCATATATATCCCGAGGCGTTGAAGCGCTCATGCCTTTATATGTAAAGAAAAACGTAACCGTAAAAGCAAATAAAAAAAAACCCCCACTGTACCTCATCCCATCATCATCATTGCGAATCTACCACGTCCTATTCTTCTTCTCGATCTCCTCTGCACCATAACCTCCGACACCAGCATTTATATAAGCCGCCCCTTCGCTTCCCTTACCCTGATTCCTCGGACCACGCTCAGCAAGATCATCTTTCAACCACCCCAAAACCAACTCTCCCAACCTCGAATTTCCACTCCTGGTTCCTCTTCCATCAAGCTCAAATGTCTCAATCCCACCCCACTCCTTTACTCTCCCAAGACTCATATGGACCAAATGCGTCGGCCACTCCGCAAGATTATCCAAGATATGTGTCGCATACACAATGGTGCATTTCCTCGTCTCCGTTTCTTTCTTCAAGAAAGCGAGAAAGTTACTCCTACTCAACAGATCCAAATCAACCGTAATCTCATCCAGGAGCAAGATCCTCCACGGTCGAATCAAACCCATAGCGAGTTGCACTCTTCTTCTCTCGCCATCAGAAACAGCATGCATCCGCCAGTCCAAATCAATATCCAGCACATGCACCAACTCATCCTTACGGTCCGGATAATAATCTCCTCCGACACTTTTCAGCAGCTCCCTAACTCCAATATCCGTTCGTACAATGGGGTTCAACACCCATTCCAGACCCAGGTAGGTAACGCCTTCGAGGCCATCTTTGAAGGGGTCTAGTCCGCCGACAGAGATTGTACCCGAGGGCGCGAGACGCTTGCCAGAGAGGAGACGAAGGAGTGTTGTTTTGCCGGCGCCGTTGGCGCCGATTAGGAGGGTTCGTGAGGATGGGGGGAGGGAGAGGGTCAGGTTGTGCAGGCCGAGGGAGCGGTCGGGGAAGGTGTAGGAGAGATCAGTAACTTTGATTGATGGCGCGCCCGTTTGGTCGATATAGGAGCCTGCCATTGTCGCGCTGGAAACGCAGGTGTTGAAGAGGTGAGAGTTGAAGGGTATGGAGTTGGAATGAACTTTGACCGGATGGGAAAATATTTATTTCTGGGAGTTCGATGACGCATCTATCGCATTAGACTCGACCTTATCTTATCGCCGAGGCGTCAGGTACATACCAGAGGGAAACAGTAATTACGGCATTCATAACTGTAATTTCACATTTTAATGCTGCTGCTTAGTAAAACTTTCAAATCTTCATTAATTGCTTCGCTTGAGGAGATATCCAACAATCTAAGAGTGCTACAGTAAGGTAATCAACTAACTACCGAAGTGGCCATTTTAACTGGTACAATCAATTATCACGTTTTCCTCGCGTCCTCCCGGCGCCATTGAACCTCAAATTCATCCACCCAAATTCTACATCTCTATTCTCCAAACAGGAAAAACCCCCTTCACTCAGTGACAAGGGCTTCTCCTTCATTAACCTATGGCACATCACAATATGCCAGCCCTCAAACCTCCAGCAGCCTCAGAAGAGCTCCTCTCTATCGCGCACCTGCTACACCTGACCCATCACCGTAACAAAAACCAGCACCGCCTCGCGAAATGGTATAAAGAGTTTTCACAGCTGCGGCGCCAGGTGGGGAAGCTGGTTTCTGAGATGCAATCATTCGAAACTGCACTTGCGTTCTCCTCAACTTCCTCACCCAATACCATGGGGAAAGGAGAGGAGATGGGGAAATGGATGGAGGAGTCGAAGTATGTGAAGGCTGCCAGAGAGAAGGTCGAGGCGAGAATGGACTTCTTGGACGTGAGGATTGTGCCGAAGTGTTATGTGTAGGTTAATTTTCCATTTTTTGAAAGTTTCATATAGAAGGGTGGTGGGACAGAGTCAGGAAGCTGTAACTAATATATGGTTGTATAGGGCATTCTCAAATGTTATTTCTGATAACCAGTATGCTGTTTTGGGGCTTATGTTAATGGGGACCTTGGCCCAAACTCAGAGCGTGACTAAAGCGTGGAGAAAGGAATTTGGTGGGTGTCAAGATCAGAAGCTAGAACCTGGTCTGGAGGATGAGACCGGCGGGGAGAAGGAATTAGGGCAAGGGGAGATTGATTTGGGTGAAGTGGTTAGGAGGGACGATGTAGAGAGGATGCGGGCGACGGATGAGGGACGTAGCAAGCTGGTAGAGGGGCAGAGGAGCAAGAAGAGGGTAAGTGTAAGGAAAGAGGGTGCGAAGGAAGCTGGGAGCTTAGCAATACCAGCGCAGAGGCCGAAGAAGAAAAAGAAGAAGTGCGGAGATGCGTTTGATGATATATTTGCCGGATTGATTTAGCGTATACCCATCTGTTCTTTCATCTACCACCCGAAATTTGCAAACTTTTAAAGAAGCCCAGGGATACCTCTGTTTATCTACTGATACATTGTCCCTAGCCAATACAACAGGCTTCCGAAACCAACATTGATACTCAAATGCTGTCCCAGGCTCCACGCTATGCTGTATAGATACTTGGGCGAGAAAACCGTCCAAATGAATAAATGCGTGCGTAGTATTGTACAAGCCGCCATCACGAAAACCAGACTACTCGTCACAAATATTGTCAAGAGACACAAATGCTGCTTGAGCAAATCCTTACCGCTTCCCGTGGGCGTTTGTCGAAGTTTGAGTAGCATCCTGGTAGTGGCTGAAGTCCAGAATATGGGTCCAGTCCAATTACTCACGAATGTTAAAATGCCTACGGCGAGGGCATTATATGACCCGACACCGTTGTAAGCGCTGGATAGATCGACAGATGAAATGGCGTTAGAGCCGCCGAAGGCGAAGAATGATGTATGTTGCAAGAGAAGAGCGGTGGTACTTATTTCAATAAGGTTGAGATCTAGATCGAGGAGCAGGTAGAATTGGATCTCAAATAGGAGGATGAGGGGGATGTTGGTGGCACGAGACTGAGTTATCAGAAATAGAGTTATCAGGTCATGAACTGTACGCATGGTTGCTGTAGAGTGTTAGCTAGAATAGGATTTAGGGACAGGGCTTGAGAGCATACGATTTGGGCGTTTTTTGTTCCCGAAACCAGTTCCGATTGTGTATGGCAGAGCAATGCCAATGGCAATTAATGCGATTCTGGCTCTACTGACCAAAGAGAGGCCACCTCCAGCCTCGCTATCAGCCATCGATTTTGCAATACCAGCCATCAGTTCGGGAGAATCCTCATGGGCGAAAGCTAGTTTAAATGTGAAGGCAGCAGTGACCAGGGCAGTTGATATTGCTGCAGATACCATCTGTGGGAAGCGTGGGAAGCCTCGAACCGCAAGAGATTGAAGATTCCAGACATATGTGAGCCCAACGAGTGTCCATAATATTAGGCGGTGCTTTGAGAAAAAGGTACGAGCGATATCCGACTCGCCAGCCCATTTTTGACCAGTTTGATTCCACCGGCGAGTCAGTCGTACGATGATAAGTATGGCGATAGAGCTTAGGGTTAGGATGAAGGTGCCGTGGCTCTGCTTACGTATTCTGCTGGGTGGTAAGCTTCATATTTGAAAAGCAGATATGCTACATACTTCTTTGTTGAGAGTAGGATAAGCCACCCGGTGACAGTCCAATACCAAAAGTGCTGCTCTTCTTCGACATAGCTGCTAGCAAACATCATGATACCATACAGTAACGATATCAGAACAATCGGAGCAAGTTCCTTGAAGTTACTGGTAAGAATTGAGTAGCCTGCAACTGCTACAAAACCTAGCGCTAGTAGCGAAACTGCTTGTCCAGTTGCAAGTTTTCTAATGTCGTAGTTACTGGCAGTGCTACTCAATATATCTTGGGCTTGCTTCAGCCACTGATAAATGTTAGACATATTCAAGCTTAAATCGAACTCACTAACCTTCATGGTACATTGTATCCAGGCTTCAATGTCTTGGTCCTCATCCTGTAGCTTCGGCTGAGTCTCTATTACGATTCTCCATCTGCAAGCTAGTTCGTCGATATTGCTGGACAAGTCTTCACAGTTTTTGGAAGGCCCAACAGCTTCGAAAGCAGGGAAAGCCGCAGTTATAATACCCAGAATTTGCCTTGCATTTCTAAGCAGCATTTGAGCTCTATCGCTCCCTGTTCAGGTAAGCGAGAATCACGCCAAAAATAAGGGGAGGCAACACAAACTATTCGGCCAGAAAGGTAGGAAGTCTGAAATGATAGCTCCAAGATTATTCCGTGGAGCTGGGAACCCAAGTAAAGCTCCAAGCGTCGGTGCTATATCTGACTGTTCCACTACAGAGTAATATCGAAAGTCCTCCTTGAACGCTGCTGGCGATCTCTGCCCTAAATTTACTGTTTTCAGTTTTGGAGAAATAAAAACAAGAGCTGGGGAAGTTTCTCCAGGTGCCGAGCCGCCATGGTTGCCGGCATCATTCATTCCATGATCTCCACAGAGCACCAAGAGTGTTGATTGGAGGTGTTCTTTAGTCGTCATGGCTTCATAGATAAATTTCACAATGCCGTCCATTTCATGTTGTTTTGGGATCACATTGGGACTAGCTAATTGTTAGTAAAATTTGGAGCATATCATCAAGGATGATTTGTACCCTCTGGGACCAGTCTTATGGCCAATATGATCAAGTCCGAGATAGTGTAATACCATGGTATGCCAATCATCATTTCTCAGCTCTTCTGGAATATGTCTCGTAACATTATTGTCTACTTCCGTAAAATCCTGGGAAAGAGTATATTTAGCTAAAATGCTAATTACAGCCATAAAATAATGACTGACCGAAACAAAGAAGCTTGAAGTCCCATCCGCACGATCAAATGTATCGGGAAATAGCTTCAGCCAAGTATCATCCCCGTACATGACCATCTTCCCAGTCCCCTTTGCCTTCATTTGTGCAAGCCATGAATCCTGTGTTGAGAGGGATGAGGAGGTATCCGACTCTGCAAAATTGAGAATTAGGTCGAGGAAAGAGGGAGTTGAGCCCGTAGTGATGGCCTTAATTCTAGGCATTGTGATGGTTGGAGACGAAGCATGGGCTGTGAAGGGGAGTGCTTCTCCATTTGAAATGAGGCTATGAGCATTGTTAGTATTGTGCATCCGCTTTCGTCAATGTACATACCTTTGGGTAAAAGAAAATCCAGAAGTGTTCGAATACACAAAGTCGCTACCATAATTAACTTTCTTCTCCTCACATCATACAAGAATTCGAACCTTCGTAGAGCATCCACAACCATAAATATGACTTTGTCGAAGGGGGCTTCTGGTGGAGAACCATACTCCAATACTTCATATTGGGCCAAACCAGGTAGAAACGGTTTGTAAGGAAAGAACCCGCTGGCGAAGATTACTATTGCAATTGGAATAAGTATATTTGAGACGAAGAGAAACAGAGCAGAAAAGCGGAAAGACATCTTGCTGGAAGAGCCCAGCTCAATCAAGATGGTAGCTTGGCAAGCTGTTTTGCACTCATTTACTCAATTGAAGTCTCGTATGAATGAAATGTGGCCATCGCTCCCTCGATATGTTGTATTGAAAGAGATCGCGGTCACGGTAATAGTTCCTGAAAGGTGGCTTTGGCGAGCGCGTTTAGGCGTGGCTGGTGCTGGGCTGGGCTGGCTGGCTGGATCGATGCGATAACGTTTCTTATCGGGACGAGCAGAAAAAAGTTTATGGGAGTCTTTTAATACCACGAAGTACATGATCTTCAGGTCAGAGACTTCGCGCATCTTGACTCTACCCATTGAACAGTTTCAGGTATCACTGTAACTCTCAGAAATTCCATAATTATGAACAAGCATTGGCATTTCCATTCTACAAAACTAGAAGTGCCTGCTAATAGGCCTCAAAAGAGGTCTTCAAAGACGCCAACTCCCCCACCAAAACCTTTATGAGCGCCATTTACCAGTGAACTTCAATATGTTTCCACATCGTATACATGTCCTTGTATACTACTTATTTGCTTTCGACTTCCTGACTTTATTGCGATCATTGTATTTCGGGAAAACAATCGCGGATTTCCTCTTGCTCGCCTTTCTCCTCTCAATCCTCCCCTTCCCAGCTCTCGAAGAATCCTTATCCTTAGTGGAATCTTCGTCGACTTCCATCACTAGAGTCGCAGAATTAGGTGGAGTTCGAATTGGAGCAGAGAGGGGACCAGTACCTTCTGATTGCTTGTCCTCTGTAACCAGTGTTACTTTGCCATCTTCGGTGACTAAATCATTAATTAGTTACAAAATGAACTGTGTCGGACGGGAATTCACTTCCATACCATCTTCTGCTTCCATTTCTATGTCCTTCTCTGTAGGCTTGGGCTTTGGCTGGGACGCCAGTTCGAGGAGTTTTGCAGAAAGTCGAGCTGTGCGATCAGTTTCGACAGGACCGAAAACCTTGCTCTTCAGCTTGACATTGTTCGCCTTTTTAGTGCTTGCTCGTGCGCCTTTGGCCATTGTGCTGGAGTAGAAATGAGCAGGGAGGGTTTAGGATTAAGAATCAAACTAGGTAAAAAGGTCACCAAGCAGTGATTTGCATTCACTTCAAGTGTTTCTTGGTCGTACAGTATGTAGCAGTATTCTCTGCGGCCCGCCATCTTAGCGCTTCCGAGAAAGTCGGAACGCGCGAGGCGAAGATAAACGAGAACGAGGTCACCTCTATCGTGAGGCCGTAGCTCTGATTAAGGTGCGAAAATTCACCAGCAAGTGGTCTCCTTTAAGGTGTCAGACAAAGATCTTGAGCCCCCAGACTTTTCTTTTCCGACTACAACTTCATCCGCAACAGAACAGCACCCGCACACATTCATGCCTTCACACCTATAGCACCAACCCTCAGCCTACTTCGTAGAATCGAAGAAGAATGGCCTCGATGGGGGGTGGTCACCTTGATCCTGAACCCCTCATTAGAATCGTCAGAGGTGGCGGCTATGTCAACAGACTTCTGATCAGCATCTGCTCTGCAGAAGGCCTTGGGAAGGTTGGTGTCAAGGCTGAACTGCAGAATCGCATTATCGAAAGTCAGTATTTTCTCCACAGCCTTGCCACTATTGCGCACCACGGTTCAATATCAATATGATATGGCAGCGTCCCACCCACGAAGCTATTATACTAAAACAGGTCCCGTAGGAATCACACAGCACGCAAGAAATAAGGACGCGCAACGCTTCCACCGACTCAAAGCATTAATCGAGAACCCAAGCGCGATAGACACGCCCAGTGGAATGGCAAGCGCGTCGTCCTCCCTCGCTGGCACTCCTGTCACTCCAAATCCTTATTTGAACACCGCAGCAAGCAGCGGCGCAGCATATAATATGGGGGGAGGGGGGGCTATAAAAGGGTTTCAACCACATGGGCATCCGAGTAAATTCAAGATCCCATAACACTCCCCAACTTTTCCTAGATTTTAATTTTCTATCAGGAATTCTTTTCAAAGCCAGTCCTTACTATGAAGTCGAAGGACAAATTGGCAATCCATCTCCTTGCGAAGGTCAGTTTCAAAGCGCTCAAACATGTCTTGTTTAATGCTAACTCACTGAAAGTAATGACCCAGCACCGACATACAGTCAAAATCATTCTCCGAGTCGCGGACCATCCTATCCTATCTAGAGTTCTTCGTGAAGACAATCTCAAAGTAATGGTGTTTTGTGCTGGTGATACACACAATAAACAGGATATTGCATTTCCGCATCAATCCGAGATCAAAGTCAATGGGGGTGAAGTCAAAGCAAACCTACGTGGTTTGAAGAATAAGCCAGGCTCAACAAGACCTGTGGACATTACCAAGGAGCTTCGCCTCAACCTTCCGGCATATAGCAACGCAGTTGAGATGACCTATGCCTTGACGCAAAAGGTCGGTCGCGGCCCTCAAGTCAGCTGCCTGAACCCTAAAAATCCCCTTGCATTCTATCTCCCAATTCCGATTTACTTACATGCTATCAGATTTCTATGTAACGCTAATATCTGCCTTAGAAATTCTACGTCCTTGTCTATGTTGTGAAGGCTACACAGGTCGCAGATCTTGTCAAGAAACTTGAAGACGGGAAGAAAATTACAGAACAATCAGTCCTTGAGGACAGTAAGACTTCACCCATCTCTTAGTTGCCATTTACTTATGAGTTCAAAGTGCGACACAAGGCACGCGACGCCGACATTGTGACGACTGCTTCGGTCTTGTCGCTGAAGTGTCCGCTCTCGACGATGAGGATTGATTTACCCTGTCGATCAATATCCTGCCGCCACAATCAATGTTTTGACGCAACTTCCTATCTCCAACTACAAGAACAAGGCCCTACATGGCTCTGCCCCATCTGCAACAATTCTGCGCCGTTTGAAAGTTTAGCTGTTGATGAGTAAGTCAGGTAATACTATTCCCAATACAAGATCCTAACATCTGGAAGATACGTCCGAAATATCTTGAAAGGTACATCAAAGTCGGTCGATCAAGTTACAATCCAGCCAGACGGTAAATGGGAACTCAACGACACGAAGAAAGTAAAGCGGCCACCACCAAGGGAGAATGGCGTTCGAAGTGATTCTGATGACGATCTTATTGAAATTACAAAGTCAGGTGATAGTTTGAGAATGGGCGCCCCTCAACCAAGCAAGCTGCCTAACGGAACTCCTTCTCACCAACATCGAGAACAATCTAGCGCACGAGAATCGACTGGTTCCACGAGTAGTAAACGACCTATAGCAGCTGTCATTGATCTAACATCCAGCGGTGATGAAGACGAGGAACCACTGGTACGCCTACCAAAACGGCAATTTAATGGCTATGGCATATCGGCAAGCGCACCAGCATTCCGACCTGCACAACCTCCATCCCTCGCATACCAACCCCCACGATCTTGATGATTCTACTCTCTTTTCTTTGGCTGCATGGTCTTGCTCCACTGTAAGATACTTTATGATTCCCACGGGCTTTACCTATGTCGGGCGTTGGGGTTTAGGGGCATGGAAGGGGAGTAAAATGGACAGGCGCTAGGGCATTGCAGAAGATATTTCGTGCTGTTATTCATTGCCTTTATGGAGCACTACGGTTTGTTCATTCCACGATTCACTGGAGAGCCAACATGATCTCTAGACAAAAAACAATGATCATGTTTGTGATCCGACGAAGGTAAACAATTGTTTTTTTTCGGTCTGTATCTAGAAAGAACCATTCAGCCTCACGTACAGGGAGTCGAGGGGCATTTCATAGATTGACGAGTATGCAGATTCGTTCGGCAAGCAACAATACCAAAATTCGAGGGACGCCAGCGTGCAGAATTTGAACAGCTAGTTCTATGAGACAATTCTTACAGAGCCTACTCCCAGCCCAGCATATCCACATGTACTTTACGAGCCAGTCAGCCTAGCCAAGAACTATGTCCACAATTGGTCAGCAGCATGTACGGCTTTTTGAAGTAACATCTTATCAACGCATCTTTCTCTTCTAGTCACCTCTCTGCCGGGACAAGGCATTCGATTGCGCGCTTGTATATTATCATTCTTGCAGACCACTTAGAGATTTTACTTGCTGGCTCAGCAAGTGGCTGACATGCTCATATTATAACATCTCGTGCTTGATACTTATTTTCTCGCTCTCGGTATAGCTTGACTCCTATATCACTCCTGCAAGCGCAAACAGAGTGTGAGACTTTCCAACTTGCTTTTCGATATCACAGGTGACGCATATCAGCGATTCATTATACTATGCTTCCCTAGCCCGCTGTCCTCATGCAATATACAATTGCCTCCCCTGATACTCCATTTAGAGCAATGTGCATAATCACAGCAATTTTCTCTGAGAACATGATCCTCGATAGGTAGACGGAGGATAAGTCTTGTCCTAGATCTTGCTGTAGTCGTTATCAAGTAATCGGGGTGCCGATGAAGTTGATAATGGCATACTACGTGTGAACAGTAAACCCCTTCTCTCACAATGGGAGACACATATGCGAAATTTGGAATTGTGTTCCGTAGGTGCAGTCAAGGTACCGCAAATTGAAGGTACTAGGTGGCTTGATGTTTGCATAGATCTAGAATCGATTGGGGAGATCGATATCGATCCGGCCCGAATCCCGATTGACACAAACCTAATGTATACAAGAATATGGATTGTTATGAGCGCAGTGATAAGCATGGTCCGAGAACATCAAGAATGTGAGAGTTGATCGGGTAGCCGCATCGAGAGACAGGCGCAACCGAGGTCAAGCGATGAAGTCAACTCTTATCTTTTGAACCTCTCTTCTCCTCCTCTGCACCATTACTCGGGCCCCATTTCAAGATTAAATTCTAAGATGGTGAAAAACTCACACCTTTGAGGGAGTCTAGGCTAGAAGCTAGAACTCACGAGATATTTTCTCCTTGGTATTCATTTCTAGGGCCAGGGTTATCCAGAAATATCACTTATCAAAATGTTCGGCTCTTTAGAGGGGTAGGTTAACGCTATGAGAATCAAAGTGCGCAGTCACATATCATTGTTACACGTTGGGAGCTCTTGTACGACTGAGTCAACTCTGGCTGCTGTTGTATCTAGTACGACGGTCCGGCTCATCCCTGCCTCTTCTGAATGGCCTCCATCAACCTTCACGCAAAGAATATATTTGAACCGGAATGAGAGGATGCAAATGCATCTTGGCATCTTGATGATGGTGGGCAGAAATCTATATGGGGTTCCTCAACCTACCACGATATTTAACCGTGTTCCTGACTTGGTTGGTGTATCCAACTCTCTAGTGGTTATCACAGGCAGACTTTGCAATATTTAATACGTCTGTTTTCTCATCTTCTCTCTTCTTTGATCAAGCGTCTTCGTAAAAAGTTACAGTCATTATGCGCGTGACGACTCTTGGACTTGCGTTCAGCATTGTCATTACCTTTCAAGCCGCAGCGGTTCCAAACTCTCATGTAGTTCACGAGAAACGAGAAGCTACAGCTTCAAGAAAGTGGGTGAAACAGGGGAAACTTCCTCCCACCTCAATTCTTCCAATCCGTATAGGATTGAAGCAAAGTAGCCTCGATCTTGGCTACACTCTTCTCATGGATGTGTAAGTGAGCTCTACACCTCCCTGGCCTCTTAGTCTAATCAAACATAGATCGCATCCAGAATCTCCAAACTATGGCAAACATTGGACTCCAGAAGAAGTCATCCGGAAGTTTGCTCCTGAGAAACAAACTGTGGATGCAGTGATGGAGTGGTTAACCGGCTTTGGAATTGATCCTAAACGAGTCACTCATTCTGAAAGCAAAGGCTGGTTAGCATTTGATGCCACAACTGATGAAGCGGAAAGATTACTTTACGCTGAATACCATCTCTACGAGCACGAGTCCGAAGGCCATCTTACACCAGCTTGTGAGAGGTGAGTTTTCCATTCTCAATCTTGCTTTTGATATTGAAATGAAAGTATCTAACCTCAACGTCTGGCAAATATCTAGCTACCATGTGCCCCAGAGTATCCAAGAACATGTGGACTACATCACTCCTGGTATAAAACTCTTTGCACCAACAAAAAGAGGAATTTCCAATCGAGGTTTCGGCGGCATCCCCGGCCCGAGTATCCCAGCTACTCCGCCTACCGGTTTCCCGCCCACTGCGGCAGGTGAACTTTCTATGTGTCACATTTGGATAACTCCGGCTTGTATCAGAGCACTCTATAGAGTCCCATTTAAACCTGAGTATCCTGAAGGAAAGCCACGAACTGACAATGCCCTTGGCATCTTCGAATCTGGTGACACTTATTGGCAAGGAGACCTTGACCACTTCTTCTCTAATTTTACACAGCAGATTCCCAACGGTACGCATCCAACCCTGGCTTCTATTGATGGGGGACATGCCCCAGTTCCTGTTCCCTTCTGGGCTGGGGGAGAATCCGCTCTCGATTTCGAACTAGCTTACCCTTTGATATATCCTCAAAATATCACCCTATATCAAACGGATGACGATTGGTACAATAGCTGGTTTGGTTCTACCCCTGGAGGTGTGAGTTAGATCCGACTTATTGTACATTTTTCCCCCGATCTCTTTCTTTTGTAGTATTTAAAGTGTATTTTACTAACTTTGTTGCAGTTCAACACTTTTCTCGATGCCTTGGATGGAGTAAGACATTCGATTCAGTTTTCGGGATTATACTTACCTCGTATCTTCAGTCTTACTGTAATTACTCTGCTTTTAACGAAACTGGGAATGATCGTAAGCTAAGATGTACTGGAATACTCAGGAAGCTGACTGGTACAGCAAAACTTGATCCTATTTACCCCGACCCTTCTTCTGCGTCAGGGGTTTATCATGGCCAGTTGATGTGTGGCATATATAAGGTCAGACTATGACATGTTTGATAGACACTAAAGAGCTAACAGGTAGGCAGCCAGCTAATGTAATATCTGTATCATATGGTGGCCAAGAGGTCGACTTACCCAAATACTACCAAAAGAGGCAATGCAACGAGTAGGTTACTATGACTCTGTTTGTAAGGACTTGTAGGTTTAAACATTGTAGATTTATGAAGCTTGGTCTCCAAGGAGTATCATTCCTTTGGGCTTCTGGCGATTCCGGGGTTGCTGGACCTGATAGCCTACAGTCTTGCGTAGGCCCACACGCCAACATCTTCAGCCCAACGTGGCCAAATAAGTAAGACCAAGGACACACTATCGTCTAGTCAATCCTCATCATACTGATAGATTATAGCTGTCCATATGTGACGAATGTCGGTGCAACCAAAGTATACTCAAATAGCACAGTCTATGAGCCGGAAAGCGCATGCAATGATCTCGCTGGCGATCCATATAGAGCTGCATACTCGTCTGGCGGTGGCTTCAGTAACTACTATCCGGCTCCGGACTATCAGAAAGCTGCCATCAAAATCTACTTTGATAGACATGAACCTGGATACAAGTACTACAAAGGATTCGAGGAGCTTGGGAAAAAAGGGGGTCTTTACAATAGACTTGGCCGCGGGTAAGCCCCCTCCTTATTATGTTATTGGATGCAAGCTAAGAGTAAATTAGTATTCCAGATGTAGCAGCAAACGGCGATAATATTCCCGTCTTTATGCAAGGCAAATTTACTAAATCTGGTGGTACTTCTGCCTCGGCCCCTATCTTCGCTTCACTCATCAACCGAATCAATGAACAACGTCTTAATGCTGGAAAGGGTTCGCTTGGATTCCTTAATCCCGCCCTATATGCTAATCCGAGCATGCTGAACGATATCACCAATGGAACGAATCCTGGTTGTAATACTAAGGGCTTTTCTGCGGTTCCAGGTTGGGATCCTGTTACTGGACTAGGTAAGTACGAAGTAAGCAAATGTGATGCGAGCTAGTCGTTGACTGTAACTAGGGACCCCGAACTACCCAAAAATGCTGGCTTATTTTATGAGCTTACCATGATAATGATGAATGATGAGGAGACATGATAATGACTTTCTTTCTTGGGGTTCAAAGCATTTGAACTTTTGCAGGTTTCAAATTCGATGGTTGTTCGCCTCTTGAATATGCCTCTCTTTGATTATCGGTGTCCATCTTTCGGTGCCTATCTTTTATCAGATTAATGATAAAATGAATTTACGAAATCGCTCTAAATGTATCGCAAATTCGCCTAGCCAATTTTCTTGAGCCCCTTGATCCGTCTGCACCGATAACGTACGAGAATCTTGTAAACCTAGACTTGATCCAAGATATGAAGTGAAGAGAAACTTTATAATCATTAGAACCATCACGCACGAGATAAAGTGTCATCAGCTTCAAGGATGGAGACACGGATGGGTTGAAAGGAACTTAGCAACAAACAGCTATGATGGGGAAGGGACGCTAATCTTATCGAAGGTACTCCAGGTAGCTGATTTACTCCATCGCAATGCATAGTACCGGTTACATAGCCCAGACATGAATCTTCTATATATCTTTCGAAGGCATTCCTCAAATAACGCTCATGCGATACGAAAGATAGTACCAGGACGCCTATCCTGCACAAAGCTCATCGCTTCCAAGATTCTCCAGTATCATCTGTATTCTTGCTACTCATCCTCGGAGGTGGTGTTAACCTAGTATGGCAAGTTAGCTACCGCCATTCAGTTCTCATTTCCAGAGAGCAAGAGCTATCGAAAATGGGGACCTACTTTAATAACTCGAACTCATGATATTTCTTCAGATACTTAACGCCCCTTCGATACGCCTTCATCAAATCAGAAGGATTCTTGTGTTTGAAGGACAAGCCGATGAGTTTCGTGACATTCGAGGCATCGTGGAACATAGGATCGAAGACTACAATATTCTTGGAGCCGTCGAGTTTCTTCTCGAAACCAACGATCGTCATGGAGTGACCTGTAGAATTGGTTGGCTTGATGGTATGGTACGAAGGGAGGGGGTTAAGTGGAAACGAACCTGGATGCTGGAAGTAGATCGATGGGAGGGATGTAGAGCGGATTTTGGATTCGTAGTTTTTGCAGCCATTGGAAAAGTAATTTTCGACCGCAGAGAATAGAAGCTCGTGTGCTGGTGCAGAATGTCCTTTAGGTTTAAGGCCTTGTGCATCACAGCTTTGCCTTGTTAGTACACCGAATGAAAATAAGATAAGAACTGCCTACGCCATTCCTAGAGAGCAGAACATTGCTTGCGCCTGTGACAGTCCAGTCAGAGAATGAAACAGCACGGCCATACTACAGTGATACTCACGTCTGGAGTACCGATGTATTTTCTCGTGCCTCGAATTCCGCCCGTCTCAATGCGGCCTGATGAGTTGATACCAATATCCCACGCACTCTCAATATAATCCTGGATTTGAAAGATACTGGGAACCTTGTCCTCAAACATTTCGTAGCCTTGAGATTTTGCGCCAAGGATATAAGAACACATCATCTGGATGTTGCGGTATCCGCAAAAACCGCCTATAGTTGTTAGTGGACCTTGCTCAATCTTGGATTCATGACTTACCTTCTCTCTTGAGCTTCGAAACATGCTTGGTAGCTGGATTACAATAGTATGCATACGCAACCTGCTCATCCTGATCTGATAGCTGCTCGAGAATGGGGATGATCCCATCTGTCATATTCGGACATATCTTGACCTTCCGCATCTTTCCCTCGCCATCGAACTGATTTGTAGTTTTGACGGTACCATCTTCTGCCAGAAGCTTGACAAGCCACGAAGGCATCTGCTTCTCGTTCGCATAAGGGCCCAGTTCTGATTTCTAGAGCACGTTAGTATCACGTGATATTAATTAGAGGAGGGAAGGGATGACTCCAAGTCGGCGCCGTGTAGGAGCTTCTGATGTTGAGGCTGCTTTTGAAGCAACTTCTGGCATTTTCAGTACTTTTTTCCACGCAGCCTTACTGGTAGCATGACGGTCCGGAGAAAGAATATTTGATACGTGTTGGTCATCTCCTTCCTCGAGGTTCCGGAGTGCATGGGACAGCTTGACATCAAAAGAGCCCGCAGTATGAGGTTCGATTTTGAGTGTGTTGGGAGAACGGAATGACTGGACTTCTGAGTCCCCCGTGTCTTGCTCCTCCTCATGCATCTCGATGTGACTCTCGAGTTCTGCTAAGAGTAGGTCTTCGCCACAACCCTCGACAGGACAATGAATGTACTCCCCATCATTACTAGAGCCGAGGTCGAATAACGCCTCTATACTAGCATCTTCTTTGATATTGAACGGTGACTCTCCTCCTTCTGGATGCTGGGACTCCATATGCAGCTGGCCAGGGATTAGCAAGGCCCTCGACACACCCGGCCCATGCGTCCAAATGAGTGTCTTTTCAAGATCAGAAACTGACCAATATCTGATACTCGCCATCTGCGTTGTACCCGCAGAAAGGACAACTTATTGGCTCTTTCTGCTCCATACTATATGTTACGATGATGTGTAGCGCAGTACAGTGTTGAAGGATTTCAGCCTCGGCTAGCTGTCCTGAGGTTGCATACAGTATTCTGTGTTACCGTCCGTCTTAGGTTAGCTGCCGTTCATTCCACATGAGGATGGTTCTCGTAGGTTCTAGGTGGATTTGTTGGTAACATATCCCTTGAAGCAATATGTATTTCGAGGCTGGTGTTGTAAGATCACATTAGTGGCTTAGAAGAAGAGCTATTGCGGCAACATAATGATGCATGTAATGTCGCTTAAATCAAAAGTACGGTTATCAACAGCTTGCTTTGACATCACCATTCACAATTTATGTGCAAACAATTCTGGTCAACTTCAAACTCATAATGCATTCCATCTTTGTTTAAAAAGAAAGTCTACAGCTTTTCGGTTTTCATCATATCGTGCCAGGCAAAGCCAGGTATTACCGCAAATCAAAATCCTCAACTGCTCATTTAGCACAATTCTTCTCCCTGTCAAACTTTGAGGTCCTTCAGCTTTTCTGAAGCTTCAGCTGGAGAAGCTCCAACTGGTGCCACCTTAGGTTTCGGTGCTTCTTTGCTCGCCTTGCCCTTCACCTTTTGAGAAGTGGTGTCTTTTGGCAGCTCTTTGGTGAAAGAGATAAATTCAGGGGCTCCAGGGAGGTATTTCCGGAGTGGTTCTGGGACATTAAAACCCTGAAATAGGTGAGCATTTGAATATGGAAGAGGGTCCTGAATACATGCCTCCTCGGTCTGGAAGTTCTCTAAGAGACAACACAAAGCTCTTTCAGTGGCACACAGAGTTGAGTTCAATGCGTGAACATACTTCTTTCGGATCTCGGTTTGTAGCTTGGCACCATATCTGATCTCAAGGGCTCGAGATTGGTAATCTGTGCAGTTTGAGCAAGAGACGAGCTCCTTGTACTCACCCTGAAATGGGAACCAAGCCTCTAAGTCGTATTTCTTTGCGGCTGCATTGTTCAATGCCCCAGAGACAATAGCGACGACACGATATGGGACACCGAGTGACTTATAGAACTCTTCAGAGACTGCAATCATGTCATCGAACATCTCCCATGACTTTTCTGGGTCGGTAAGGACGAATTGCTCGATCTGTGTAAAGTCGAGGTTAGTGATCGTGCCTTGTATCAATAGGCGTTTGGGACTTCGTACCTTCTCAAACTGGTGAACGCGGAAAATTCCCCAAGCATCTCGTCCATGGGATCCAGCTTCTCTGCGGTAGCATGAAGAGAAACCAGCATATCTATTTAAACCATATTAGCAATATCCTAAACAGCAGTACTCCAGGGACCTACCTGATTGGTAAGTCCTTTGCAATCAACCACTCATCTGCATGAAACGCAGAAATAGGCTGCTCGGAAGTCGCAATGAGGTACTTGTCATTTTGTGCATCTCCATCCACAACCTTATATAACTCCTCATCGAATTGTTCCAACTGCGCTGTTTTTGCCATATACTCCTTCAGCATAAATTGAGGAGTCTGCAGCGGCGTGTATCCTTTGGAATCAAGGAACTCCAGTCCATAATTGATCAAGGCCTGATTCAAGAAAACGCCCCATTTCTTCAAGAAATATCCTCTGTGTCCCACAACCTTTACTCCTCGCTCGGGGTCGTAGCCGTCCAGTCTTGTCAGAACTTCATGGTGGGAAAGAACATCGCGCTTCTCGACTGTGATTCCTTCTGGTGCCCACGTTCGTAGCTCAGCGTTGTTGTCCTAGCAAACTGTCAGACTAGCTTTTGGTAGGATGATGGGGGAAATACCTCGTTGTCGCTGATTGGCACAGAGTCGTGAACGATGTTGCCTATCGTGCCAATCTTCTTCTTCAAGACCAGTTCTTTCTCAGCTGCAGAGTCGGTCAACGCCTTCTTCTCCTTCTCAAAGTCGGCCTTCTGCTTCATCAAGTCTGCCGCATCTTCCTTTGCCTTCCTCTTGATACCAATTTGTTTTTGGGTCTCGTTAATCTTGGTGTTGATCTGGGTGGCAGAATATTGAGCTAGGAATAATCATTATGTTTTCCTCTCCACTAATCCATAAATAGCTATACTTACTTTTGCGGTGATCTTCGTATAGTTCAATCACTTCGTCCACTGCCTCTTCTGGGGCGCTCCGCCGTCTTTGCGACTCCTTAATCTTCTCAGGGTTCCCACCCTTCTCCTTGATGAAGTCGAAAACGTCGAGCATCTTGCTGTGCTTTCTTGCCCTCGAAAGAGTGTGTATTCGGGGAGTGTTTATAGTATGGTATCAATCAACAATTTGACTCACGACCGACCTGTTATTTCAGCCTTTGGTGGGGTGTCCTGTAACGGCCTAGCGCGGTACTGATAAACCAGTACTCGTATGTGTCACGTGAGGAAGAGGAGGGGCAGAAGGCAGAGAAACAGGAATTTCCTGTATGAGAGATTTGGAAAAGTGAAGTCTAAGGTTGTAGTTGCATAGAGTGTCTGTCTTGAATCAAGCCTTTACTTTAGTACTGTGTCGAGGTTCTCTAACTCCTTACAGCCTCCTCCGATAGGCCATCTTGATGGAAACCGAAACCCCCCTCCACTGAGACCAAATGACTGTAGCTCTGTGTCTTGAACACAACGACACATGTGCAAGACCATCCGTCACCCAAACGCCGAGACAGTATACCTCTCCTAACGCCAAACAAACAGTCATGCAAGAGAATCACAATGCAGTCTGTCCTCCCTGATTCATTATCCAGTTCACATCCAGCCCTTCACAACCACAAGCCTCCTACATGATCATGCACTTATTTCCTCCGGATGGCTCATTTGGATTTTGCTGTTTCTCGATCTGGCCGATCATCAACTCGAAAGCCTTGCCGACATTCTCGTTGTAGCGTGCACTGGCTTCGGTGTAAGCACAGCTGAATTTCTCGGCCAATGCCTTGCCTTCCTCAACAGACACCTGACGCTGGTCCGGACGTAAATCACTCTTGTTTCCAACAAGAACAATCGGAACCCAGTCAATTCCCTATCGGCTTGTAAGCATCTAGTCAGGAACACTCTGGTTTAAGAAACTTACCAAATGGTTCAAGATTTTGTCTCTGATGACCTGAACCATTTCGAAAGATGAGGTTGAAGCAACAGAATAGACTAGAACATAGCCATGGATACCGATGAAGTGCTTCGAGTTGAGAATAGAGTACTCATCCTGACCCCCAAAGATTAGCCATGCATCCCACGCAAGTCTCAGGCCATACATGTGATCAGCCAGGATGGGAGGTCACATCTCAAGTACCTGACCAGCAGTATCGACGATCTCCGTAGCATATTCTTGTCCCTTGTACTTAATGACCTTGCTGAATGTATTCTCAATAGTCGGATAATAACTCTCAACAAAGTGGCCATCCACGAATTGTACAGTGAGGGATGATTTGCCTTGGAATATCAGCTCGGGAGAACACGCGACTACCTTCGATCTACAACATGCGCGTGGAACAGGACTCTCTTTACATACCGACTGAACGACTCCCAACAATCGCGATCTTGCGTTGCTTAACTGACGAAACCATTTTCACGAGTGCTTATCTGGTGTTTCTGCCGGTATTTGGGGGAATGTTCGATTGTTGGTTGATGGCGAACTACAAGCGAACTACAAACTTGAAAGTTGTTAGGCAGCAAATAGCTTTCCTCGTTAGGCCAACCCCGCCATACAGTAGCCGAGACGTCAGAGGTGAATTCGAGGACTTTGACTATCTGCTAGGCTACCACATGGTGAGAGAGAACCATGGACAAGAATGTCTATAGTTTTACTCGTACTTGCAGCCTCTTTTTGAATATATATCAAACAAAGCTGAAGAGCTTCTACTTCTGATGCTATTGCCCTTTACAGCCTCTACGAAGTATGGATATTTTACCTTCTTTGCCTCCTTTGCCTCCTTTGCTTTGAGTTTCTTCTTAATAGGGTTAGTCTCATTCACTTCAAGCAAAAGGGTATTTACATCTTTCCTAAAGATAGGTAATTCCAACCCCCAGAATGTTCTCTTTACAACCTTGCCCAAACCAGTAGCAAACAGTGGAAATACGGGGGGTGCTTCAGTATCCTGGAGCATCGGTGGAAATTTTTGTAACAAAATATATGTGATTTCTTCTACCATCTCAGTATTATGCATATTCATTTTTCACAGCAGAAATTGCAGGAACAACTGGGGAAAGTGGACACCATAGAAGAGTATTGTGGTACTTCAGGTAAGCATAACGAGGATTTGCTTCCCAGCTCTCTCCTCGCTGTCTACAAAGTGCATCAGAACCCCTAGACGCCGTCACGCCAACTAAATGACCACTATATTCGGCCCAACCAATCTCCAATGCGTGTTACAGAATCTCAGCCCCGCTAAAAGTACACACATTGATCTATGAAATCCCCATTCATCCATCATATCACTCATGACCCAGATGTCTATCCGTCCTTGGCCTCGACAATTGTGCCTTCACGGTCATCACCCTCGCAGCGCTCCCGTTCAAGTTTCATCGGCATGATCATGGCTAGCTCGGGGCAGTATTCGAAGTTGCCTTTCCTCCGCTCTGGGTTTTTCCATACGTCGTCTGAGAGGCTTTCGCCACCATCTCGAATGTGATACCCCATGGGCTTTTCGTGCCAGACATCCTCGACAGAAAAATGATTCTCCTGTGCCCCATTGGCCACCTTTGCTCCAGGCAAAACCGTGATTCGTTTACCAAACCATTCATCTTCTGGTTCCGTATCGTTGTATCTTGATTGAAACCCTAGAATCTTTCTAACCGAAGATACTCTTCGAAGTGATAGTCCTCCGTTGCCTGCGAATCTGTCCCGTTGGGTTCTTAAATACCGTTAGAAACTATCTCTGTATAGAACGGCATATGCCTACCTGGGAGCTCCCGCCCAACTATAATGTAGCCAATCATTCAGACTATCATCGGACCTGGCGCACATGATGCTGTCCGACTCAAACTTCAAGAGCCATTCTACACCCGGCAAGAATTCATCATAGAACCGAACATCTGTAAGCAATCGATAAACATCCTCCTTCGTATTGATTGACCATGGTTTCGGTAGTATCACCAAGTCCAGCTTCCCGTTCGCTTCCTGGAATTGTGTCGCAAAGGTGCGAGAAACACTAATAACGCTTTTGTTTGAGCCGATGAACACGAATCTCCAATCCGGAGGCACAACAGAGATCATATGGAGAAGTTGTGGTACGAGGTGAGGGATTGGGCGACCTTCGATGAGGAGGGCAACTTTCGAGGCATTGAATTGTGATTTCGGGTCGTATTTTGGGTGCCAGTCGACTTTCACTGCTGGTAAATGTTCGATGGCATCATAGTATTTGTTTTTGGCAATATCCTTCACAGTCTGCTTATACGCAGGGAGGAGGCTCGCAAAGGCCCATCTGGGTAGTTCGCGCGTCAGTATCTCCGTACTGCAGACCCTATAGTGTATAGACAGGAACACTGGAGCGGAACTCACGTCATTGCAAGAGATACAACTAACAGGATTCTAGTCCTATTGATTACGAACATTCCGCTGCCCAAAGAGCCGGTGCCAGTGTATGTTGTTGGCATAGTCGCGATCGCGCGGAGAAGCACACGCGGCTGATGAGGGGATTCGTAGGGATGGATGTATTGTGAATCGTGATATGAGATCTGCCAACGAGGCGCAGAAGTGTTCGCTGTAGCCTAGGGGTTTGATTTGGGAGAACGGTGCATAGTGACTGCAATCCTGATTGTTAGTTGGAGTTGCAAGTGCAGATGCAGAAAATGGAATTGTTACGAGGCGTAGTACGAGATGCTCTGGGTTACGAGGCTAACGAAGGTACATTTGACAATTCACCCTGGGTTTAGGCCATAGCCTGTCAAAGTACCACAGAAGGCGAAATGAACCCTGTGAACCGGCACCCCTTTGTGCCCCCAGCAAGGCAAGCCCCCTGTAATTAATTTGGTATATACATACAGTATGAGGCTGAATCCATGTCAGTTTACCGTAATAGAGATCCCTAGGCATTTCAATATTGAGACACCCTTTGTATTTTTTTGTCTCACACCCCCACGGGAACTCATCCAGGCAAGGGAACTCGGATGATCAAGTCAAGAGAATCATCCTCCAATCAGCACGTCCCAAATGATGGAATATGATTCCTCTTCAAAATAATAAGCCCCTTCCTCGACTCGCTTCTTTTTCTCTCATTCCTAAGCTCTCAATGTCTCGTAGGCAAGGACTTACATTGATGAGCTGATCCTCAATGGCTTATCTACATGTCTTGGTTCGACTCGGAACAATGTATGGCTCCTTACTGCGAAGACAATGGATTGGTGCTGAGGGAAAAAAGTAGCTGATTCATCGAAGATGGCGAAGATCATCGAGATGGAGGTCTCGAAGCTTAGCACTCCTATCCTGCATTCTCGAAAACTCTTTGCATTTTGACAGTTACTGTAAGCACGCATATTTCACACGTACTGATTTCGTTGGACTTGAGTATCCTCATTACCAACGATGATTGAATATACGCGCACACGTATCGTGAGCGCAGCTTCTCTTGTTATTCTATGTCTATTAGTTTTCGTAAATTTTAATTCCGATGTAAGATCCCACTTGTTAGAAGTAGATTGAGCTACATGTGCTACCTTTTTCATACTAAGCCATCCCAGTATTCACCCATTCAAACAGTCACCTATGGCGAAGAACAAATCGAGGCTCCAAAGATGGAGAACAACCCAATGACCACGCCGAAACCCAAAGCTGCCGAAATCCTAAAGCCTACTTCACCCCTCGACGGCATCTCTACTGAGCAACCCGCAGGTTCACCTCTCAAACCCGTTCAACGCCCCCACGTTCCGCTGATAACGTATGCCTACGCGGAGTCAAAATACGGTCGAATCAATCTCCAATTTTTCATCAAGCATGGTCTTCATGCCGCCGCTGATTTCGTCTTCATTTTGAATGGCGACACCGATGTAGATGAGGTTATCATTCCGAAGAACTTGCCTAACGTAAGGATCGTCAAGAGGCCGAATACGTGCTATGACTTGGGTGCTCATTGGGAGGTATTGAGTAAGAAGAATGGAAGAGGTTCAAGTGCGAAGGCGTTGAAGGATATTTACAAGAAGTTTATCTTGATGAATGCGAGCATTCGGGGTCCATTCGTACCGCATTGGAGTAAGGAGTGTTGGACCGATGCGTATCTGAACAAGTTGAGTGACAAAGTCAAGGTAAGTAACTCCCCGCTACTCATTATTAAAATGTTCCAATGCTGATGAGGTATACAGCTCGTTGGATCAACAATCAACTGCATGGGTGGCGGTCCCCAACATATCCAATCCATGATCTACGCCACAGACAGCATCGGCCTCGATATCATGCTGACACCTGAGGGAATCGGAGAGTGCTTCCCCACACTTCGCCATGCCATGGGAGGCGAGATCAGGACTACTCCTTTGATCAAATCCAAGGGATACCATATCGATGTCATGCTCACCAACTTCCAGAGCGAGGAAAACTACGCCTTTGAGAATTGCACCGTCAATGGAGATTTCCTGTACGAAAATACGTATTACGGGTTTAGCGTTCATCCTTATGAGACAATGTTCATCAAAACGAATAGGAACATTAGCCCTGCATTGATTGATCAGTTGACAGAGTGGGTTGACAAAAGCAAATATAGTAGTTATGACGTATGTAAAGCTGGATGATGGGATCATATCTAGCAGTGGAGATGGCCACATGTATATTTTTGCAGGAGATATCAGCACTGTCATGTATGCTCTGGTATAAACAGCTACGAAATTGAATAGAAGGAATCAGGGCAAACCTAGTTTGTCAAATGCAAGTATCGTTAATGGCAAGCCTGTTAGGTATTTGGACTGGTGACTTCAAGGTACGCATTGCATTCACAGTACTGTAGGCTCACTCTAGTGATGCTGCATTTACCATCGCAGATTGGAAATCCGAGGAGCGGAACTCGACTTTTCTGTATGATCGTTGACAGGATGGCTTAGTAGGCGTGAGTAACTGAAGGGGCCGGAGTGGCCTTCAGTACAGACTGTTATAATTATGCTCGTATTTAAAGGTCTGGAAGGTTTCATTTATGAGTCTCGAAGCAGTTCCGGACGCAAAAGGAGGTACTTTTCTGGTGATATTGGTGGTTACAAGAAAGTGACAATGGTCAAAGTATTCGTATACTTGTGGCCTTGAGGAGAAGAATTTATAGACTGCCCAGATAGCTGTATGGCAAATCGCAGCTGCAGCAAATATATAATTGCTCGGCGATTCCACTGGTTCATATCATTGTGCTTGTTCAATGATATTTTGAATTGAAGTCGCGTATGATATGATATAAGCGAGCTTTACTTCAAGGGAAAGGGAGGAGGGGGACTTCTCGGTTCTGAGTGTTGAACCGACCGCCGGATAAACACCTGCAGGTAAATTATACTATCACCCAAGGAGTCCGGTATTCCAGTCACGGGCCGTCACAAATCGAAGGCCCGAAATCCCAACAAAATCCTGGACGGAGAAAGCTCGATTCCACCGTCGATCTTCAGCTTCAACAGCCCGACGAGGTTTTTCATTGTTCAGGCATGCTTTACTGTCGATGTGGCATTCTCGGCTGAAGGCGATCCCCCTGTCTTCTCAGCGGCGACCGAAACGACGGAGCCGAAGGGAGGAACGAACCCCTTTCCAAGTTTACCGACCTAGGACCGACCTCCTAGTACTCACTCATATGTGGAGATCTGAGAATCCGCGTGCGAGACGAGAAAACTCTTGTACAGTAGTACCAGCTGCAAAGGCTTGACTTCGGACATGAACTAAAAAGGAAAGAAGTGAGTTGTAGTGAATGATTGGTTAAGCAAGGAAGGTATTATTGTGGTTGTAACTTCGTAGTGTTCGGATAGATTAGCTACTATTTAAGCTTTCTGATAAAAGCACGCCCATGCCCACGTCCACGCGTCCCGGTGAGCCTAAACATATAATATTGGACACACAGGTAAATAAGGAATGGGTAAATATATAGATATATAATATATACATATATATATGGTGCTATGCTGAATTTGCTGTCTTGCGAAGTGGAGTATTTACTGCATATAGTACACGTAACAAGCCTGGGCTCAGATCTCCTTTTAGTGGTAGATTGGTGGATACGAATATGTCACTGAAAGGAGGATGGTGGACGAAAATGCGATGAGAGCTGCCTGAGAAGTCTGACGCTTTTAGGTCTATATTACACTGTATCATACGAAGTATCGTATCTTCGACGTATCAACTAGAATCAAGCATTTGGTGAATCCTTGCCCTTACTCGTATGAAGCGCAAAGTGGACTGAAAGCCCAAGCCCCTGCAGCGAGTCGATCCAAGGGAACTCTGTCAAATTCTTGGCCGTCTTGGATGCGCCACCACTACTTTCAGCACATCCCTAGCTTCAGAGCTCAGAGTTCGGAGTCCAAGTCCAGAGTCCAGAGTCCTGAATACTCACACGACCAGGAAATCTGGCTAGTAATTATTGTTCACCTGTTCACTAATACTAAACCCCTCAATATCAATATCTCCTACCAGGCTTTTTTGCAGCTGGGCCATTATTGAAACAATAGGCCGCCTCAAGGAAACCCAGCTCTCCACTCCCACTCCCACTCCCTGTCACGAAGTACGAGCGACAATCTCCATAACTCGTGCACCACTGCAACAACCTCGAACCTTCTCCTGTCGTATTGAGCTTTGGCATGAAGACCCTTCCGAGCCGACATTGAGTTGTCCTTTTCTCTTCGCACCAGCAGCATTCGAAGCTCTGCGACTATACCAAGGCCGACATCCGCACCATGGCCTCCTCAGCGAGCGACATGACGATAGACGATGCGTGGGAATATGTGAAGAGTGCTGTGCTAGCAGCTTGGTCGAAGACCACACGACGAATGCGCGCTGGTGGTGCTGTATTTATTTTCTTGTACGTCAATACTGCTCCTGCTCTTCTGCTGATACCCATCCATTCCAGCCAAATTTAGTCCAAACGAGAGCTGACAACTGTAGAATACTCTGCCTTCTATTACTCCGCCCCTCCATCCCCGAAGCCCCATCTCTTCCTAACTTTCCCACCGTCTCCCTTGACTATGGAACCAATGGACCAATATCCCCATATAACAGCAGCAAAGTCGCGCTCCTAATCGAAAACCGCGTCAACCCGATTCTGGCGCCGCTTATGCTACACTTTATGTCTGTGGTACCACCTGACTGGCGCTTCCGCTTTATGGGTTCCCTTGAATCTGTAGAATACCTCAATACATCCCGCGCAATCCGGAACCAGGTCGCAAATGGGAAACTGGATTTGACTTACATTCCCGCAAACATGTCAACGGGAAGCCAGGAGGAGATTAGCAGGTTCTTGACCACATTGTGGCTCTACGAAGTGGTTTTGCAACCAGCAGAGTGGCTATTGGTCTTCCAGACAGATAGTATGCTATGCGCAAACAGTCGCCAGACTCTAAACAGCTGGCTAGACTACCACTGGGTTGGTGCGCCGTGGAATCCCAATGCACGCTTTGGTGGGAATGGGGGCTTGAGTTTAAGGCGCGTGAGCAAGATCATCGACGTGCTCCGGAATCAGGAAAGAATTCATAACACGGAGCCGGAGGATGTATGGCTCACGGACCGCCTTGGTCACTTACCTGGAGCCAAGCTTGCAA
Source organism: Ploettnerulaceae sp. D365 (assembly GCA_003988805.1). Lineage (NCBI taxonomy): Eukaryota > Fungi > Ascomycota > Leotiomycetes > Helotiales > Ploettnerulaceae > Ploettnerulaceae sp. D365. The sequence continues at coordinate 180,926 of QYAL01000019.1, forward strand.
ATGGAACCGCAAGCTTGACGTTCAGTGGAGAGATGTTTCGCGGAGAAGGAGAGAAAGTTGCGTCGGATAAGAAGAAAGGCAAGGGGAAGGGGAAGCCATCAGATTCCAACCTAGCTGGCGAGCTTATCAAAGGTATCGATGACTGGCGAGATGGTTTCTACGAGCCAATGGGATATCACACCGGGGGCAGTGGAGAGTACTTGCATGGCGGTATTTGGGGGACTCCGGAGATGCGCAAACACCTTTGGGGTTATTGCCCAGAGGTCAAGATGACGCTGAAGATGGATGCTGCAAAGTATGTACCTGGGGATTGCCACAGTAACTGGAAGAGGATGGAGGAAGGTTGGGATGGGATGTATGGGGCGGAGATGCCAGCTACGGAGTGGATTGACGGGGAGGAGTATCCTATGTTGCCAAGCGGGTTGATGCCTTGGTGAACTGCAAATGATACCAATTCAAGCACACTTAAATCGTTCTCATTGAGAGAGAGAGACGGAAAAGAGCATTTTCCTTCACACAATGTCTTTCAAGCTTGAGCTCCGTTGTCATATATAGGGATGGCGTTCAGGGCAGTGTTGGGGGTGAAGGAGCAACATGGGCGCGGCTCAGGAGTTTTTTTGAACTCGGCCAGGCGATGATGATGTTTTGATAGGTTGGAGAGCTAGGCCGTGTAGCTTGACTACGTTCAACAGAATAATATAAGATTCCAAAATCAGACAACATCACTACTCTCTTACCCTCTCCTCTCTCTTCCCTGGACCTATTTTTCCAAATTAAAGCCTCCTCCCTCCCACCTTTCCCAGTGGCTAATTGACAGATAATAATAATGGTGGGGTATTATAATAAGTAATAGTCGGTTCCACCACTGTAATTCTGCGGGCTCTCGCTCGACTAATTAATTGTTTGAACATTATTCTTAGTTTTCTCCGCACGAACAACAACAAGCAATATGTCTCCACTACTCATCCCACCCAAATAATCCAACCAAGCACCAGCAAGCAGCATGTACATGCCCCTGCATACAGTACCAGCCGACGTAGATCCTAGAATGCGTTCGTTTCACACCTCGGGCGTAAATTTGCTTCGTCCTCCTTTCTCTCTGAACTTTCAACTGCCCTCGAACTAACTTTCTTCGCATATTGTTTCACCCGGACATTCCAAAGACCACAGGTTTCTAAGAAAATTTGCCTGTTTTGATGCTAGGGTTTTCGGCGTTGCACATGGTTATTTGATTTGATTCTTTGATTCCTACGGAGTAGCTACTACTACATACACATGGCATTCCTATTCCTCCTGTGCCTTGGCTAAGTTCCTCGTCACTTCTAGTAACCTGTCAAGATATCCTCGCGCTACAGCCTCAACGCCAAGCCTAAAATTGCATAGCTAAAAGCACGACGATCTATTTCTCTCGGTACCGCTAGGACACGTTTTACAAGAACTGGAATGTGAGAGCATCGCTTGCTCTTGAGTGATGTGCAAGGACGCGTAATGGAGGCAACGACAGATATGGTTAACCATCCCCATCTTGAAACTTCCGACTTTCAGCTGAGGGATATCGGATTATGATTTGGCTTGTTGGGCTTTGTGCTTCAACATTACGATTGAGTAACTAAAGATTGTTTAGTGTCGTGTGCGATAACATTTATAATCACATGGCGAATCGGAAGGTTGCTGACATAGGAGCGGACACTGGACTCGTTCCCAGACGTAACAGCCAAAATTCTACTTGTAAACTCGTAGAAGGAAGAAAAAATACACAATAGTTTCGAATTATTACAGGGGTGGCATGCAGGATGAACTTACGTGATGATTCCCCCAATGGCGATAAAAACCCCAATGACCGATTTGTCTCCCACGGCACGGCCGGAAGTAAACCATCCTAATGCGACGATGGAACAGGTCTTGACGTGGCCGACAACGGTACTGGATACTGGGCCGGTTTGGGCAATGATGAAGAATTGGGATATGTTGATTATCATAGCAAAAAAGCCCGACTGGTGAGATTTGTTAGCTGCTGACTAGTGCATATACGAAGGAAATATCCTCTCTATTTACCATTAAAATCATGACCCATCGGTTTACTGGGACTTCAGTCCATGTTGGGAATGTGTCGACAAAAGGAATGACGTAGAGAAGCATGAAAGCTGCCAACGGTGCCTGATTGAAGAGCAGTTGCATGCTGTTCATCTGGAGCTTCTTGTGGTAGCTGGCAATCCAAACCGTGTACAGGGAGCTTGCAAAGATTCCGGTGAAGGCGAAGATAACTCCCAAACTGCTGGTGGTCTTTACGCTGGCATCTGCGCTGGGAAGCGAATCGTAGTATGAGACCATTCCAACACCAAAACAAGCCGGAATCAATGAAAGGATAGCATTTCTAGGAAGCGTCGCCTTGTAGAGGACAAAGTTCATAAGTGCCACCACAGGTGTAAGCAAGATCCGTGCGACTTGGTAAAAGGTGACAGTTGAAAAGGCCAGGGATAGATTGGGCAGAATGACGTTCAGCGACATCGCGATTGCCAGAGGGAAAATCTCCTTGATTGCAACCTTCCGAGGTACAAAATATGCGAATCGAGGTCGCGAGATTGTGAAGAGCGTCAACCATGTTATGAAGAAGTGGAAGGCCGCAAAGGTGAGTTGGGCGAGCTTGAGGGAGGGGTCGGAGAAGATGGCTTTGTTCGTGAAGACCTGCGAAAGCACAGGTTGGTTAGAGAATAGTGAAATAAAGCTGGAGGGAGCGCGCGATCACATACAATACCAATAGTCGCCAATGTGTTGACAACCATCCATACCGCAGCCTGCCGCGACGAACTAGTCTCCTGCTTGGGAGCAGGAGGAAGCTTTTCATCGTGATCTGGCAGCAGCTCTGCTCGCTCAACATCATCGCCGATTTCCAGCTCCTCTGGGGTCCTCAAATGCACGAAGCCACCCTCAACTTTCTTCTCCTGGTCATCGAAAGTTTCCGCCTCTGTGACCGAGGAGCTCATTGAAGGATTGCGGTCTGCTGTAGATCGTTCTGCCATGGTTATTGCGTTGCGATAGCAATCGAGTTGAAGTTCGAGTTCGAGTTCGATGATGCAATAAGGATAAAGGAAAGTCTGTACGGTACAGTACTAATTGACGACGGAAAGAAAGCGAAGAAGTGATCACGATTCACGATACGACATGCCGTTCCCAGCTGAAGTTAAGAATCTAATTTGGGTTGGATGGGATTCTGCGCTAGTAGTATAGTATTCACCAGGGTGGGTAAGGGGGCAAGACGGGGGCAGAAGTCGACGTACGAAGTACGAAGACAGTAAGGAATGCAATGCAGGGTTATCATCTAAGCTAAGATGGGATAGGCCGCAAGGGAAATGGCCCGATTTGACTTTACGGCTATTTACCGTAATATGTGGGTATTTGATACAGTAGATAGATAGATAGTATGAGATCTCGGCTGTCGATTTATTATTGGGGCACCCCCTCCCCCCCTTCTTGGCTCCCTTGGGTGCAGGTGCCTTTTGGGTGGAGATATTATTCCTCACTACTTCGTACTTCGCATCGCACCGTGTCCCCACGACTCTACCATACTGGTAGATACATACCTATCATACATTAACATACTGTATCTGGACTGGACTAGGAAGGGATATGTTTCAGATGCAGCTCTGTTAGGCTAGAAGGTGTGCTAGAGACTAGGTAGAATAATGTCCGCAGGGCTGGCTGGCTGGCTGGCTGGACTCTTACTTGAGTTCCCTAGTACTGTACAAAGTCAACCCTGCTACGCCTTGTTGGGAATGGGTTCCGAAGATGAATTACCAGTGCGTGGGCTCTGGAACATAGATTCGTCAGTGAAGTCGGGAATAACCCTAAGAGGGAGAGGGAGTTTCCGCCTTTTGATTGTTCATACTTTGGAGTACGAAGTACTTGAAACAATTATTGGAGTACAGAATAATAATATGCGTTGATAATATTGTACTGTACTGTAATATCAGTGACGCGCCGCTAGCTGTGGAGCCCCCGTTCCTTTCCATTTTCTTCCTCGAAATCAGTACATGTAATAAATAGTGTAATACGTGATAGCCAGAATCTCAAATAAAATGAGTAAATGTTCCTTTCTTACCCCTGAACTGACAAAGACCCTTGCAACCATCATTCAAATTCAAACATGTAGCTTGCCGTCCCGTTCTAGACTAATCCAGGCTTCATCCCCTTCCAATTCCAAGGGAGGAGTGACTTCAAGCCCGCTGAATCGCGCAGATTTGGCTTGTTCTCTAGCGGAAAATAATCAACTGCTAAAATTCCGATCAACAGGACAGATAACACGGTTTGAAAGATTTCGCACGAAGTTACGCCACAGAAATGCACAAGAAGTGTCATCAAGAATGGGAAATAATAGGAGTGACAATATAACCCTGGAGTGCTGACAACGAATTTTCTTTTTAATGTTACGGCTTCGTATTGTGACATTTTGATACGCGGCAGAAGTCCCTTTCCTCATCATACCTAGATTCATGTGACTTGCTATATAAACTGCCCCATCTTGCTATGATGCAGATTCATTACTGTATTGTATTGACGAGGGATGACGAGGGAGCCCCGAGTAGTTGATCTATCAATTTAGGAGTTTAGTTGATTGCGTCTCGCTTAACCCCCAACAGACACGGCCTGCCCGCCCAGAGTTAGACCCGCCTTTTGGAATCGATCCCCTTTTCTGACTTGACGCTCATTCGCAATCCTACTTGGAGTCGCCTTTTTCCAATCTGTTAACTCTTGTCACCAGCTTGCTCGTACGAACTTACGCACGATAACTGAACAACCTTCGGCATATTCTGCACAATCATTAAGAAATCTTGCGCCTATCCTTCATTCACCATGGCCACAAATGGAGCTCCAGGTAAGTGGCGGCGTGGAAATCCCACATTGCGTGGTGGGTGGGGTGCGACATTGACAATTGAATAGCTCCCAGCGCAGAGCAGAACAAGTTCTTCGAGGACTTTGGTGTGTGGAAAGATGCGCCAGTCTTGACTGGTAGCACCAAGTATGAGCCTCTGCCAGATGTCAAGAACATCATGATCACAGGAGGAGCAGGATTTATGTAAGTCATGCAATCTATCCAACCTGGCAGCATGACAATGCTAATTGGTACGCACAGTGCTTGCTGGCTCGTGCGACATCTCACCTTGACCTATCCCAACGCATATAACATTGTCTCATTCGATAAGCTCGATTACTGCGCATCTTTGAACAATACTCGTGCCCTCAACGACAAGCGGAACTTCACATTCTACCATGGCGACATCACCAACCCCTCCGAGGTAATGGACTGTCTTGAGCGCCACAACATTGATACTGTATTCCACTTCGCTGCTCAATCCCATGTTGATTTGAGCTTCGGTAACTCGTACGCCTTCACACACACAAATGTCTACGGGACCCACGTCTTGTTGGAGAGTGCAAAGAAGGTCGGAATCAAGAAGTTCATCCACATCTCCACCGATGAGGTTTATGGAGAGGTTAGGGATGATGCAGATGATTTGTTGGAGACAAGCATTCTTGCGCCAACAAACCCATACGCTGCAAGTAAGGCTGCGGCAGAAATGCTTGTCCACTCTTACCAAAAGAGTTTCAAGCTACCTGTCATCATTGTGCGAAGCAACAATGTCTATGGCCCTCATCAATATCCCGAGAGTGGGTTTTCTTTAATCTTTGCAGCGACAATTGCTAACCCTGTACCAGAAATCATTCCCAAGTTCAGCTTGTTGCTTCACCGGAAACAACCAGTTGTATTGCACGGTGATGGTACTCCTACGAGAAGATATCTTTTCGCAGGCGATGCCGCAGATGCATTTGACACGATTCTCCACAGGGGACAGATGGACCAGATTTACAACGTTGGATCTTACGACGAAATTTCCAACTTGACTCTCTGCTCCAAGCTCCTCACCTACCTTGACATTCCCCACGAGACACAAGAAGAGCTCCACAAGTGGGTCAAGCACACTGTTGATCGTCCTTTCAATGATCACAGATATGCTGTGGACGGAACCAAGCTCCGACAGCTCGGCTGGGAACAGAAGACCAGCTTCTCTGATGGAATGGCCATTACTGTTGACTGGTACAAGAGATTCGGTGAGAAGTGGTGGGGTGATATCACTAAGGTCTTGACTCCTTTCCCAACCGTCACCGGGACTGAGGTCATTGCCTCCCACGAACCGGTTGAGGAGATCAGTGACAACATGATCGTGGATAGCGATGACAAGACGACCCTCGCCAAGAAGAGGAAGACGGACGCATAGAAAGTCTAAGCGAAAGATGGTTTTGCATGCATTGTAGACATTTTCTAGCAGCTTTAGCTAATCCGCTCATAACGAGCAGCGTCCTAGACCGCGAAAAGAATGACATTGTTTTTCCAGTACTTGATGCAGCAGACCGGGCCTGATTTCCTGGCAATAGTGATATATTGTAACATGGAGCTCCTTCCTAGCCTCCCACCAACGTGGTTGGGCCGGGTCAAGAGTAAGAGAGCACACTCTGCACAGCCAATGGTGACGTTTCGGGAGGCATTGACCTCGAATCAGTCTGCATGTGTATCTGCAGCACTCTGCATGTGGCCGCAATGGACCATAACAAACATCCTCTCATGTAGACACCCTTCCAATGTCATCCTGGTCTCTGCATATTCCCAAGACTTGAAGACTGTAAACCGCCGTAAGGGCAACTCGATGCCGCTCATGCGGTCGATACATAGTGGAGGCTTAACGGGAGATGTCACACATGTCATATGTCCTACTCTCAACGCTTGAACGGATTCCTATGACTTTCTAAGCTCTTCAAGTTCCTTACTTGTCTTACCTGAGAGATGAAGAGAGCTTGTTTGTTGTCCGGTTCATCAGAATTCGGGACGGGTGATAATTTATGCATATCATCGGATCGTCTCGCAGGGTTCGCGATGCTGCTCAGGCTCGGCACGGTGAGGGCGTCTCTCGTTTCAAACAACCTCCTTCTGCCTCTCACCTCCTTGCCAAACCTTGCCGTGGCCGTGGCCGTGTCCCCCAAGCATCCCCCACGCGAACTATTGACTCCAATGCTCCGAGTCCAACAAGTCGGAATTGTTGTAGTAACAGTGCCGCGCCCGTCAACCACCCTCCAGTCCTCCCATGTGCCAGCAACTGAAAGTCCATTCGAACAACCGACTTCGGGAATTTCTTCCCCTTAACCCGTGTACTGGGATGGGCTGGACCTTCAGTGATGGAGCTTTCTTTTCTTCTCTTTTCCTTGCCTCCCCCTTTCTCTGCTTTTCACATGCATCTCCCGGTTGGCATTGCACACACTGTCCTAGCACTCCACACAGCCTTCGGTATTATTCACAGTATTTTGCTCATAAGTAGGGAAATTGGGGCTTGATATCGGACAAGCTTGCCTTCCATGGCTTGCGTGGTCGGTCACGGTCACGGCCACGGCCACGGTCATGATAGATCGATCACTGGCCTGGCCTTCTCCTCTCCCGTCGTTCCACTTCTCCTGTGCTTCACTGCGCTCGCCCTCGCCCTCGCCTTGCCCGCTGGACCTGCAGCAATTTAGCCTGACACTTCCCTTCTAGTCTTCTAGCAGCGATGTCCATGGTCCCAAAACATGGAACTGGCCCCCGCTATCCTGTCGCTCTGAACCTAATACTGAGCCTGGCCGAACCTTCTTATTAACTGCTAGGCCCTCCTCCCTCCAGTTCAAGCCTACCAGTAGGACTCTGCCGCTACTGACACCGCCTCCCGCCCAAGACCCCGTTTTCCCCTTTCCAGCTCCTGTACCCTAAACAACAGACTATCTTAAATACAGAGGCAACCAGCAGCATGTCATTTGGGCTGTCAATGTGACGGTTTTGGCCTTTCATTTCAATCGTGGTCATGAGAGGTTCCGCCATAGAATTTCAAGTCAACACGGACATTAGGAGGGGAAAACACAAGCCGAGGTAGCAGATATCGGTGGTTGACAATACACTCAACAGGTCCTGGGGCAGATGGCGCACCAGCAGGATGCTGAGCACGGGCATGGGCAAGATGACTACTCAGACGAATTATTCCCGACACGAATGGGAGCTATACCTTTGGCCCTCGACGATAACTCCGTAGATGACATGGATGAGGACGATTCAGACAACGAAGATTATGAAGATGAAGATGAAGAAGAAGAAGATCTTAAGGAACTGCTCATCCGACATAAAATCAAGACTGCTCGGACTTTATTCCACCAACCTCGTTCAGACGGTGATACATTGTAAGTGTTGAAGCTTCGGCATACTTATCGATCTCTCTAACAATGGAATAGGAATTCGACCCGCTCCCTCTACGATACAGATATAGATTATCTTGATATTCACGGCCGGAGATACTGTGCAGATTACTACATGCCTAACGACCAAGACGAACAGCTACGGTTGCAAGTGGTGAATAACATTCTCCTGCATATCCTCGGGAACAAGCTCACGACAGTTCCTCTCCACAACCCCCAGAAGATCCTGGATGTTGGAACCGGGACGGGAGAATGGGCAATGGATATGGGAGAGTTATACCCGGAGGCTGAAGTAACGGGAACCGACATAGCTAAAATTCAGGCCAGCGCCGTACCGCTGAATGTTTTCTTTGAATTCGATGATGCCGAGGAAGATGGGGGATGGACCTGGCCTGAGAACGAATTCGATCTCGTACACTTCCGTTGCATGTCAGGCGCTTTTCAAGATTGGACTCACATGTACAAGGAAGCTTACAAGCATCTTAAACCCGGAGGTTGGGTAGAAATTATGGACTTTGACAATTTTCGCGAATTTTTAGACTACTTCCTTGATGACGCTGATGTCACGAACTGGTTCCAGGCACTTATGGATGCAACAGCTCAATCGGGCAGGCCGAGGGGCAATGCACATCTCCAGCCACAGATGTTACGTGCGGCAGGATTTACGGATGTTTCCGTGTCGAGTAAGACCATTCCCTTTGGAACTTGGCCCGAGGAAAGACAAGAGCGGATTCTTGGGGGGCAGTTTGCACTTACACAACTCAGTGCTGTGGAGGCTTTATGTCTGAGGCCATTTACTGAGCAACTAGGTTGGAGTCCTGAAGAGGTTAGAAGAGTCTGCAACATTGTGGTACAGTCAATTAGAACCCTCGGACTAGACCCCAAGAGGTCGCAAGGACTCAGCTTCGGCGTGAGAATACTCGTGGGTAGAAAGCCAGGTAGAGGAGATCTGGATGTGCCGGATGACAAGAGTACCAAATGTGGTAACACGAGGACAGGAACGAATAGCGGAGGTTGATAGCTGCATGCGGTGCGGAACTTGCATGCTACGATGATCTTGAGCAAGGCGCTGATGAGCGGGGTGTGCCCTCAGGAGACCATTCTGTGAGCGTCTCTCACTATCTGTATTTGAATGGGATTTAACGACTAGCCTGCTAGGTTGTCTGTATAGTGTAAATTAAGGGAGTATGTGGCGATTTATTCTTGCAGGCAATAGCACAAATGCAAAGTTACTGCATCGCTTGGATTCTCCTACATTACAAACTGATCAATCAATTCATGAAGCCATACTTCAATTTCACAAAAACAAAAAAAAATCTAACACATCACTTTTGGGGTATCAAAACAATTGCCAAATCAAAACCAAATTTGCAAACCCCTTCCCTAGCATAGGACTCCTCCCAAAACCCATTTCTCACACCACCCTACTTATCTTCCTGCTCCTACGGATTGAGAAGAAGAAGACTAAGTGGAAGTGGCGACCTCAACTCCCAACCCGGCAAACGGGCGCGATAGTTCCCTTCCGGTCTGGAGGTGGTTAGGAGAGGCATGGTGACATTCATACCGACACCCACCATTAAGCACAGCGGTCTTGCCTCTCTTCTTGCCACATCGCCAGTACATCTCTTCTTCGAGCTCGCAGTTGATGGCTTCAGGTGCAAGCGGAGAGTGATTCTGCAACTATTGGGAGAGAGTGTTAGCGAACGAGTATGTAACTGTGAGGGAGATTGCAGATTGGAGAAAGCGTAGTGAGGCAGTGAGGGTTACTTATGAGAAGAGTTTTGCTCTTGCGGTAGTTGCAAGAGGGGTGGGAGCTCACTTGACGAACTTCGGTACACATGGTGGTGCATGTGATGTGTGATATGAAATGCCTGTCAATCAATAGATATATATATATATATATATGATCGGAGAGGTCGAGTAGCAGTGCTCAACGAGTAGAAGTAAAGGGATATTTATTTCTCTTGATTGTTCCCTTGATTGCTGCCTCAATTTCCCGAAAGAGGACAGAATTTATTCTTTTCAAGCTTCGAGGTATATTATATCACTTGTCTTCGCCGTAGGTGTCCTCCTTGGTTTCTCACACGTTCATGCTGGATGTCTGGCGTGCACAAATGCGTAGAGCTGATAACCTCACCCCTCTTTATATACGAAGTATGCAAAATAACGGCTATTACTGATACTGTCCAAGGCTAAGGGCGGTAGTCCGTCCTTTTAGCTGTGAGTCGTGGGTTTTGGGAGCTAGATATCTCCTCGGAATCGAAGGTGCGATTCAACGGCGAGTATTGGGATGTATATGTAGATGGATGAAGGGAAGGAAGGGTTGTGAAGGTCGGATTGGATGCTTTTTAGTGAGACTTCACCGTAGAGTCTTCCACATCCATAATGCTGGTCAAGTTTTCTCTCTAGCTGCTCCAATTCTTTCCTGCATGCTCAGTATTCAATGTTCAGATTCCCACGATAAAAAGTGCAGAGCTAATAGTGAAGACTATACGAGTTCTTGTGCTGAGCGAAGGGTTCTCCTAAAGACGATATGCTGACAATGATGTAGCATTATTTTGAAGCTGTATACTGGAAGCCGATTGTTGACTATAATCATTATCTCATTATGGTTTACTTAATGCTTCGAGATATCTATAAAGGCAGATCGAAGATGTCAAGGTTCAGTACAATTAAAGCAAAAGAGCCATTTACATCTTATATTGTTGATATTTGGACACAATGCTACACACTTCAGAACCCCTAATGTAAAAAGTTCTTTAAGTGTCTCGAGGATTAATGGAAGTTAGGATTCGGCCTGATCCAAGGAGAAGTAGAAGGTTATAAGAAATAGCCCCCACCTCAATGCAGCAGAGGCGATGAGGGATTCTTTTTGAACACTATCACAGAATCTTCATCTCGCATCTCGCATATAACAGAGGTAAAGGACCACGTCACAGACAGCATCTGAAACGCCATACCAATACCTCCAAAGCCCCCAAGCCTCATGTAACCAAGCTAGAAGTATTGTCTTACAAATCCAGCTTATCCTTACGCCAGCCGCCGTCATATCTGCAAATACAGCCCAGATAGCAATGCCAATTTCAGAGTCAGCCAACCAAATTATCTTATCTGCGGTAAACATCGCGCTCACGCTCACGTTCCCTCTCCCTATCCATCGGCTCTCGTTCTCTAACCCGTTCTCTGTCGCGTTCTCTGATCGGACTTCTGCTACGACTGCGAGTTCGTCCACTGCGGCTGCGCTCATCGTATTCGAGTCTGCTATCGTCTCGACCTCTCTCATGTCTTCGGTCCTCACGCTCATGTCTTCGTTCTCTTGGACGGTCTTCTCTTGGTATACGATCCTCACGAAGTCGATCTTCTCTTTCTCTTGGAGGTCGTTCGTCTCTTCGTCCACTATCAGGCCCATAACTTGGAATATAGGTATCAACGCTTGGTCCGCCACCTCGACTTCTTGGTAGTGGGCGCTCAAGGTCACGAGATCGTGATCTGTAGCCATCGGGGCGTTCACCGTCTCTATCTCTTCCTCCCTCGTACCTATATTCGCCCGCTGGGGGCGGAGGTCTTGGCGGCAGTCTTGTATCTGGTCGCTCACGTTCATCTCGACCATCTCGTCTTGACCATGCCGGTTGTCTGCGTTCCTCCTGTGTAGGTGGGGGTGGAACACCATTCCGGTAGCCGCCTGGAGGAGGATGGCGACCCGCATTGTGGTGGCGGTGTCCGTTGTGGGAGTCACCGTTCCCAAATGGTCCATTTCCTGCTGGTTCGCCGCCCCAACCACCTGCTGCTCCCATGCCAACAGTGCCGCCTTTTGGTGCTGGTGGCGGTGCAGCTTTTTGGCTGCGGAACTTTCTTCGATCAAGTTCATGGGAATCCTCGAAAGTTGGGAGATCACCAGGACGGGCTGGCAGTGGTGCATTAAGGAAATAGGGGTGCTTCAAAGCATCAATTGCATTAATTCGTTTTTTCCAATCAAGCTTCAAGAGCTCATTGAGTAAGGAGATAGCACCGGATCCATAACTATATTTTGTTAGTTTACGGTAGTAATTGAACGTCACTACTTACGCTCGGAATCGTTGTCCCAAGGTAGACGCATGCTGTGGAAAGCTTAAGCCTTCAGCTCCTGGCAACGACCTAAACTCCGGCATTGTTTCTTCCGTAGGCGTGCCCATTAAGTCGAAGATAATCTTGAGTTGATTAGCATCGGTGTCCCCGGAGAGGATAGGCTTGCCGATCATCATTTCTCCGAAGACACAGCTATTTCGATGTAAGCGAAGCCCTATGCAGATAGACTGAGAAGAAAAGACTCACCCAACTCCCCACAGATCGATCGCAGTAGTGTAACGTCTTAAGTGCAACAAAAGCTCTGGAGGTCGATACCAACGGGTAACGACAAGTGTTGTATAATCTCGATGCGCGACTCCTCCACCCTGGCCAGCAACTGGAACTGGCTCGTCATAATGTCGTGCCAAACCGAAATCAGCAATCTGCAGAATGCCTTTGTTGTCGATCAAAAGATTTGCAGCTTTCATATCTCGATGTAAGATTTTCTCATTATGCAAGTATCTAACCCCTTCCAACAGCTGAAGCATGTAGCATTTGATATGCGATTCTTGAAGCTTGACCTGTGGGTTTTCGAGAAGACCAGAAAGATCGTGAGACATGTATGGCATGACCATATACATGATAGCTCGTTTCCTCTTGTCGGTGGTCTTATGAGCCTGCTCCACAGCCATTTCCTCTAGCTTGAGAACATTTGTATGGGACAGAAGTTTGAGCAGCTTGATCTCTCGAAGGGCGGTGATTGGAAACCCATCTTTCTCGTTGTGCATTAGGATCTTCTTCAATGCGACAACCGTGCCTGCTTTCTTTGATCTTGCACGGAGGACTTCTCCAAATGTACCCTCTCCAAGCTTTCCCAAAACTTCGTAATCGGTGAATTTCGAACAGCCGACAAAAGAGCTTGGGCTCCTTATATGTTGCTGAGCGAACGTGGTCGAGGAGATGCCGTTGACCAGAGGACTGGGTGGTGGAACCGGAGTCGACATGTTTGGAGGTATTAGTTTTCCGCACTGGCGTTTGTGGATTTGAGAAATAACAGCCGATCCAGGATGAAAACTATAGAAGTCGCAAGATCCAAATATGATGAGGTATGCTTGTTCATTTGAGGACGAAACTGGTGTTATTTTGCGTTTTGGTGGTTGGCGAAAGAAGGGAGGGAAGAAGCATCAGTCTTATATTTCAAGACCGAGGTCTTGCATCGCGCTAGTATTGTGCTATGCCCCTACGTATCGCAAGGTTGGGGTGTCATCAAGAACAATAGCAACAAAGGTGAAGAGACTGTTTGTTCATGACCTTGCGGAAGGTGAAAGTGAAGCTACGCTCGCGGGATGATGCGCAAGAATGATAATCCGGTCCGAAGGCCGCTAGAGCAAGCAGTCAACCTCGACTTCTTCCTACTTGGGTCACGTAAGCATCCTCATTCTTTCAAGTCAACTGCGTTCCTTGGAGGCCAAAAGTGTCAGTTTTCTCTTAATCGATTGTCTAAACCTGGGCAGAGAGCTGACTTTTAAGGTAGAACAATGGCGGGCAAACATCCAGTCCAGATTCCTCCTGTTCGACCACTTTACCGGTTTGCTGCGACCACTCTAGGCGCTAGCATGTGGTTTTTCGTCAGTCTCATCGCGTCCGTGTTACATTTATGCTTGAAATACTGATTGACTGTGCAGTTGATGTATCGCGCGAAGAAAGATGGTACTGACACACCTATCCTCCTCCGTTCGAGATCTAACAGAAGAACAGGACCTGCTCTTCTCGGCTGGAAGCACCCTTGGGACCATTGAAGGACAAATATTCAAGAAAATTTATGGTTGATACGATTCCGGGCAATGAGAATGGTAGTAGCATGCTTTGGGATTAGGTGGCGGGCTGTACGAAGACTCATAAGCCGAGACCGTCTAACGACACTTGTACATAAGGAAAGGCTTATATTAGGAGCTATTACAAGGAGTTCTATTGCAGTCCCGGGTGCTAATTCTAGATGCTATTCTATGCCGAGATGGGCTTCTCAAACAAGTAATGTGCCACGCCCCAGGTGTCTCCGTCTTCATACGCGAACAGCTCTGCACACGCCATATAGAAAATCTGCCATCTGTAATACCACATGGCTGTGTCCTTCTCCCCATACGTCTCAGTCAAATGTGGCCAAATCTGCTCCTTGTTGGCAGTCATGGTGGATAACCAGTCCTACATTCATCGATCAGCTAAGAACAACAGAGGAGCAAAAAAGTAAAGAATTCATCTACCTCGCATGTCTTAGCATAATGCTGCCCCGAAACCCACCACTGAGTCTGTAGTTTCATATTGCGTTGAAAGAAGAGAAGTAGATCCGCAGATGGCATTGTTCCCCCAGAGAAGAAGTGGGTGCTCATCCAACCTTCCTCGAAGTCGTATGGAGTAGTCTTGTGGGCAAAAATGTGGATGAACAGCTTTCCAGATGGCTTCAAAGCTCTAGACATCTTAGCCATGAGAAGCTCATAGTTTTTCATGTGCTCAAATAGCTAGATTGGTGTCAGACTTGTAGAGAATTATGGACAAAAACATGTGGTATTTACCTCAATTGACACCACGCGATCAAAACTCTCCTGCTCGAATTCATAATCAACTACATTTCCAGTAATAACAGTTAAATTTTTGAGACCCTTCTCCTTCGCTTTTGAGTCTATGTGAATCTTCTGCGTTTTGGAGTTTGAGAACGCCGTGATCTTGGAATTGGGCAGGATTTCAGCGAAGTACAGAGCTCCAGATCCCCATCCACATCTTAACATCTATCAGCAATCATTTAGCTAGTTGAGACGTTTGAAACTCACCCAAGATCCAAAATACTCATACCATCTTCTAGCTGCGCCTTTCTAACGTATGTCTCCAACATAGCGATCTCAGCTTGCGCCAGCGTCTCCCCACCTTTCGGATACAGACAGCACGAGTACTTCATCCGTGGCCCAAGGCACGCAGCCAACACACCAGTACCGACTTCATAATGCTGTTCGTTAGCAGCAGCCGTCTCAATGGCGATTGGTCTCCTTCTGAGGAGCTCGACGTAATCCATTTTACGTTTGTACGCCTCTTCGAGAGATGTGCTCTGAATGAGCTTAATACGATCTTGGAGCTGGCGTCTAATTCCTATACGAATTAGCGCATTTGGCAAATAGCCCCCGTCGAGGATCCAATCTGTGCTATGTTAGTTGTTGACATAATCAAATAACATTTGAATTGTGATGTTACCGTAGTTCATGATTTTGAGCTTTGATAGTATCTGAGATTTGGAATCTCAGGAAGAGACAGGTCATCGAGGAGTGGAAATATTTTGAGGTTTTGGACCTGTCTCAGGATCAAAGCGCGGACCTTTGTATCATCTTCTTGAGCTCTTGTCGTTCACCGTACAAGAACGACCTCTCCTCAAATCACTAGCCAATTCTGGTAGATCACGGGCTTCGAAAAAACATCAACACTTGATTGTAATATACAGCTACATACAAGAAGCCCCCTTTACCTGTTTATTGGAGCGCGCGCATTTCGTCTAGTATTATTTTGTACTCCTTCCGCTTTTTCGGCTTGCCGATCACAAGGGTCCTCGCCGTACCTAGGTATTTCGCGAGTCTTGAGAACACGTAATTCTCCGAGATCCATGCTAGAGCGATGTACCCAATTCCCAGAATCAATATGAACGATTTAAAATCCCAATCCATCTTCGTTAGTTGCATGAACTTTGCCACCCCTGCTGATGGGTCGAACAGCAGGTATGAAGAGAAGAGTAAGGCGACCACAATCGTGACGACGAATGGCACTAACACACTGTTAGCTAAGCGCTAGCTGGCAATATAGATAGAGGGATTACAATTGTGTGACATCGATTGACGGAAGGGAGGCCCAACACTCAGTACGATGCCCGAGAGAATATATTCGAAGCAAGAGATGAGGAACAGAGTTGTGTTCTCGGAGTTCTCGACATTAGATTTTTCTTTATTAAGATGGGGAGGAATAAACCAGGGTTGCTTGCGAACGGCTTGAAAACCTACAGCTTGGATCAAGATGCAGATGGCAATTTGACCAAGGAGAGGTGTTAATACTTTACGAGACACAAGGTTTGCTGTTGGTCGCTTCCGACAGAGCACTGGGAATGGCCCGGTCCAACCCACTGGATGAAGTCAACAATGGTCGGGAACAGATACTCGAGGTGACTTACTGAAGATGGCAATGGGAAGGATTAAGAGAAGATCAATAAAAAGAAACTAGGCTATTGTGAATAGAATGAAGATACAGCTACATTGTCAAGCATACCTGAAAGTCCCCTAGATTCGATGCAGATGCATAAAGGAAGCTGACGGAGGTAAACTGAATAGCGGAATACAGACTCATGTATTTGAAGCAACTGAAACTGGTTACCAGTGCAGCTCGACCTTCACTGAAATAAGATGTTAGCAATGGCGGTTGATCTGGAAGGAATCTAGAGGTACCGTATGACTTCCGGTACGCATGTGATATCGAAAACACGGCTCGTGAATGGAGCTGCTACGGATGCCTCAGCCTCAGAGAGTGAGATTCCAACATCGGCCGCAGTGAGAGCTCCACAGTCATTGGCTCCATCGCCACAGAAACCACAGCAATAATCAATACTCTGGAGCTTCTCAACTAACTCATGCTTTTCGTCAGGAGACATTCTTGCAAAGACCTGGCCGCATACAAGCATCTGCAACTTGTTAGCAAAAGCCCAAATAACTCGGGCCAGCGTGATGCACCCTCTTTAAAACATTAGGCGGGGCAAAGTCGATTATCCAACGAAACACGTCCCCGCTCACTGCCAGTGAATAGTTGCGTAGATTTGAAATATCGTACGGAAGGGATGCATCTCCTTCCACAGGAGGTGGCAATGGCTAAGAAATTTGGTAAGCCTCGTCAATAGTCTTAGGAAGAGACCTACAATAAGCGTATTTTCATCAAGTATGAAGATATTGTTGTCAATACTCTCCCATCTAAGCCGAGCCTTGGGATTTTGGAAATCTCCTAGGTAATTGTTAAAAATGCTAACATTATGGATCAGTGTGCTTCATACCTTCAGCGAAATGCGGCACAAAACAGTGCGCAGTTTTGTCAATCAGATTGCATTCTCTTGCAACACTGATGGCTGTTAGGATGTTGTCACCAGTGCACATGACTTTCCTGATGCCAGCCTCTGCCAGTTCATCGAGAACACCTGAAGTGCTAGGCTTCAACTTGTTCTCGAAGATGATGAACCCAATGAAATTTAGGCCTGATTCAGCCTCATCTCGTTTCATCTTCTGAACCTTCACCCAGTTGAGTTTATTGATGTGCTTGGTAGCAACTGCAATAACACGAAATCCTCGATGTGTGTAGTATGCGAGAAGATCCTCATAATCACTGGGAACTATAAGCACTGTTAGTAGAAGTCAACTATACTATAGTCAGAGAACCTTACAGCTTTCAGGTTTGCAAATATCTTTCATACACTCTGGAGCTCCTTTGACGTAAACGTCGCAGCCTAGAGCTCCAAATTTTCGAACAATGACACTTGCTCTTCGAAGTTGGGATATGAACTCAAAGGATTTCAGCACGCCAAGCTCTATAGGTGATCTCTGCCGAAAACATCAGTATTAAAAGCGTTCAAATACCGAAAAGGTGACTTACGCCTGCGTCTGGTGAATTGTCATTGTCATCTATATCGTACTCCTTTCCAGGAGGGGGTCTTGCAATAGATGGCGACAGCCCCGCCTGCTCCTCGTCTTCAGCATCTCCGCCTCTTTGCTCGCCCTCTTCGAATGACCAAGAAGTAAACTCGAACATCTTTAGGTCTAGTGGGTCTCCGACAAGCTCACCGTCTACCACTCGTAGGGAATGGCAGGTTGCCATAGTGTAGAGCACAGCCTTGTGGGCATCATACTCAACAGTTGGATCTCGCTCGTACGCCGCACCGGGGAGTAATGATAACGCATCAGATAGGATGTCACTGAATCTATGAGAAGGTCTTTCCGCCACTCGAACGCCTAAGACGTCTAGCCCATCCTCTGTGAGGGTTCCCGTCTTGTCAAAGCAAACAATATCAAGCTTGCCACCAACATTGACTCTCTGGGGACTGATACAGAAGATCTGCTTCTTCCTCAATCTTGAAAGAGCAAAATTTGTCCCAATTGTCAAAGTAGCTGGGAGAGCGGGGGGGACGACAATTGTGATCAGATCAAGTGCTCTGACAATAATCAAATGCCATGCCAGCTCCAAGCGGACAAAATTGATGAATGAGGCTACGAAGCCCAACATAGCAATACCGCCCATGACGGAGATGTAGCGGAACGAGTCTCTGTAGAACTTGAACCCAGATGGCTTCGGAAAAAGCATTGACCGAACGAGAGCTCCCTTGGTCGTGTTAAACCCAGTCCTTACGGCCATTGCTAGTCCTACAGCCTCATCGTCATTATCGTCCTGTGGGCGCCTCGCACGGATGATCTTAGTCCCACAGAATAGGAAATGCCTTGCGAGCTCAGGAGCGACAGACGTCGCGGCCAAGTTGAGAGCCGCCAGCGATTCATCACTCGCAGGTACTTTCGAAACTGGAACAGATTCACCTAGAGTCTATAAGGTTATGCTTGCTGTGTGAGAGGAGAATGCCTACCTGTCAACATGCTTTCATTCACGATGCAGTCACCAGCTAGTAGGATACTGTCACATGGGAACTGCGTCAACGCAGGATCTGTGACTTCATATACATCACCAGGGACGAGCTCGCTCGATGGCACATAACGCCCTAATGATATTAGCAAATGTGCGATACAACATCTTGGCGCAATGCCTACAGAAACCACTTCGCAGTACGCGAATGTCACACTCGAATTTAGAAATTTCTCGAAGTCTTTCCATTGTCTACAAGTTTCATTAGCATTTTCAGGTGAAGATGAGTGAAGAATCTACCGATCGTGTTTCAATGAGCGTTGTAGTTATGCTCACGACAGAGATGAGGAAAATGCAGGCAGCGTAGTAATAGTACTCATCAACGGACCAGAGGAGTAGACTCGCGATCTGAAAGACATAGAAAGGATGAAAAGCCTATTCGTGTAAGTGAACTCCCATATCATTGAATAGGGTTTTATACCTCATCCATAAGCAGCTGCAGAATTGTCTTCTGCTTGATATCAATCATGTTATTGCCAAAAACACGCTCACGGCTCTCCTTTTCATCTCCATCAATGCCTGCCCGGATGGACTTGACATTGGTCCAGGTGGGATCCTTCCAGCTATTGCAGAGCATGAACCTGTCTTTCAAGGGATTGAACGAGAATCGCATATATCTGTAGTCAAGAATCCGAAGGTTATCGATAATTGGGTCGTCGTCTTCATCATACGATGCAACGTATTTATTTTGTGCTGCTCCGAAGACAGTCGACAGTGGCCGACCATATTCCTTCGATTCGACATCCTGTACTACAAATTCTCCCCATTGGTTCTATGATAATTAGTATACTTTATGGCAACTGCTCGACGAGATCATGGGGATTTGGTGTTTCAGTATGTAACTCAAAAAATAAAGAAGAGGTTCTCGTAGCAACTCACTTCGATGACAACCCATGTACAGTCACGTAATGAACAGGGCGAGCCAATTATATTCACTTGCCAACGAGGAAGCCAGCGGAGAAGTAGATATCCAAGTCCAAATGTAAGGATACAGATCGTAGAATATACAGCAAATCCAATAGTGGATGTTCGAAATCCAGCCACAACGATCGTAAGGTCCTCGGTCACGATGTAAATCTTCTGATTAGTCCGATAACCTCTTCCAAGAATACTAGCATCCGTCCTCGCACTATCGCTTCTCAGTAGATGGTCGTGTACTGATGCACGGGAGTGGGCGCCTGAAGACGACCGTCTGATCACGGAGAGCTCGTCCGCGTCTAAGTCTGTAGTAGAGTCGTCTTCTTCCTCGAAATGCAGCTCGGACTCATCATCTACTATGGCGCTCTCGTCGGAGGGCTGCAAAGGCTCATCATCATCTTGGTAATATGTAAAGCTCGCGGTCGAGTCTGCACGTCCACGGCGATGGGCGAATGAGGAAACACTTGTTGGTACACTTTCGCCCATTGGACCCGCAAACATTTCATCCTGGGCCATTTCTACCTCATCCATGAAGCTCGTAGTTGACAGATTCGAATCCCTCCTGTACATTGTGCCATGGTGCCCGTTGCTATTCGCGCGGCGATTTGAGCAGCTCTGCCGCCCATGATTGATGGGCACTCCATTAGACCCGTCCATTTCTTCTGTTAATCTGCCACGCTCCTGGCGTAAGCCTAGAGGTCTTTAGCAACAGGGAATCGCAAGCATGCCTCTCGTGCAAAGAATAGACTTGAAGATAAAATTAATGCTTTTGGCTCGGCTGGTTGGATTTTCTTATCAACTACCACCGAACTGGTAGAGCTAGGATTTTGATTTGATAGCGGCTACCCCACTAAGGTTAGGTTAGCTTAGCGCAGGCAATTCACCTCAACCTCACCAAAGTTCTTCCCCATCTGTTTTGTAAAAACCCTTCCTCCTACCGCATCGTCATCCACGACGCAAACTCGCCGTATTAGAGTCTTTCAGATTTCCCATACCTTCGCAAACAACAGTTTGCACCGCCAACATGTCTGAAATTCCGAAGAAGCAGACGCAAACAGCCCCGTAAATCTCCCTCCACCGCCGCCTCCATTCCTGTTCATATATCTACTTCCTCCCGTCACGTCAAATGAGAAAGCATCCTGAAACTGACATAAACATCCAGTACCCCTCAAAATACACCGGCCAACAATGCTCCCATCTCATCTCACGCGCAACAACCGGGCGTAGGCACTATCAAAGAAGGTATGCGCATCACATTGCCCCCCTCTCCCCTCAAACCAAATTTTGCATCAAGATCACTAACTTGTCGTATAGAGGAGTTCGACCGCGCAACAGCAGCATCCATCTTTGCCCAGAACCCGAAGCTGGTCCAAATGATCCAGGGCAAACTTGGCTCTCTTGTCGGTCGATCGTCCGGTTATGTTGAGTCCCTTCCCGCTCCAGTGCGTCGTCGTGTTGCAGGCTTGAAGGGCGTACAAAAAGAGCATTCAAAGCTTGAGGCCGACTTTCAAGAGGAAGTTTTGGAATTGGAGAAGAAATACTTTGCCAAGTTTGCCCCGCTTTACCAAAAGCGAGCCACGATCGTTAATGGTACAGCTGAGCCAACAGACGCTGAGATCAAGGCTGGAGAGGAAGATGACGAGGAGTCAGAAGAGCCAGTTGAGAAGTCAGAGGAGGCATCTGACGTCAAGGGTATCCCAGAGTTCTGGTTGTCTGCCATGAAGAACCAGGTCTCCCTCGCAGAGATGATCACTGATAGAGACGAGGCTGCTCTTAAGGATCTGACTGACGTCCGCATGGAGTATCTTGACAAACCTGGCTTCCGTTTGATCTTTGAGTTTGCCGACAACGAATTCTTCACTAATAAACTCATCACAAAGACCTACTTCTACCAAAATGAGAGCGGCTACGGAGGAGACTTTATTTATGATCATGCTGAGGGCGACAAGATTGATTGGAAGGCTGGCAAGGACTTGACTGTGCGAATTGAGAGCAAGAAACAGCGCAACAAGAGTCAGTTTTTCAAGCCATGTGTCATTAACTACTACTAACAAAAGATGACAGACACAAAGCAAACCCGCGTTGTCAAGAAGACAGTACCAACCGAATCTTTCTTCAATTTCTTCTCACCACCAAAGGCACCAACCGATGAGGATGACGATGATGCGGCCAGTGATATTGAAGAGCGTCTAGAACTCGATTATCAATTGGGTGAGGACATCAAGGAGAAGCTTATTCCACGTGCTATTGATTGGTTTACCGGAGAGGCTCTTCAATTTGAGGAGCTGGATGATGATATGGAGGAGGGTGATTTTGAGGATGAGGACGATGAAGAGGATGATGCCAGTGAGGATCACGATGAGGATGAGGAGTCAGATGATGACGTGCGTATCACTAATAATTTAACATTGGCAAACAAATGCTAACAGAATTGTAGGATGATGCAGCAAAGCCGAAGCAAGAGGCCGCTGAGTGCAAGCAAAGCTAAACTTCGGTAGACTCTCCGATACCTAATATACAAACCTCTCGACTAGTCACTCTCTTGACCCGTCAGGCATGACCAGCATGCATGGCCTTGACCTATGCTGTGGCATACAATCTTGGGGGCGATGCAATGCATCAGTGGTTTTTACATGCATGACGACTCAACGTTTCTGTTTTTTCTAGACTACCTACCCTAATCACCTCTTGTCTCAAGGCGCGTCCCTTACATTTGCTTGCACTGCATTACTTCATTCATGCAAATATGTCAAGGGCGTTCTTAGTAGATGACAATGAAAAGTTCACTGAATTAAATTCTTGTGCACCGTGAGGTATTTTTTAACCATATTTCAGTATCCTACAACTTTTTATAAGGATATTATTTGATACTAAGCATGTCTATGATGTAGGAGGCACCGATTCTTTTGCTGAGATGAAGGTCGGGGTTATCAAAGCAGCAAGTTGCTTGAGTATGTAACAAAACCAACTTTCTGTTTAGGGCTGCTAGTGGCAGTCCACAAGTCATTTATGATGCTGCCACTAGAGTATGGACGTATTCTGTCACAGTATCTAGAGTCGCCATCAATTTATAGGAATATAAGCTAGGGAATCAGTCAAACCCCCAAGGAAAAAAGTCGCATTTCCCATCAAAAAGTCACCCCTACTTACTCCAAGTCGTAGTACAGCTCATGTGATCTGCAAGGCTAAGCTGAAGTGATTCTCAAGACATCAGCACCGTATTGTGACATAGTAACAAAAACCCACCGAGGACTTTGTTCAGGTCAAGAGATCAAGCCGCGGTAATCAATACTATACACTAAGAAAGAGCGTCGATCCTTGTTTAATATTCAATTTTTCTAGTCTTAATATACTGTTGCCTTTGTCAGCAGTTGGGAGAATCATAGATCGATCAAGCATATTCCTTGTGTGTGAGGATAGATACTAAACTCCAAGCCTCTTAAAGCTGATCGCTATTAGCCTCACTATAAGTTACAATGTTTATAATCTGCTGATGTGATCTCGAAATGACATATAGATAGATCAGTTCACAGCCTCAGGCATGCGAACTTGAAACATTACATGGCACGGCGGTGAACGATCAGCACCTCCGCCTCCATGCCCCCAAAAAAGGTCGGGATGTGCCAGTTAGCTATATAGATGGATAAGTCCGAAGGATATTGAAGTCTGTTGATTACAGTAGGATTGTGTCAACATATCAAATCAAACTTGATACGTATGTCTAGCAATAAGTGCTTCTGTGAAGATACCTACAAAGCTGCAGTTGCATCTGCACACCCCTAGACTGACCGCTTGGTGTCTATCTGCGCTAAAGCACAAAAAGGGGGCTACCGCCAAACCTATTTTCTAGGAGGCGCAAAGCAGCCGAATGTGGCGGAAGGCCGAACTCCACTACCCCTGTCACTTGGACGCGACCTCTCACCAAATCCCAAATATCTCCAGGAAAACCAACTCCTTACGAATGACACTTGTATCTGGGCACCACCAGCCATCGCAATCACTTCTACAGTGGTCCATTCTCCTCGTCTTCTCCTCTCCTCTTAACAATTGCTCTTCTTCCTGCCTCAGCGACGTTCGCGGGTGTGTTATTGGTTCGTTGATGCATGCTGCCCCTGTTGCAGCTGTTGATTGCCGCGTTCATTGCTCTCCCCTTTGGAGATCCTTAGGCTATAACATCCAGTCTTCTAATCCAAATCGGCAAGATGGCACACAATTATGATATCGGTACAGAGGCATGGCAGCCAGATGCTACCGAGGGCTGGGTGGCCTCAGAGGTCACCTCGAAAACTGTTGAAGGGGACAAAATCGTCCTGGTCTTCACGCTCGCAAACGGGGAGGTTCGTCGTCCTCAACGTCAAATCGGGTTTCACCCTTACAATTCCAGTGCTAACTCATACTTACAGACCTTGAAAATCGTGACCAGCGAAGAGGAACTTGCAAAAGCCAATAACTCGAAACTGCCTCCCCTAATGAATCCGACAATGCTAGAGGCAAGCGATGACCTTACAAATCTCTCGCATTTAAATGAGCCGGCCGGTATGGTTTATATTTGATCTATGGTTATGTGGTATTGACGAGTACACAGTTCTCCAGGCGATTCGATTACGATACTCGCAGAAAGAAATATACACATATAGTGGTATAGTCCTAATAGCCACGAACCCTTTCGCTCGAGTGGATTCATTATACGTACCAGGTATGGTACAAGTCTATGCGGGGAAGCAAAGAGCAACACAGGCACCCCATCTGTTTGCTATTGCGGAAGAAGCTTTTGCGTAAGTCCATTTCAGCTAAAGTGCTGCCAGACAGCTTGCTAACTAGCATAGTGATATGCTGCGGAGTGGTAAGAACCAAACTGTTGTTGTATCTGGAGAATCCGGAGCCGGAAAGACTGTCAGTGCCAAATATATCATGCGATATTTTGCTACGAGAGAATCGCCAGACCAGCCAGGGACAAGGAAACGAGGAATGGAAGCGATGAGTGAAACGGAGGAACAGATTCTCGCCACCAACCCTATTATGGAGGCGTTCGGCAATGCGAAAACGACGCGAAACGACAACTCCTCTCGCTTTGGAAAATACATTGAGATTATGTTCGATGACAAGACTGCTATCATTGGAGCCAAAATCCGCACATATCTGTTGGAGCGGTCAAGATTGGTCTTCCAGCCGCTGAGGGAGCGCAACTACCATGTCTTCTATCAACTTGTAGCAGGAGCATCAGAAAAAGAACGCCAAGAGCTTCACCTTCTACCTGTGGAAGAATTCGACTATCTAAATCAAGGAAGCTCTCCCACAATCGAAGGTGTGGATGACAAGGCAGAATTTGAGGCGCTGAAGAAATCACTTTCCACAATAGGTGTCACAGACAAGGAACAAGGGGAGATTTTCAAGCTGTTGGCAGCCCTTCTCCACCTGGGAAATGTTAACATCACAGCTTCAAGAACGGACTCCGTCTTGGCCTCGACGGAACCCTCTCTGGTAAGAGCGGCTACAATACTAGGTGTCGATCCAGTGGAATTTGCGAAATGGACTGTTAAGAAGCAGTTGATCACAAGAGGGGAGAAGATCACATCGAATTTGACCCAGCAACAGGCCATTGTTGTCAGGGACTCCGTTGCCAAGTTCGTGTACTCTAGTCTTTTCGACTGGCTGGTCGAGAATATTAACCATGCCCTCGCGACCGAGGAGGTTCTGGCCCGAGTGAAATCATTCATTGGCGTTCTGGACATCTACGGGTTCGAGCATTTTGCCAAGAACTCTTTTGAACAATTTTGCATTAATTACGCCAATGAGAAGTTGCAGCAAGAATTCAACGCTCATGTCTTCAAGCTGGAACAAGAGGAGTATTTGAGGGAACAGATCGATTGGACTTTCATCGACTTTTCAGATAACCAGCCATGTATTGACCTCATCGAAGGCAAGCTTGGAATATTATCCCTGTTGGATGAGGAGTCTAGGCTTCCCATGGGATCCGACGAACAATTTGTCGACAAATTACACCACAATTACGCTGCCAACAAGAATAGGTTCTATAAGAAGCCCCGTTTTGGAAAATCTGCATTCACCGTCTGTCATTATGCAATTGATGTTACCTATGAGTCTGATGGATTCATTGATAAAAACAGGGATACTGTCCCAGACGAGCACATGGCGGTGTTGAGGGCCTCTTCAAACAGTTTCCTCGGGCAAGTACTTGATGCTGCTTCAGCGGTGCGGGAGAAGGATAGTGCATCTGCAGCATCTGCTGCAGTAAAGCCTGCCGCTGGTCGGAGAATTGGGGTAGCCGTGAACCGGAAACCGACCTTGGGTGGCATTTTCAAGTCTTCGCTTATTGAGCTCATGCACACTATAAACAACACCGATGTCCACTATATTCGATGCATTAAGCCGAATGAAAGCAAAGAGTCATGGGTCTTCGAAGGTCCCATGGTTCTAAGCCAGTTGAGAGCTTGCGGCGTTCTCGAGACCGTCAGAATCAGTTGTGCTGGATACCCAACAAGATGGACATATGAAGAGTTTGCTCTTAGATATTATATGCTTGTTCCTTCGGCATCATGGACATCCGAGATTAGAGACATGGCGAACAAAATCCTCACGAAAGCACTTGGAGCAAGCAGCGGCCAGGGAATGGACAAGTACCAACTAGGTTTGACAAAAATCTTCTTCCGTGCTGGCATGCTAGCATTCCTCGAAAACCTCCGGACAAACCGTCTTAACGACTGTGCAATTATGATTCAAAAGAACTTGAAGGCTAAATATTACCGTCGTAAGTATGTAGAAGCTCGTAATGCTGTCCTACTGTTTCAATCGGTTACAAGGGCGCATCTCGCCCGAAAACATGCCCAAGAAGCTCGCAAGGTCAAAGCTGCAACAACGATCCAAAGAGTGTGGCGTGGCCAGAAGCAAAGGAAGAGTTTCACTGCTATCCGCAATAACCTTATTCTCGCTCAAGCTGCGGCAAAAGGTTTCTTGAGGAGACGGGAGATTATGGAGACGCGTGTGGGAAATGCTGCTGTCCTGATCCAGAGAGCTTGGAGATCAAGACAACAAATGAAAAGCTGGCGGCTATATAGACGCAAAGTCGTTATCATTCAGAGCTTGTGGCGCGGCAAGCAAGCTCGTCGAGGATACAAGAAGGTTCGTGAGGAAGCACGCGATCTTAAGCAAATCTCCTATAAGTTGGAGAACAAAGTTGTTGAGCTCACACAATCACTTGGTTCGATGAAGCGAGAGAACAAGACTTTGATGAGTCAGGTGGAGAATTATGAGAGCCAGATAAAATCATGGAAGACACGTCATAATGCTCTGGAAGCTCGGTCCAAGGAGCTTCAAAGCGAAGCAAATCAAGCCGGTATTACTGCGGCTCGCCTCGCGGCAATGGAAGAGGAAATGAAGAAGTTGCAACAGAACTTCGATGAATCAGCTGCCAACATAAAGCGCCTGCAGGAAGAGGAGAAGGAACTGAAAGAGACTCTCCGAGTTTCGAGTCTTGAGCTTGAGGAGACCAAAAGGAAGAGTGAGGTCCATGAGTCTGAGAAGGTTACTTTACGACAACAACTCGCAGAGTTGCAAGATCAACTTGAGCTCGCGAAACGTATCGTGCCGGCTATGCCAATCAATGGCGACCTCACTAATGGTGGCACGACTCAGCAACCATCGAATGGCCTGATTAATCTTGTCTCGTCGAAAAAGCCAAAGAGACGCAGCGCAGGTGCCGAACCTCGAGAGATCGATCGTTTTAGTGCCGCTTACAACCCTCGCCCTGTTTCAATGGCGGTCACAGGCAGTAATCTTCACCGACCTGGCTTAGTCGGATCTACCTTCATCCCTGGCGTTGACAATGTCGAATTTGAGCTTGAGAATCTCCTTGCGGACGAAGATGGTCTTAACGATGAGGTCACTATGGGCTTGATCCGGAACCTCAAGATCCCAGCTCCAGGTTCAACTCCACCACCGACAGACAAAGAAGTCTTGTTCCCTTCATATTTAATCAATTTGGTCACTTCCGAGATGTGGAACAATGGATTTGTGAAGGAGTCTGAGAGGTTCCTTGCAAATGTCATGCAATCAATCCAACAAGAGGTCATGCAACATGATGGCGAGGAAGCTATCAATCCCGGTGCTTTCTGGCTTTCCAATGTGCACGAGATGCTTTCTTTCGTTTTCCTCGCCGAGGACTGGTACGAAGCTCAGAAAACCGACAACTACGAATACGATCGCCTCTTGGAAATTGTCAAGCACGATCTCGAGAGCTTGGAATTCAACATCTACCATACTTGGATGAAAGTCTTGAAGAAGAAACTCCACAAGATGATTATTCCAGCCATCATTGAATCCCAATCTCTCCCTGGATTTGTCACTAATGAGAGCAACCGATTTCTCGGCAAGCTGCTTCAAAGCAACTCAGCACCAGCTTTCAGCATGGACAACCTTCTGAGCTTACTCAACAATGTCTTCAAGGCAATGAAGGCATACTACCTCGAAGACACAATCATCACCCAGACCATAACAGAATTGCTAAGACTAGTTGGCGTCACCGCATTCAACGATTTACTGATGAGACGGAATTTCCTCTCGTGGAAACGTGGTCTGCAGATCAACTACAACATCACCCGAATCGAGGAATGGTGCAAGAGCCATGACATGCCGGAGGGCACACTTCAGCTTGAGCATCTCATGGTAAGTAGCTACAATGGCTAGGTCACATCTCCGACTAACTTTCCAATAGCAAGCTACCAAACTTCTCCAGTTAAAGAAAGCTACCTTGAACGATATTGAGATCATTCAAGATATCTGCTGGATGTGAGTAAATTTGTTCCCTGGTACGAAATTATGCTAACAGATGATGAGGCTGTCGCCCAACCAAATTCAGAAACTTCTGAATCAGTATCTTGTGGCTGATTATGAGCAACCTATTAACGGTGAAATCATGAAGGCAGTTGCCTCTCGTGTGACCGAAAAGAGCGATGTTCTCCTTCTTACTGCTGTGGATATGGATGACAGTGGACCGTATGAGATTGCTGAACCGCGCGTTATCACTGCCTTGGAGACGTACACCCCGTCGTGTAAATCCTCCTCACCATTTCCTTCCATTATATACTTGTCTAATCGTCCATCAGGGCTTCAAACTCCTCGCCTAAAACGACTCGCAGAAATCGTCTCCGCGCAAGCCATAGCACAGCAAGAGAAGCTCGACTATCCCCTCGATGATGGGAATGACCTTACCGACAGCCAATTGAATGAATCCTAATCACCCAATCACTTCTTTGTCTCCAAGCATGTATATGCGAACGACCTCTTTCGCTTCTTCTGTACCATTTTCTCCCCACGTTCTTCGACGATCATCTGCTGCGTTTGCTCACCTGGGCGTCTTGTATATGGAAAACCTGTTAGCGTAGATCTCATGTATTATGTGGGATTTGTTACTTGTTGGAATGACTGCACGTGGGTATCTAGGTGCATTGTACAAATCATTTTTCTAGATGGGCGTCGACACTTCTTTTTATGGATACTAGGACTGTGAAAGAACTCCTTTCGACTTTTCCCTGAGGCGCAAAGTTCTGCAACATGAATGAGGCAGGAGAGACACTAATAATCCAATGCCATCATGATTGATTCATACCCTACTCCTTTTCCTCCATCTGTCTGCTCCTCACAAGACAGAGAACTTCGGTATATTAGTCACGTGGAGATAGCAACCCTTATCGATTGTGAAATTAATTTTTGTTGATGAATTGATGAAGGGTCGGCGCGGGGAATAAATGCAGCGGAACTTTCTCAATATGTTCCTACTTCAAACTCCACAGCACACAATGAGAACTCAGCCAAACATAATTGTCACGGGTACACCAGGCGTGGGTAAAACTACGCACTGCGAGACCCTTGCGCAAAGTACCGGTCTCAAACACCTTTCTATCAACGACATTGTCAAGGAACGAGGCTGCCACGATGGCTACGATGAAGAGTTCAAGAGTTGGATTGTTGATGAAGACAAGGTTTGTATTGAATCCTAGCATAACGATGGAAGGATGGTACTTAATCAAGTAGTTGTTAGATTCGATAGAATACGAGGTTAAACAAGGAGGTTATATCATCGATTGGCACGCATGCGATTTATTCCCCAAGAGCTGGATTGATCTAGTGGTTGTGCTGAGAGTCGATTCGAGCCTCTTATACGACAGACTCAAAGCCAGGTATATTTGAAGCTCCCCTTTCTCACGAGAAATACAATCAGACAATAAGCTGACGATGATTGTAAAGAGATTACCCCGAAGCCAAACTCCAAGAGAATCTCGATTCTGAAATCATGGAGGTTCTGCTGCAAGAAGCACGCGATTCGTATGAGGAGGAGATAGTGGTCGAACTCACGAGTAATACGTCAGATGAGATGGAGAGCAATATTGAGAGACTTGAGGCGTGGGTGAAGCAGTGGAAGAAGGATCATGTTGAAGGTGCTACTGTTCAGTAGGCCGATCATCTATTGCTTGTTTGCGATTGAGATCCGGTCTCTAGGACTCTTGTAACCACTTCTTGAGTTTCTCCAGTGCCCGGAAACGGTGGGAGATCTTGTTCTTCTCAGCTTTGTCCATCTCGGCATACCTACAGATCATACATATGAGCGTTTGTTGTGGTGGGAGTTTCGAAAGAGCTTACGTCTTTCCTTCATACTCGAAGATTGGATCCCAACCTAGATAGAATCAGCAACGACAGGAGTAAAGTGGCTTTGTAGAACTCGCCAAAGTTAGTTGGGCCTCTTGCTGGTACGATTTTACCCTGGATAAATGAGCTTGTATTGACTATCTAGTCCGGGGGAAGGCTTACGTCTGTCCGACCTTGGAAGATAATGGGTTCATGGCCTGGGCCTTCACAATATGCAAATGTACACACGGCTTGAGCAGACTTGTCTGGGAAAGCAGCAAGAAGGTCATTCAGTCCTTGGTGGCCTAGAGCCTCTAGAAACCACTTACTGTATAAAGTTAACACACTTAACACCACACTCTCAGATTATTATTCATGACTTGGAATGAAACGCTTGCGACATACATGTAAGGACCAGGGAGCTCTTTTAGTGCATTGAAGCATAAGCACGTATCTTCGACCAAGACAGGGCCATTGATCTAGGATTGTTAGTGGGGCTAATATACTGTACTGTAAATGAGGGAGTATACGGCTGCCGCTGCTCTTCGACATTTATCGGCAGAAATCTCTTCGATGGTGCCCTGAATCTCAACTAAGTCTAACGCCTGGCTTTGCAGATCGACTGTAGCACCAAGAATGGCTTCGACTTCCTTGAGCTTGTTCTTGTTTCCAGTGATGAAATTGAGCTGCTTTGGCGCCATATTGAAGATCAATGGGGTGTGTGTGTGTAAGTTCAGCTAGTTGAATTCCGTGTCGAAGAGCCGAAGAGTGACAGATAGGCAGAGTGACCGACGTAGAGAGTAAATATGAACAATGCGTTTTTGTTGGAATCTGGACTTCCCAAAGCACTATTTAGGTATTCACGAATTTGTATATATTGATAAATTTCTTTTGAATTGATCGGGCCACTCCCGCAACTGAGCCTCGCCAGTCCAGAGTCCCACCCATCAATAGCCATAAAGAGGGCACAACGGGTCTTATGTCTATATTACACACAGCACTAAATCACCATCAGCTATTGGAGATTGAACATGTCGAACGACTTCTACGATCCGCCCCCTTGCTCAACTCTTATTCCTCAATCCTTACTGTCAAAAGCATGGCAGTCGATTCCGATTTCACCAGCCATATTGACAGCTCTACTTTTCGGCCCTTTGATTATCTTTCTCACTGCTCATTTCTTGCTGATTGGCGCTTCCAAGAATGAGGTTGAGGGATGTGAGCAAATCGATAATTGTCTGATCCCATTTCAACCGGTCTCCTGGCGAGTCTTAGAGAGCGTAAGATCACAATATTATTCAGACTGAACAGCATTACTGACATTCTAGTTATTTGGCGTCCCAAAAAATTGCGAGGCCAAATATACTCAAGCATTAGACGTAAAGTGTCTTTGCGAACCACCTATTGTACCAGGCTGACCGAAGGAGAAACTCGATGCTTGTTCACTCTGCCTTCTGGACGAGCCACATATTGCTAAAGTCCTCAAAATCATCGTTCAAAAACTTGAGGAGAACATCCCACAAATGATCACGTTTGTATCCACACCCATTGACATGCAACCGTGGGAACAGTCCGCTCAGGCACATTTCATCTGCTCTACCATAGCAGAGCTTGACCTTACCTCCTTGCTGCGAGATATGCTAGGCCACTCTTCCGTTCCGGCAATATTTGGTCACGCACTCATGGAGAAGTACCCTAATATCCTACATGATATATATGACATGACAGCGGGTAGGAGATATCTCCTGAGGAAGTTGCCACCTTGGATCCCATGGTCGGCTAATATACAGGCGCACATGGCGAGGTTTAGAGTCTGGCAATGTTTGGATGATCAGCAGAAGGTGCTGGATGCTATGGCAAAGGGAGAAGTTGTGGAATCTGGGTGGGGGGATTTGGAAGATGTCAGTATGCTGGTGCTGAAGAGAAATGCGGTGTACAGAGGTATGTAACCAGCCCACTGTCCCGCACCGTTCGTTAGATATGGAATCGCTGAGGACACTACTCAAACAGAGTATGAAATCAATATCAAAGAGCGAGCAGATATTACGGTAAACATTTGCCCCTGCTTTCAAAACTCTCGAACTTACCGAAATCTTAGATCCTGTCTTCCATAGCAGGCAACGCCTCGCTCCTCCCAGTCTGGCAAGTTCAGCATATCCTCGCCATCCCAGGACTCCTCAATCGCATCCGCACAGAAATCGCTCCCTATGCGACTGTCACAAAGCCCTTCTCCATCGGCAGCATTTCTGAAGCGCCAAAGTTGGTTCTCAACTACGAAGGCCTGTCTAATAATTGCCCGTTGCTGAGATCAACCTATCTAGAAACCCTGAGAGTAGTGGATGCAAATTGGGTTGTAAAGAAAACGGCTATAGAAGGCGTGTCTACTGTCGAGCCTCAAGGATTGGCCTTTCGAGCAGCATTCAACCCGGAACGATTTGTCCATACATTAGGTAAGGAACATGTGGAATTGCCACTTGCTGTTGTCAATTCGTTGTTATACAAGAGTAACTTGTTCATGGAAAAGACGTATCTCGCTTTCATTGCCGGAGTTTTAGTGTTTTGGGACATCGATGTTGTGGATAAAAGTGCTGGGTGGGCAATCCCTCGGCAGTCAGCGATGAGTGGAATTGCTGAGCAGACCAGGGAGAAAAGGGTCAGAATCAGTAGGAGGGTATTTGATTGGGCTGTGTAATGGAAGACGATTGAGATGGGTGAAGCTTTGGTCGTACCAAACTCTGAGATCTATAAGGAAAAGCCTTTGATTAGGAGGAAGCAGTTGAATGCGAAAATACCATAGAATAGCTGAAGAGTTTACTAATTGCTCGACCATGGATAGTAAAGTCATGCACTCGTGTAGAGGCTCATCTGGGAGCAGCCATCTGTCAAAAGTGAATTAATCAATTTCATTTTCTCACGGTATGGAATAGACTGAAGCTAAGCAGAATATTTACTTCATTGGGGGTTTCTGCATGAACCTTTGTTTCGGAGTGTGTTTTCTCTTCTCATGGGAACCTTATGGGAGCTTAGATTCCACCAGACTCGCAAAGATGCAGATACATGCAACCGCCTATTCTTACAATAGAGCAGAGGTCCCTTCGTACCAAAGATTATTGGGTTTGGTTTCGTTCATGCTGGTATCTAAAATGTAGCACTGGCTTTTTTCAATCTTCCCCAGTAGGCTTGTACATGATAGTCGTAACATACTGCGAATAGTCAGTACTATGACATATGTTCAAATTATGATTTACCTTTCTCTTATATCTAGTGGTAGCTGAGACCGCTAGTACGCTGTTCTTAATGCTGCTCGTAGCTAAGTGATTGAGCACTGTGTGATTCGGCATAGTCAAAACACTGTTATCATCCTTCATTGGCGTAGCAGCATTCAGAATTGGCTTGCCCAGGAAGCCAGGAAGGCTGGGTGGCGTTGGTAGCTTCTCAATAGCGGTTGCAGCGTATTGATAGGCCGAGGAATCCTCCGCTTTGTCAAGATCAAGGAGATATTGTGGGACTTGGGATGAATAACGCTCTGCTGGTAAGACTGGTTTTGCTTTTGGAGGCTTTGGTGCTTGAGGGTTCTCTCCGTCATTAGCTTTGGCCTCTTCTTTTGAGAGGCTTTTGGCTTGAGCATCCGATCCTGCTTCGACACCTGGAACTGGGGCACCGGGTGCCTGTATCGTTGGAGGAATATCTTGGGGTATGTCGTCTGCGCTGACTTCAATATAATTGACCAAATTGTTGCCGAAATCTACGGTAGTCGGTAGACCTTTAGAGCATTGCATAACGCCGTCCACAATGAATCTAATATGATGAGTTCCTGGACGAACATGAATGACAGCTCTCAAAAGTCCTGACTGACCCTCACTGGATGACGTTAGCAATTCACATAGACTTCAGTCGCTTGATGCTAGGAGCTCCACCTACACTGGGTTTAGGCGGTATTTCTTGTTCCATTGAAAAATTGTACCAGTGACATAGACCTTCTCTCCTGGTAGTGTCGTCTTCCACTCGAATGTGGTTGGAACCGTAGCCTTCGTTTTGTCGATTTGTAACTCCTCCGCGTCCTCTTCGTCGACAGTGGTAGTGCTAAGTGCGGATGAGCGTCGGTGAAGAGGTTCGTTATTATCTAGGGCTTCAACATCAAGAACCGGTCCCTCCAAATCTGTTGGGGCAATTATGGGCGATCCTGGTGTGTGTACTTCCTCCTCGATTGGTAAGGGTAATCGCGGAGGACGAGTAAGATGGTAGGACATGTCTTGTGTCGCGGGCGGCCCGGACGGTTCTATCGATTGAGAGTATGATCGAGATGCTGAAGGATCAACGTTAGTGGTAGGTATAGGGACGTTAACAGGTTTGCTTGGTAGACCCCTTGAGTCTGGCTTTGACTCGTCCTTTGACTGCTGCGCACCCATCTGTGACTCGCTGCTGTGGTTGGAGGGAGTGTTGCTGTTTTGACTCGACGGTGGTTGTTGTGGAGCAGTATGCGACGAGGAGTTGCGTGTACGATGTGCAGTGGTTCCACGAGCTTGGGCTAAAGACGGCTCTGCAGGTGCTCGTTGTGCTTGGATTAGATTTCGGGGATCTCGTCGCGTGGAAGAATTGCGGGAGGATTCATGACTGTGGCTCGAAGGTGATGGCGAGGCTGAATGTGGCGACCTTGACGGCGTGGATGGATTGTTTCCCATGATGAATTTGGTTCGTATGGATTTGTTGAGGAATATACGGTGTCGATGGCAAAGGCGATGTCAAAATCGATGCTGGTGTCAACTCCAACAATAACATCAATTTCTGGACTTAGGGCAGTCGTGTTACGAGAGAGGGGTCGTCTTGTGCCGGATCTCAATTGGAACGTGCCACTTTTAGGTATACGGGCAGCATACGATACGGTTATCTCATGCGACCACGTATTGCGTTATGTTGCACTGTGAGTATAAGTACTGTATGTTGCGTGCTGGTCGTTATCGGGGATACGTAGAAGGGTAGGGATGGATGAGAGATTGATGCTATCCCCAACCAAACCCCAGGATACTGTAACTCTCAAAGCCCGCTTATGTATCACCCCCACGGCTGGAGTGGAGTGGAGTTAGACAAGACGGCATCCGTGCGCTTTCAATTCAGCCTCATGCCAAACACCCCTCCCCTCAACTCAGGTTAGGACGTTCGGTCAATGTTATAGTATTCGATCATTTCATTCTATTTCTCTTCATTTCAGGCTTTGTGCAAGGGCGGATATGCATGTTCCCGCACACTTAGGCATCAATTGGCATCCATCGCAATCATGAATTGGCTATGGGTCCCCACCAGCACATTATATTACCTGTCTATCCCCTTCATAACCCTCTTCTGGGGAATCATTGCGTGTCTTGCGCCATTTATTTACCTCGGAAACTACGTTATATCTGGATTTCTATTTCCATTGAGCTTGCTTGCAAAGTTCGAGGTCAGTGAAGCACTTTGATGTTCTTCAATTATCGTTAACTTTCATGAAGACTCTCTATATCTACCTTGGCGTTGCAGCCGCCATAGGTCTCATCACAGGCACATTCCTCCACTTGTCTTCGAGCGTCCTTGTATCTGCTTTCAACTTGACTGCCGTTGCAGAGGAGACAGGCCGATCTGCAGCTTCAGTACGAGCTTCGCGTGAGCAGAAGAAGCTTGCGCAAGCATGGCAGAACTCCACCGGGAAGAGCGAGTACGCAAGTGAACCTGCTATGGAAAAGTTTGCGGAGTGGCTAGAGAAGGGAGATCAAGGCCTAGCAGGGCAAACCATACTCGAGGAGGATGATTCGGACATGTTCTAAATTTGTTGACGAGAGTGGATTTTGTACCAATCTGTGAGAAAATAGTTGGGAAGGTCAACGAGTGACCCGAGTTGTTTCTGCGGTACCTTCACTGTTCAATCCCTCCATTTGACGAACACTTCGTCTGTCCTGAATCGCTGAGTGCAAGTACTCTCTTCGAACGAGGTTCTGAGGCCAGTTTTGTAGGCCAGTAGTCCGGCATGAGCAATCATTATCCCATTATCAATGCAGAAGCGTTCATCTGTGGCAAACACGCTGCCTCCTCTATCCTTTGCCATCAATCCCATCATTTCTTGAAGTCTCTCATTGCATCCCACGCCTCCAACAATCAGCACTTGGTTGCTACCAACATGTGCCATCGCCCTTTCTGTAATCTCCACCAGCATTGCAAACACCGTTTCTTGTAAACTGAAGCATAGATCTGCTGTGGTAATGATTTCGCCTGTGAAACTGTCTCGCTGTTCGGGTTTCGCTTTGAGTTCTGCGGCTAATATGTCAATACTGGCGAGTATTCCCGAGAAAG
Source organism: Ploettnerulaceae sp. D365 (assembly GCA_003988805.1). Lineage (NCBI taxonomy): Eukaryota > Fungi > Ascomycota > Leotiomycetes > Helotiales > Ploettnerulaceae > Ploettnerulaceae sp. D365. The sequence goes on from QYAL01000019.1 coordinate 217,811, forward strand.
AACAGTCCATCCCTTTGACTGTGTACGGAATATCCAGCAGAACCTTTCCTTTCTTCGCAAGTTGCTCGATGTTGTATCCAGGTGCTGGATCGTTGCTTATTTCAAGGGTGCGCGCAAATCGATCTAGACAGTTTCCAACAGCTATATCCAGTGCCTCCCCAAATATTCGATATCGTCGTTCCGCGTAGGCAATAACCTGGGTGTTCCCTCCGCTAACGTACAGAACGACCGGATTCTGAGCCCCTGTGATCTCGCGTCCCATTTCAATATGTCCCACGCAGTGATTGACACCAACAAGTTCCTTCTCCCACAATAAAGAAAGCATCCGAGCAGCAATAGCCACGCTCTGTAGCGGAGCACCCATCCCCGGACCTTTTGTGTAGCATATACAGTTTACATCCTTGATCGCAACCCCAGCTTGAGTCATGGCCTGTTTGACGAGCTTCACCACCCATGATCGATGATGTTTTGCCGTATCCTTTGGAAGGAATCCTTCTCCAGGAGGGGAGACAAAAGTATGCCGGATATTGGATAGAATATGCGCGGGCTTGCCATTTGGAGGATGGAAGATGACCCCAACTCCTAGCTTATTGGCGCTACCTTCGAGACCTATGGCGATCATATTACGTGTCGAGGTTTGGACATTGGGAGAACCCGGAAACGTATCGAAGCCAGAAAATCAACCCCGCTATATTTCTTAGATACGATTACGATACAGTACCATCGGTTATGGAAAATAGTTGCGCTAAGACAATCGACGATAAGAATCCACAACTCACTCGAGAAGATTACCTTCAGCAAACCGAGCATTTAGTCTTTCTATTTCTAGATCATAGTGTCAGAGACAATGCCATGTTTTAACCTGTTAAATTAAAGAAATGTTAGATATATTTTGAATTGAGGTGATTGCCAAAAGTGCGTCTGCATCCGAGACATAGATTCGCATCGCCCTACCGAACCTGCTCGGCTCCTGTTTTCGTCTCTTTAGTGGCTCGCTAAGATGTATTTGGTGTAAATGTTACAGTACTTTTCCTCCTCCACCACCTGGAGCCCATTTCTTAACGTCCCTCCACGAACAACTCTTCTATTGTACACACAGCCTCTGCGGTACTGGGAACAATATGGAGGGAGAAGACTTCGAATCAAAGACAGAAGCATTTCTCTATTGGCTGTCACAAATAGGCGTCGTTATCAGCCCAAAAGTCGCACTCTTAGATTTGAGGTCAACAGGGCGAGGACGTGGAGTTGGTGAGCAAAGCAAATTTCCAAGGCCTCGCACTGTTTCTTTCTTACGATACGATTGTGTTATATCCCTGGTTCACTATTTTAACTCCCATGACAATGCGGGTCCTCGAGGAATCACCTGCTGATAAGTTACAGTCGCACAGTCGGACATCGAGGAGGACGAGGTTCTTTTCACCATTCCGCGGGCTGTGGTTCTTAACACAACCACAGCGCTTGGAGATGATGTTATCGGCACCACTCCTTCTATTCTCGAAATGCCTAGCTGGCTGGTGAGCCAATTCCTCCCGTTCTCGTAGGAAAGGCAATTGACATCCGTACCACAGGCTCTTACTGCTATCATCCTCGCCGAAAGCTACCGAGACGAATCTAGATGGGGTCCATATCTGGCGCTTCTGCCTCCACAAATCGACAGCCTGGTATTTTGGTCGGAAGCAGAGATCTCGGAATTGCAGGCCAGCACGGTGGTGAGAAAAATCGGCAGAAATGACGCCGAAAGGATGTTTTCTAAGCACATCTCTCTCCTTGGAGCAGACATTGGGAACTTCTCCACATGCCATCGAGTCGCATCAATCATCATGGCATACGCCTTTGATATACCCGAGAGGCCGAGCAAGGAGGACGGCGAGAATACGGAGGAGGAAGATGACTTGGTGTCAGACGATGGAGATGACGAGAAGACCATTCTGTCAATGATCCCTCTTGCCGACATGCTGGTAAGTATCAAGGCTAAGGTCTCTTTGTGCGGTCATTGATCACTATGGACGACCTAGGTCTCAGAGCAACCGGAAAGAAATAAACTGACAATTGTTCCTTAGAATGCGGATGCGGACAGGAACAACGCGCGACTTTGTTGTGATAACGAAGACTTGGAGATGAGAAGTATCAAAACTATTTCGAAAGGGGAGGAGATATTCAACGACTATGGCCAACTCCCTCGATCCGACTTGTTACGCCGATATGGATATATAACGAACAACTATGCCGCCTATGACGTCGCCGAGATCGCAACTCAAACAATACTCTATGGACTCCTAAATAAGCAGCAGTTGGTTTCTGGTGCAAATTTGCAACAGCTGAGTCGGGAACAGCTAGATCACCGCATCGAGTTGGCTCAAAGAGAAGGTGTCTATGAGGATTCGTACGATCTTGTCCACCCAGGACCCGACGGACCAAGCATTCCAGATGAGCTACTTGCACTATTGTACCTACTTCTGCTGGATGATGAGAACCTTGCCGCTATCGAAACATCCAAAACAACACTCCCGAGTCGATCAAAGCTTGCAACAATCCTTGTTGGTCTAGTGCTAACAAACGCTTTCCATTCGAGGGCCAAGGAGTACCCGACTAGTATCGAGGAGGATCAAGCCATACTCCAGGCAGGAAATCTTACCAATCGCAAAACAATGGCTGTCCAGGTACGGCTCGGTGAAAAAATCATATTGGAGAAGGCAATCCAGGAGGCAAAATTGTTCACTGGAAGCGACAGAAGAATGAGACTCAAGGATGACAATCCGAACATTATCGACAATAGGAATAAAAGAAAACTAGACAGTGACGACTCTGGAAGGAAAATGGGGCGTTTTAGATGAACGACCGACGAGCTAACAGTCAGAGCATACATAGCCACGAATGCAAGATGTGCTGAAACTTATTCGATGGTTATTCTCTTCTTCTCTAGAACTCAGATGAGCTTTGCTAAATTTACAATAGGCTACCCAGTCACCTTCCTTCTCCGGGAACCATGTTTAATCCGACAAGTTGCTGGCCCAGAACCGTGGGCAACGCCTCCCAAGTATCAAAGTCACATCTGTAAGTGATGCCCTGCAAAGAAGTGTGGTGTACATAAAAACAAGCACGAGTGTCGTGTTGAGTGGGAATAAATCGTCTGCTTCAAGTTGTTGCTTGCGTTTGTGGTTGTGGCTGTGCTTGTTGTGCTGCTGAGGTTGCTCGATTGTTTGAGGAACCAGCGCCAGTAGCTCTGGCTTGCTGAAGCGCTCTCTCGTCTCCTCTGGGACGTTGTGGGAAGAGATGGGGTGGAAATGGAATTGTGGCACGGAATTTGAGGGCCTTAGTGTCATAAGGATCAACCTCATACACAGGCTGCTCGTCGTCGTCATCTTGGTCATACTTCCAACGGTCCGACATGTCAGGATATATTCCTTTTGCTGGTATTGACATTCCTCTACGGTCAATCCAGAGTCGCCCACATCTTCCGATCCGTCGTCGATAAGCTGGCTGGCCGCGAGGCTCATCATCTTCAGGCGGAGGGCTGTCGCGAAATGTGAAAAGCTCTGACTTCTCTATAGACGGAGAGGGTTGGTCGAACGACTCTGAGGTCACTGAAGATGGAGGAGTCATTAAATACTGGTACTGGGCTGTTGCGGCACGGAATCCCGTCTCGTTACCTTGGCCTTGGATCGGCGACAAAGGCTCTCGCGTCAAATCAACATGACCAAGGTTCCATTTTCGGTGTTGCTGAGCCTTGTCCTCAATCTCTATCCGGAGCAAATTCTCCTTCCGGGCCATCTCGTCACTCAACAATAATAAGTCAGCATCAAGAGGCCGGCCATCGGGACGACCTGGCAAGCGCAGTGGCGGTCCAGCTGGGCGTTGAAGGGCAAAGTCTGGGTTCTTTCTTTTCTGTGGCTGTAATATTGTCAGCAACGCGCCGGATAGAAAGGGAGTCTACATACCCTTTGATTGATGAGGTCTTCATCATCGGTCTTGATACCAAGCCTGACTTTGGCTTCTTTCACCTTGGCCCTCTGTTCAAAGATATTTCTTTCGTTCTTCACAATGTTACGTTTAGTCATTTCTCTAGCAAGAGAGAGTTCAGCGATCCCTTTCCCAACCTCGAGTTCCCTTCTTAGTCTCCTAAGCTTTTCCACGCTTTGGGTATCACGAGCTCTTGTCTTCCTTGTCTGCCGTACATCACGACGACGGAAGCAAACATATGGATCACTGTCGTCCTTAGCTTGGTCTTCTTCTTCCTTCAAATTCGGCTGCAGGGGATGGTTTGCGGAGGCTTGTCTGCGACTCTTCCAATGCTCATAGAAATCTTTCGCAAAATTGAGGATCCGACCTTCATAACGCTGGTTAAGGAGGCCCCTCATATCTTCATAGGGTAGGATGGTACCATCTACTGATGCAAATGGTGTTTCCTTACTACCCTTGTCTTCGAAGACTTCCATCAACTTCTCAAAATCGTCGTCGCTACATTTTTGATTGGGACTCTTCTTCTGGTTGTATGCTTTGAGGAAGACGTCATCTTCTGTTGTCATGTTATATGCGCAGCCAGTACATTCTTCGACCGTCTGCGAGAAGCGGATGTATGAAGCGGGCTTCTCAAAAATTAAGCTATACAAGGAATCATAATCGATGCCACTTCCCTCCTGGGCAGGAGGTGCCGGAATTTCCTCGGCTTCCTTCGCACTGGCACTCGTAGTTGCTTTCAAGGCAGCTTGGAGATGGTACTCCTGCAAGGGAGGTCAGCGGTAAGTCATACATCGAAGCTGCAAACTCCACGTTGTGTTTGTCGGGGAAAATATCGAGTGTCACATGACCACAACGTGACCACAAAACCACAAAAAATAAACTTACCCGCTCTTCAGAAGCCTCAACACCTGTTTCTACTTTGCCTTGATTTTGTAAGGAGCTATATTCCACAGACTCGATCTGCTCTTCTCTCAGAACAGGCTGCAGTGTCGTCTTTGCAAGCTTGCGCGTTCTGACCAGGCGCTGTGGGGGGGCCATCGCGACGCGTTGAGATTAGCTTCCGCGATCGCGATCTTTTCACGCTGAAAATTTGTAGGTGTAGATCGGAGGTCATGGTGTGATGAAATCTCGAATTTCAAAACATTTTCGCGTCGTGGCCGTGAGCTTTTGATGGGTTTAGATCGGGCTTCGTGGTATGTCGTCGATCCGAAAAATTTGCAGGTGCTGAGCCGTTACCAGGGGCACTGCAGCGTGTGTTGCGATAGGGCGAAAATGGCCGTGCGCCACCTTGTTGTGGCCTCATTCTATGCTACTCCTGCCTTAGTCTTAACTGCATTCGGCCACTACCTCGAAGCGAGGATTGTTGAATATAAAAACCAGAACTTGGCAAGAGAATAGGGGCTTAGCCCGGGTTGAACAAATTCAACCATAACAAAAAAATAACATCAACCGCCTCTTGCTAATTTCATGTTTATACAATTTTTTATAGATCGAGAAAAAATGTGTAATCTTTATGTCCATGGTTTACTACATGATCTTACATATTATTGAACTAATTTCGTATACGAATACTATAGCTCGGTCCTTATCGATTTCCCGAATCCTGTATCATTAGAATCAAGTCCATATCCATGAGAGAACTTCCATACATACACATAATTCACATAAATAATATCAAAACTTGAACAAGTCCCTGTCAGGAAAAAGTGGAGAGCTCAGACCAAGCCCATCCCATCTGCTGCTATCAAATACAGAATTCAAGGAAGCGACCCCAAGAAGCTCTTTCCATCGTGATATCATATTCTTGGAATTGTTCACGACTTTCACCAAACCTATTAAGCACTTCGTGACCAGCTTTGATCATCAGACCATGCACTGAATTATTATAATGAAGTAGAGAGGATTTGTAAAAATGATATTTGTTAGACAAGATGTGTAGGATGGAAGACATGTCTCTGCGCATATTTACAAATCTAGACAAGGTGCGAAATTGAATGAAAGGTGACTCGGAGTTCTTCTTTAGACATATTTTTAGAATTGTGTGGGGTGGGAAGGAACGATCAGGAACGCCGGAAAGTATTGAATATCTCATCCAATATTGGTCCTAATAACAAAGGCGCATCATCACTCATCACTATAGACTATCGAACAAATGAGCTCTCCTCTGTCGCTTCAAGCCAGCCGACTTGAATCATAGGCAAATAGACTTCTTAGCCCAGGTCATTAGAGCAGGTTGCAAAAGAAATGTTATAAAACGTCAATATCGTCAGAATTGCTTCCCTTCTGGCCGAACATATCTGAAACCTAACTTCAAAGGGATGTGACCTTCAACAAATAATATGCGACCCGTAAAGAACAAAGCAGAGGGGTGTCTGACTAGCTCTACATATATGACTCTGACAAACTTTAAGATCACTACTACAGCCTGGAATCTCAGTTCCTTGCAGGAGGAGCCGTATATTGCGATGAAGAAGGGAAATTCCAATGATAGCAGCAAGTCAGACAGACTCAGGACAGGGACGTTATTGAAACATTTGAGATTTGAAAATATTATCAAAATGTGAGGAGGTTGAGGTTGAGCAGAACCAGCCCGTGATGTGATGTAACCTTAACCCCATGACTAATCAACCTTCCCTCCGTTTTTGGCCCAGACAACACTACCTGGTACACTCGACATAGCAGCTACCCCACACTCACCACCCGCATCTCACAACCCCACGAAAACGTTCAAGATGGGTAACGCCAGTAGTGCAATGCTGGACACTATTGTGCAGGGCTCCAACTGTGATTCTCCTTGTCGCCCATGTTGCAGAAAGGGTAGACAGCTAACCCCGCGGCAGTTGATCGAGATGAGGTCGAGAGGATAAGAAAAAGGTTCATGAAGTTAGATAAGGTACACTAAATCTTCACTACAATGTCTAACTAAGATATGGAAGCTGATATATGGAGTAATAGGATAACTCGGGCACGATCGAGCGCGATGAATTCCTCAGCCTTCCTCAGATCTCCTCCAACCCACTCGCAACCAGGTCAGCATTATATCACACAGCTCTTGCAGACTAGTCTTCTGATAACTAGTAGGATGATCGCTATTTTCGACGAAGATGGAGGCGGTGATGTTGATTTCCAAGAATTCGTATCTGGTCTCAGCGCCTTCAGCAGCAAAGGCAATAAGGAGCAAAAATTACGATTTGCATTCAAGGTCTATGATATTGACCGCGATGGCTACATCTCAAACGGGGAGCTGTTCATCGTGTTAAAGATGATGGTAGGGAGTAACCTCAAGGACCAGCAGTTGCAACAAATTGTGGATAAGACGATTATGGAGGCGGATTTGGATCGCGATGGGAAGATAAGTTTCGAGGAATTTACGAGGATGGTTGAGAATACGGACGTTAGCATGAGTATGACTTTAGGTAAGTTTGACCTGTACATACGAGATGATTCCTGCCTGTCCTCCGATGGTGGGTTGTGACTGAGGGGTGTATGCTGACTTGTTTAGACCAATTTTGATTTAACGTTGCAATGCGTTTGAAGCCATACATAGTATCACGGCCGTTATTCGATAGGGCTCAGGAATAGGAGAGGAGTTTTGCTCAGGGCGCTTAACAAATGGTTGGTGACATGAGGATCCCTCTATACCAAAAAATACCACGGCGTTTGATGCTTACGGCCTGCGGCCTATTTATTGTGACACTACCTCTTCCTTTCCCACGAGTGAGCGACCGAGTGACTACCTTCCCAATTTTATTCCCCGAACTGAGTATAGGTTTGCGAGTGCCAATATTCCAATCGCAGATATTTCCTCAAACAAACAACCAAAAAAGCCTTTGGGACTTCAGGCCACGTCGTTTCGAAGTTTCAAGAACATTCATGCCTTCAAGGGAAGTTGGACCTGTAAGATATCCCAGCTCTACATCGAGCATAAATTTCATCTTGAATGCACGTCAGCTGTCCAGGTGAACATTTCAGATCAAGGGTTAACCACCACGACAAATGAAAAGCGCGAAGAGAAAGCTTGCACCTCAACTCTTCTCTCTGGCTCGGTCTCGGTCTCGGTCTCGGCCTATCAGACTCAAGGCGAAGCGAGTGAGGTGAGTGAAGTGCTCAAACTTGCATCGGAACTACCTAGCGGAATGATTCGATGGGACTGGTCCTCTCGCACACAAAGCGCATGAAAGTTCATGCCCCAAGCAGTAATCAACCCCCAGTAATCCGCAGGGCAGTTGTACCGTAGCTTATCAATCGGCTTTTCGATCCTAGTAGTAGGTGGCTATTGACCGGTACTTGAAACCGCGCTAAGAGCATCAGATGCTGCTGATACGGAGATTCTTGTTATATCAGTTATGGTACAGTAGTATACAGTACGAAAGGTTCGTTTGTGATGAATCGTTTTGAATCATGCGTGCTTGGCTTTTACGAGTTTGCGCCAATAAATCGTGACGTGGAAGTTTTTGGAGATGATGCGAGGATTAGATGGGTGGTTTTGAATAAATATGTAATACAGTAGACAAAGTGCAATAGTACATAAGAAAAGAAAGGAAAAGAAAAGAGATATATGTTTCCTCGGCGTTTATGCTTAGTGAGGAAGATTACTATTGTATGATATCATATTTACTTTACCCAGGTAGACTGTTCCAGAAAAGTGATATGTATCGGGGAGGATTGTTTGGTTAGTTGTTTGAGACTTCGATTCCCGGAGAAGTGCATTAATGTTTTCAGTAAGTCGTGGTATCTCCTAACTCGGGAAGAATAGTTGGCATTCAAGTCGGGCACCGCTTATACATTCGGGGCGCATGGGTGTACAGTAGGTAGTTGTCCCCATAGTACAGTATTTATTCTCCGTGAGAAAGAGAGAGAGAGAGAGAGAGAGTTGGTCTGTCTGCTGTAAACAATATAACCGAGCAGCTCACAGATGATCTAAGCATAAAATAAACACGTGGGTTATTCGAGGTCCATTATTCAAAGCTTGTACCTTGTAATTTTTGTATGCATGGTCCATGTCTTCGTAGAGTACGTAAGAGTGTACAGTATGATGATGATGATGCTAATGATGATGAGGATCGTCAACGTTGCGCCTCAGCGAGGCTGATGTAACCTCGACCAGGCTCCGATCCAGAAGAGGGCATTGGTAGGTTGCCTCCCAACCGACAACCCGGATAAGTAATGTAATGTACGAGTACCTGCCCTGCTTACGCCCGACCATCAATGTATGTTCCGGAAGTGTGTGCTTTTTTTTTTCTCTCCGTCTTGTATTATTGACTTTTGTTTTTTTTACCCACCACAGTAGTATTTGTCATTCTACTCGGGGTAATCCTCATCTCCATGCTCTTGTTATCGCCGAAAAAAGTAAAACAAACAATCATCACTGAAACATGTCCGCGCACCGGTTGTTACTTTTTTGTTGTTTTTTTCTCTCGCGAAATTCCTATCTTTTTCTTCTTTGCCCTTTTATTTATATCCCATGCATATGCTCGGCGGTGGGCTTTCGACGAGGTGGGTGCGTGATTGGCCCGGTGCTGGCATATGTCGGAGAAGGCCGACTATTGAAAGATAGGAGGAGGGCTGTGAGGGCTTGATGAGGCTGGCAATTGTCTCTTTTTTCTCACACGAAGCAAGCCATTCGATGCCCCCTTTCATTTGAATAATTGGCGAGGGCCACCTGCTTATCTTCCCGGGTACTTCGTACAGTAGTAGAACGAACAGGTACAAATGTAAAAAGCATACTGTAGTACTTCGTACAGTTCGTAATTAATTTGGGCATCGTTAATCGCCCCACTGCAACATGGCCCTGTGCAGATCCTTCAGTCAGGGGGGGAAGGGGAACATGCAGCAAATACATATTCTTGCAAGGTATAATTTGACGACGACGCATGGATCCAGGGTCGACAATTTTCCCCCGACAGAGAAGCAGAAACTGAAAACTGGAAACTGGAAACCCATCGTCGACTACTGCACCCTTTGCCAGACGTCCATGCACTACTGGACCTACGTTTCAGGAGCAGCATCCGGCATACTGCTGTAGAAGCTTGATAGAAGGCGCTTGAAACGCCCTATCTTACCCTACCCTACGCAGCGACAATAATAATACAGCCCCGATTGGGCAGCTAGCATCACTGGAGAAAGCCAGCTGCGAGGTACCCGGCGCCCCCCATCTGTGGGTTTTCAACGGTCCTTATCTCCTGCAGGTTGTCAGTGCGGCGTGGTCTTTTGCTTCCTCGGATATGATGAATTACTGCATTGGATGTGGCAAAGAGAAAGAAAAACTCTCGGGGCCTGTACTGTATCGCATGCCGCTCCATTGCAATTGCATTATTGCACTAGGAGACAGACAGCCAAAAAAAGTGATAGAGCGAGTTGCCAGTACAGCCCAATACTAAACTGCACGTGAGGAGGAAACGGAAATATTTTCGGTCGACTACAGTACTATGCCAACAGATAGGCTCAAAATCGCGAGGAGAAGGCAAGGAAATGTTCCAGAGAGCTGATGGTCGCGCATCGCCTCCATTCTTGTCCAACAGCCTCCCCGACCTCCTTGTTTTCCTTGGGGTAATACAATGTGCACTTTCTCCAAAGGTACTGTATCCGGTTTCCAGTTTCCAGTTTCCAGTATCCCCAAGGATCCTTCGCGGAGGGCTAGGGTTGAGGCATTGCTTCTTTGTCGTCATGCACTACCTTCAAGGACCTCCTATTGCTTGAGTACCTATCTTGTCTTTATCATAGGTACTTACTCAGCTGGTAGCTTTCCTTTTGCGGGATATTTATATTCTGATGGAGATGATCGCAGCCATACGGATCTCGAAGATGATCTGTATTGTGGCTGAAGACCCCTCTGCACGCTAATTATTTACAACTCAGCTCGAATGCTTCCAGGACCCTAGCCAATATTTTGCCGGCAACCCCGCCACTTTTGTGAGCTTTTTCTCCTGGCTGAGGCTTCATACTTTCTTCTTCCCTCGGCCTCAATTTGTCACATTCCAAGCATCTATCGCCTCATTAGGCGATCTCTGGAGCAACTAGTGCTAGTCGATCGTTCTTAAACCCGGGGTCAACATTACAGTACTCTGCCTACCTTGCGTCCTCCAGCAAATATTGTATTGTATTATTCCATGCAATATCAAAGACAATGTCCTCCGGAATCTCTAGCAATAAACAGCTTCCTCTCTGCCCAACAATTGCCTGACAACACTGCATTCATAATCCAACCCAGCCCACCCCAGCCCAGCTCACCACAGCTCAGCTCAGCTCAGCTATTCAATATCTTGCACCTCGAGTCGGGCCTCGATTTCTCCCTCATCCAACCGCTCTCTACCCGCCTCACTGACCACATCATACCTAACACCAGCCTTATTATTGCGGACGCTTACCTCCCAGATCCAGCGGCTCCGAATTGCAATTCGAACGGTCAGAGTATTCTAGTATTGTAGCACAACAAAACGCACAATATACTGCGGCACCGCATCGTACGTACTTTGCTTTGTTGGATCCGGTCAGCAACTGTCAGAACAACAAGCAGGCAATATCTACCTACTGTATCTACTATTACAATCCTGCGCAACCTCTTTGTCATTTCGATTCGCCGTCAGCTACTGCCTCGTGCGCCTTGTCGTCTCGAACAGATCTCCCAATACCGACGCCCAACGTACTTGCATCGCATCTTCTTCCCCTCCCGGCATGAAATGAGGAGGGAAGCGGCCCAAGAAAGCAGATTCCGAAAATTGCAGCCCCATCTGTGAATCCCTCTTTGGTACCTGGCATTAGCCCCAGATTCGGAGCATTCCACGGCCTACAATTGGACGATTACAGATCTAAAGTGAGACCACGCCAGGCCAGACCGGTGGGAAGCAGGAGATCAGCTCTAAGTTAGGGCATGCAGGGCACGGCAGGGCAGCTGTTTTAGTGTGAGCACCGAGTCGCCTCGCCGATCGCCTCGAGACGAGACAAGATAGCCGGGCTGACCCTGCGTGCACATCAGGGACCATTACACGCTGTCAAGATAGAGGCTTTTGGGACCCTCCAGCCCCGGTCATATCGCACTGGAGAGTCGAAAAAAAAAAAGAAAAAAATTCGGCAATTTAAGAGAACATTTGTTTTGCGGGTTTGTTTTGGTTTGGTTTGTTTTTGTTTAGCTCTGTTGTTCCATAAGCCGAACGGAGACGACTCAAACATCCGCATCGCAACATTATCACCTCGACCGACTCGACTAAATTTTGCCTGGACTTGACACGACTCAGCAAGATCCATAACTACCATCTACCGGTCTATCGTCTCTCATTCTATCAACCCTTACCACAAGTTACCAACCCCCCCAGTCCACCAGCCGCACCATAGGCCTTCCCAATCGCTCTCCACCAACCACACGCGGCTTTCTCACAATCAAAACTCTCTTAGTCTGAGCTTTAACCCGATCTGAGGACATCACCTCACTTAGCTGGGTCCAATACTAACATTATTAACACCAACACCAACACCAACACCGACACCAAAACCAAAACCAACACTAGCACTAGTCCCTAGTACAGTACTGGCATCTGCTCTTCTCCTCCTGCTGCTGCTCCTTTTGTCCCCACGACTGTAGTAGTGCCCCCTTCCCTACCACAACACAGGTACTCAACTCCCCCAACTCCCAAAAAACTTCCCTGTATCCACGAGCCCACACGTCCTCCGAAAAACCGTTCGAGTTAGTGTCCTAGTTGGTCTGCGCTCTACCTTAGTAGTCTGGAGCCAGTTCGCCGGGCGCCAGCTGGCTGTTTTGGGTATCTACCGGAGTGCACATCATCTCTAATTTCTATAACTCTGTCCCAACATCACTCTCCCACTCTCGAGGTTGTTAGGCATACGCATAATCGAAGACTGTCCGGAATCAAATCGTTCCAACTCCTGCCCTCATCTTCTCCCCACCGCAATCAAAGTTGCGCCTTCCCAAAGAATTGACCTTCGCAACGTCCCGATATCTTAGAGCACCGACCAGCAGCTGTGCTTTGCTCATCACTGGGCTGTTCTCCATATTTGTCCTTCAAGACCAAGACAATCCCTCCTCTTCGGAAACACGGTTACACCAGATTTCTTGCCGGCTTCTAGAAGGCTAAGTTGACGTGCGTGCGCATTGAACTTCCACAAAGACGACTGGAAGATAATTTTGCCAAAACCACAGGAGCAGGAGCTGGTAGAAATCAAACGACCTTCCTCGAATTCGGCACAAGTCTTTGGCATTAGAATCGTTTGCCCTTCAAAAGGAGATCCCCCAATAGGAGTCACGCGAAGTAGATTACGGGGTGTTATGAACACAGTGAGCGAATACCAGCTTTTTGGTTCCTGTTATCTCCTGCGAAACCACTCTGTCGTCCTTCGAAAACCAAGCCTCCCGTCATGAACAATACACCTGACGTTGAGTCTTGATGAGTCAAACTCGTCGTAATCTATCTTCTCGGTCACTGGAGACTTTCCAACACTTAGGTTTCCCAAGAGCGCGATTCGCACAAAGAAAATTCAAATCACGGCAATTTCTTTACCAAGGCATTCATCCTGAAACCCCAGGTACGCCCACTATCGTGCTTTCTCATTCACCCGCATAATAAAAAAATCTTCAACAGACAAGACACAGCTTCCTCGGATCACCACCTTGGACGCACCTCGAAGCCTCAGTCCAGCAGCAGTGAACGCGCCGCAAGTACCTCCCTCAAGGGAGCATGAGCTTGTTAAGTAACATACCAGCAACCGAGCACTTTTACAATTAACGCCCATTCCTCTCCGGGTGGCGGTGCATCGACTCGGTTCGTAGTTAGTAGGCTCTTCAGTCTCTGAGCGGGGCATGGACGACAATAATCGCCGCAGAAGGCAAGATGAACCGCCTTATCAAGGGTCAGATCCAAGATTCAATGCAGACCAGAGCCAGGGGCGTGGTTTCTCGAGCTCTTCCTCAGAACGATACCGCCCAGCGACATTGAATACATCGCCATCTACTGGCCGAGGAACTGGGGGCTCAACGGCGTACCCCGGCTACTACCAAGATCCTCCGGCGTCTTTTCCTGCAGCTCTACCATCAAACACTCTACAGTACCAGCCTGGATATCCCCAAGACCAAAGACAGCAGCAAAATTTTACTGGCTATACACCAGATATTCTGTACAATGTTGGACAACAGCCACCTCAGACGACCATATACGACTCGAACCCACAATTCCAGACTCGGCAACCTGCATCCATGATGCTGTCCGACGTTGCTGCCCCCTACTTTCCGAATGAGACGAGTAGCACGCCTGGCCCACCTACCCTGCAACAACATGCGTCCTCAAGCTCCTCTGCAGCTGTCTATCAACAGCATCAGCAAAGCCCGGCAGATCGGACGGCGCCTCTCCTTCAACAAGGGTACCCCAACAACATTGCAATAGGGGGCATGAGTCAGAATGCACCCGAGATGATGGATGAAGAGGAGCTTCAACTACAGGGCCCTGCTATGGAAGCTGCATATACCGCCTATCAGACTGCACTGAAGGAAATTTTCCAGAATATAATCAACGGCCGTCTGAGTGAGGCCAGTCAATCTCTTCTTGAGGTATCGGAGTGGCTTTTAGGACATGTTGGCGATTTAGGTACGATCTCGTTTCTTCTGTTTGATCCTGTCCACTAATTGATTTCTGATAAGGCCTTACTGTAGACGAAGTTGCACTTCAGAGCGATCGGATTCGTCTCTGGGGCGAGTTCAATACAGCATGGCTGAGCATATTTCAAAAACAAAAAGACATGTTCGAATCCGGCCAACATCTCCAGCGCGGTCAAAGCCTGATGACTCGGGAGTTCATCGAAAAAATGGCGAAAGATTTGATGAGAATGTGTGACGCGATTGAAAAGCATGGTCTCGTTGATTATCAATACGGCGTAGCTGAAGAGCAGATAATTATGAGTAGGTCATGCTAGTACTGCATTAGTCTTGGACCCTAGCTAATAGTACCACAGTCCTAATGGAATGTCTTGATCTCCAAGAGTCCATGGAAGGCGTTGGCGGGAGCGCTGGTCCAGGTAGAGCCCTGCCTTAAACTCTTCAACTCATCCTCCACTATTTCCTCTTAATGCTGTCTGAATACAATGTAAACATATGGTCTTGTCACTATCTTAGCGCTTGTTTGATATCTCTTGTTGTCATGGTGGGGGCTTATGTACGAACGGGTTTACGTCCAGGTGTTGGAGGGTTGGCATTCTGGCATTTACGGGGATAAACAAAATTCTGGCCAACAGGCCTCGTTTCGGAGACGACATACAACAACGGACGGCGGAAAATAAAATGGATTCTAAAGGGTGGGCTTTCACAAGCATTCCGGAGTCTGATGGGGTGGGTATTCTAGAGTCTAGAGCAGAACCGGCAGCTGCAGTCAATTCATGGCCAAGTACATATGCTACGAGTATAGTTTGCACATAAATAAGCAAGAGTATTGTGCCTTGTGCGTTTATTCTTGATCCGCTCAAAACTAGAGTAGTCATGAATCATCTACCAAGAGACGTTCATGGGTCGAGGTTATGTTCCAAGGCTCTCTGCTCTTCTGTCCCCTGGATAAGCTGATCTGATCTTCCTCAGCCCTGCCCTCCTCCGCCACATCGACCTAATGCATGCATATGTCTCAGCCCCTCGCTCAAGACACTAACCACTGTACTGAATACAGTACGGTACGAAAAAGAAAAGAAAAAAGTAAAACACGCACGGGGAGGTGATCCGAGCATGGATCATTGTATCCAGGGACTTGGGATCGAGATCCATTATTGGGCTAAGTAGATACCTTACCTTGTACATGATGAGATGCATACTACTACTGTACTGTACGCATTTCGTGCGCCGGGAAGGTAGGATGGCATAACTTTAATTTTAAGGGGTCACTTTCCTCTTTAGCTTTATAGTAGCTTGCTAGGACTCCTGGGATATAGGATATGTATGTATGTAAGTGGCTAAGCTATATATATATGTAAGCGTGCGTTTGATGGCGTTGGTGGTGGTAGAGGTTGGAAATATAATGTGATATATCATAATAGCTAGCCCTGTCATATGTATATATATATCATTCTGGTATGTTATATGAAGTACAAAGTTGATAGATATGTAATATATATATAACAAAGAAAACGCAATAATTAAGTAGTGAGATTCGTTTTTTTTTAAGGGGAATTCTGTTACGGTCACCACCAAGGGGAGGTGATCACGTGCAGCCATGGCCCTGAGGCTCGGCGACGAGTGGTCGCACGGAGAAGCCATGGCAAGGGGTCACG
>QYAL01000019.1:234089-408873 GCA_003988805.1 Ploettnerulaceae sp. D365
CTAGTAACTGTCTTCCTTACGTGATACACCTACCTCTTGATCTTCGAGATCACCAACCCTCCAAGGTTTACACCGAGTAAATCTACGACCGTTACAAATTCGTCGGTTCGCTTGCTACATACGGTACTTACTGTTAGCGATAGTTGCTGATACAGTAGTGATTGATATATATCTTTTTAATTTATTCTATCATATGTAACTTCGTATTCGTCCTTGTAGGGCCATGAATACTTTTTTTTGTCAGTATCATTAACATGTTATCAGATGATCTATCTTTTATTATATTGAAAAAAAAAACAATTCGGACTTTTATTCGTATCATACGAAGGATATGATATGGCAATATCGAGCAAAGTACATGTAACTGACATATAAAAATGCTCATATTCGCAAACTGTACTGTACTTGTACTGTACTGTACTGATTTATTTTGGTTGTAGTGTGGTGCGGTGCGGTGCGGTTCCGATCCGATTCAAAGAAGGGGGAAGACGTCGGCGTCGGCGTCGGGTCTGCATGATGCTGGGTGGTGGGTGCTGGGAATCCTGGGACCGTGGACGTGGAGTTGGGTTCGGGTATGTACAGTACAGTAGTATTTGGATCGGCAGGCAGGCGAACAGGCAGGCTTGTGGTGATGGGTGGTGGTGAGGGTGGACGGAGGAGTAGTGGCCGACTTTATGGTAGCATCGGCGCGGGAATATCAAATATATGAATATTTCCATTATAAATAGGATTTCAATTAAGTAATGTAATACTATAGCAATGCTAAATACTCATAACCAAGCTAAACAAAGGGTTCACCTAAATCGACTCCATTAGTACTTAAATCGACGCGCCAAGCCCGCAACCGGCGCATCTTGAGGGCATTACTCCCTACTTATCCATACACCTATTTCGTATTGCACTATTAGTCGCTTTGAGATCCTTCAGATATCGCACCTCTTACCCTTGTCATCTAGTCAAATTAAAGCTATTCCTAACTCCGATCCTCTACCTACTGCCATGACTTCCACGACCTCTAATGGCCTTAATAGCCTCCGTAGGATACGAAGTCTTCGCGTAGAATCACGAATTTGAATAAGATTTCTATTATATTAAATAGTCGAACATACTATGAGCTCGATATTACTAGGGAATAATGCCTTCAAGATGCGCCGGTTGCGGGCTTGGCGCGTCGATTTAAGTACTAATGGAGTCGATTTAGGTAGACCCTAAACAAATTTATAGCCGAATTTCTTTTTGGCATTAATTTCCTACTGTAATTAGCCGCAGAGTTTATGTCGAATAGTGCTATGGTGTTACTGGGCCAGTGCCAAAAATCGGCCACTCCCGTCCGTCCACCCTTACAGGGTGGTATTGGTGAAGGTGAAGGTGAGCTATGATATCTGAGGTGGTATTGGTGTGGGTGGAGCACTGCACTTCTTTTGTTGTAAGCGATTGGATTCAGGGAGAGAGAGAGAGAAAGAGCGAATACAGTAATAATGTGCTGGTTAGAGCAATGTAGTTGATCCGGTTCCGGTTTACTATAGTATGTATATGTATGCATCAAGAAAGAAAGAAAGATGATGAGAGAAAGTATGGTTTACCTATGCTGAAATCCGTAATTCAAGACCGGGTGTTCGATACATGCATAAGGTTCTTGCGATTTCAACCCCTGCTACTCTCTAAGATAGACTCTTCAGTCAAATTTTTAGCAGAAAAGACCGACACACCTTCTCTCAAATCTAATACTGCCCTCGCATTGTTCTCAGGTTCTGAAGAAGAAGCGATTTGGCCGCAAAAGCGGTGATGGTAGTCACTCTTCATCTACAGTTGCGCGGAGTTCGTTGTCTTCAATCCCGCTTCACCACTTGACTGGCCAGATGCAAGTCACGGTACAGTAATCCCCTGGGACTTTGATGTTTGGAATTGAGGGAGAAGGCTTAAGAGATGTTTTTCGGGTTCTGCACTAACACGATAAGCTGCAGCTGATGACTGCGAAGAGGTGTCATAACGAAGTAACACATATATGCCCGTCATTCTATTTTCGTCTGAACGGTGAACCTCTATTCAAGGTATGGGGATGACGGGATGAACGGATGGAGGGGCTACTGAATTGGTTACGAATTTCTGGTGCCAAACTACATCCTCCTAAGATTTTTCATGATTGCTCCTTCATCGTCTGACGATTCGAGTGCGGGCTTCGCCTGAGATGCGATTTGGCTTCCGACTGTCTGGTCCCCCTACTTTATGCGACTGGACACTAGGAGAATGAACAAAAGCCACTTCTGATGTGACGTCGGACCTTCATGTGGCATTTTCCATCGATACAATATAATACAAGACAGAACTCTCTATCTCTTGACCCACGTCGGCATTTTTCTTGCCTTGACGTGACCTGGTTTCTTTCGTTCTACTCTTCTTGGGTCACGGGTCATGCAACCGGCTGTGTTCATGTCAGTCAAGTCAACATGAAGAGTGCAGTCAGGGGGCATCGAGGATAGGACTACAAGATGATATTTGCTTACCTCGCCTTAATGCTGGCTTCAATGCGGGTTCTTGGGCAAGTAAAGCCTTTCCAACAGCAAGAGTCAGAGCCTCAGCTTGACCAGTGGTTCCACCACCCGAAACTAGAGCCCACACATTATACTTGTCCATTCTATCCGTAGCCTTCAATGCCCATATGGCGCTCTCTCTATCATGAATCCTTCCAAAAGCTTGAGCGAGTGTCTTCCCATTGATCAACACCTCCCCAGTACCCTCCACTACCCAAGCTCGAGCGGTTGACGACTTCCTTCTTCCTGCCCCTAGAGTTCTCCCTAGATTATCTTGAGGGGGGAGCTCAACGGCATTCTGGTATGGATTGATGTCTCGTTTGTATTCGTTCAATGCGGCCTTGACTTCCTCGGGCTTAAGAGATGGATGTATTACATTAAGCCGTTGAAGCATCTCAACGATTTTGTGATATTTGGCGGCCTTGACTGACTCCCCAACCATATTTCGGTATTCGATTAGTGAGCGCCATGCAACTCGTGGTGCTTCACTCGGTTTTACGGTGGGGAGACGCGAGTATTTGTTGACAAGGCTTTGGACGATGAGGAGATCATCGGTGAAAATTGGTTGAGCTGTAAAGTAAGAAGGCGAAGTGGGCACAAGTCTAGCATTGAAAGGAGCTTCTTCTTCTCCATATTCCATAGCCCCTCGCCCAAACTTGATCTCGGGAGCAGCTATCCCAGCCTGTAGCCCAGATGGCAAAGTCGAAAAGTGTTTTGATGAAGCTCCCAGGACTGCTCTTCGGATTGGGAGACTGGATGTGATGGTTCGCGAGGAACCTGCGCTCCGAAGGCCTTCACGGAGGCCTGCAGGAAGCCATGCCACCCTCATCGTTCAAATTGGTGAAATCGTGACCGAATGACAAGATGCGTTTGCCTCTTTCTTGAATGGCAATTCGTCGTCGGCTTCGTCGTGAAAACCCAAGAGACCAAATGATTCGGCCTGAGGATACAATAATGTGTTGACCATGCCGCACCACCCATATATAGACTAGCTCTTCTAATCGATTCCGCTTTGACCACCCCACAAAGGTACAAAAAACTTCTCGTCCTTCCCCTCCCTCCAATTTCTTCAAAATACCAATACCACCACGAACAGCAAACATGGCATCATTCGGAAAGCTTTACACCTACCCGGTATGTGCATATCTCCGTAGTTCTATCCATACAAAGTTCTGGCCGAATACTCCTAGAGCTCAAGCTAATCTGATGCGCGCATAGGGTAACCCCCGCTCAGTTGCCATCCGCGCTGTGGCCAAGGCTAACAACGTCGATATCGAGGTTGTTGAGACTGAGCCTGCAAAGGGTGTGTCTGCCGAGTACCTCAAGCTGAACAAGCTCGGAAAGGTTCCAACTTTCGTTGGTGCTGATGGATACATTCTCCACGAGTCCATTGCCATTGCCATCTACAGTATGTACACACCATTTAAATTTGCATTCTTTTGCGAGCCGACCTACAAACCCTCGCTATGATGAAAAAACCTTTTCAGTTATCCCTGTCTTAACATCCATGTGGACTTATTAATTAGACTCTGAGCACCTTCACAATTCTTGCTTTATTACTCTCAACCACAACGATTCTTCTTCTGACAAGCGTTGTAGTTACCTCCCAGAATGAGAAGACCACTCTCCTCGGCAAGACTAAGCAAGAGTAAGCATCAATTATCTCCGATCTTCGGGACCAGTGCTAATCTATCGTCCAGCTATGCAACCATTTTGAAGTGGATGTCTTACTTCAACGGCGAGATTCTTCCTACTCTCGGTGGCTGGTTCCGTCCTCTCATCGGCCGTGATCCATACAACAAGAAGAACGTCGATGAGTCCTCCAAGGCCGCCCTCAAGGCTGTCGCTGTTATCGAGGAGCACCTTCTCACCAACACCTACCTTGCTGGTGAGCGCATCACCCTTGCTGATCTGTTCGCCGCTGGTATCATTTCCCGTGGTTTCCAATTCTTCTTTGACAAGACTTGGCGCTCTGAGAACCCCAACGTTACACGTTGGTACGAGACCGTCTACAACCAACCAATCTATTCCGCTGTCGTTGACCCACTCTCCTTCATTGACGAGGCCATCAAAAACCAAGCCCCAAAGAAGCCAGAGCAACCAAAGAAGGAAGCTGCTCCTAAGGCTGCCCCCAAACCTAAGGCCAAGGAGGTCGAGGAGGATGATGAGGAGGATGAGGCCCCAGCTGCGCCAAAGCCAAAGCACCCTCTCGAGGCCCTTCCCAAGCCAACCTTGGTTCTTGATGAGTGGAAGCGTCAGTACTCCAACAATGATACCCCGGATGCCCTTAAATGGTTCTGGGAGAACTTCAAGGCAGATGAGTACTCTCTCTGGAAGGTCGACTACAAGTACAATGAGGAGCTTACTCAAATCTTCATGACTTCTAACCTGATTGGTGGTTTCTTTGCTCGTCTTGAGGGCTCCCGCAAGTATATCTTCGGTTGTGCTTCCGTATATGGCGTGAAGGATGCCTCTGTTATCCAAGGTGCCTTCGTTATCCGTGGCCAAGAGGCTCTTCCGGCTTTCGATGTCGCTCCTGATTACGAGTCATACGAGTTCACCAAACTCGACCCAACCAAGGCCGAGGACAAGGAGTTTGTCAACGAGCAATGGACATGGGAGAAGCCAGTCACTGTCGGTGGGAAGGAATACCCATGGGCTGACGGCAAAGTTTTCAAGTAGACTTATCCTCGCACATGCTGCATGTTTCATTTGTTACTTTGATTTTTAGCGATGGAGGAAATGGGATGAACGAAATGTTATGAACATGAAAGGTCAGGACCACGCCCAGGCTATGTAGCTTCAAAGCACAATGCACCAACGAACGCCATGAAATCATTCTCATCTATGTGTGACTACATAGTGTTGCCCTTGTGCACTATCCTAGTGACCTTTTAATGCCCGGGGTATATTAACAAAGAGGATTCGTAAAGGGGTCAATCCGCTCGTGACGCTCGGAACGAAGAGAACCTTACAAGAAATCTTCTTCGTCACCTTCCATGCGCATTCAAATCTTTCTAACAATATGTACCGGATTGTACGCTATAAAAGGTGTCAGTCAGCAAGCTGCACCTACATCCCCAGCACCATGAGTACCTACTGTGACCGACTTACCCAGAATGAGCCGGCAATGCATCAATAGGCGATGCGGCCTTGAACGGATAAGCTCTGAGGTAAGCAGCCACATTTGAATGCAAGCTTAGGTTGTTCAAGTAGTCATGAACCTGTGGTAAAATCTGCCCTTGCTCATACTCGTCTCCGGCAAACTCTGGGATTGCAATGAGGTTATACGGCTCCGCCTTCCCCTTCTCTGGAGAATCATCCACCAGAACAGTGTTTGTCTGATTCCACCGCTCCCCGAACTTGTACCTCGGGTGCGACGCAGCGATATTAGGGTCATCCCAGAGGGTCGTCAACCTCTTGTAACACATAGTTCTCAGATTGTAGTCCGCCTGCGTCAGACCAAATCTATCTCGCCCCCAAAAGTCTACCACTTTGTCCTTAAGATCCTTCTCTAAAATTTGATTGCACATGAATTTAACATTCTCTGGCCGCGCCGATGACCAGATTACCACTGTGAAGGTATCGATGCAGTATCTGAGGAATCTCTTTGTATTCGGGCGTGTGATGATTTTCGTAGCCTTCTTCTTATCTGGTCGGTAAACGAGTGTGCCGTTCAGATCAATGACGACGAGGAGGTGCTGCGGTTCAGCCAGCTGTCGCAGCGGAAGCAGACTCGCGGCAAGGTAGGCTTTGGTCGGGGATGGTATTCCTCCTGAGGATTCGGATGGAGCAGTTATTGCATCTCTAGGGCGGCCAGAAGTGCGTTCCATTCCGTCCATCTTTTTTGCTTTTTTCCTCTTCCAGGTTGCTTCGGATGGAATTTGTTGATTGTTGCCCCACCGTCGACTGGTAGTGTTCTTGAGAGAGACTGTTTCGAGTGATTGAGCGATGGCATCGATATCACCGGCAGAGGTCTTAGTTTCTGCTTCTTTCTTTGGAATTGCAGGCGTTTCTGGGTCTCGTCGTGAGGGTTGAAACACGTCTACGCGAGGGTTCATTGCTGCGGCTGAGTGGTGAGAGAAACATAGACTCTTGTTGCAGAAAACATTGGGCCGAATCTTTGAAGGTGATCGGAAAGCGTGCATGGAAATGGTGACTCATGAATGAGTGAATAAGTATGGGAAGGCCGATTGTGTTTATCAACGAGTTCAATTACAATGCCATTTATATTGCCGGTTGTTACCGTCTTCAAAAAATGGCTCAAAATGGTTTAGCTCCTCTTTGCGGCCGCCTCCGGGACATATTTTCGACGTGGAGCCGCCTCTATGGAAATGTTTTTGATATTCTCATTGTTGGCAAAACAGAAGATTGATTTTTCTCACAAATCCACAGCCATGTCCTCGAAACGTAAAGCGCCAGAAGCTCTGCTTCAAAGGCGTGTTAAACCTAGGCGTGAGCCGAGCGAGGAGCTAGAATTTCTTGAGGAAGGACCCATTTCGGAGTCAGATGAAGAGGATGAGGAGAGACATAATTCTAAAGTCGAGGATGCTACCCACGAGGTTAGTGCTACACTGCTCTTCTTGGACTAAACTTAAAATTAACCATGTACACAGTCTGGCTCAGAGGACTCTCAAGAAGAACCAACCGAAGACGCTGCGTCCATATCATTCGGCGCATTAGCCAAAGCCCAAGCCTCCCTTGGACCCCGTAGGAAAAAGCAGCCTACAGATTTTAAGGATGGCGATACGTGGGAAGATAATGAAGCCCGGGAGCGAAAAGCAGGCAGACAAGATCACCGTGATTTCAATCGCTCGAGCAAACACGCACCGACGGAAATATCAAGCAAGAAAGCAGTCTCACGCAAGCGTGAAGTCGTTCCTGTGGTAAAGCGAGCATATCGAGATCCAAGATTTGAGGCCGTAGCAGGACCAGTAGACGAAGCCAAGATCAGCAAGGCATATTCCTTCCTAGAAGATTACCGAGAGGACGAGATGAAGGGACTCAGAATCGCAATCAAGAACACCAGGGATGAAGATGCAAAGGAGAAGTTGAAGCGGAATCTACTGAGTATGGAGTCCAGGAAGAAAGCCCAGATGCGAAAGAACAAGGAGCAAGAGATACTAGACCGGCATAGGAAGGAGGAGAAGGAATTAGTGAAGCAGGGGAAGAAGCCGTTCTATTTGAAGAAAGCGGAGCAGAAGAAGAGGGTCTTGCTGGATACATTCGGAGAACTGAAGGGTAAACAGCTGGATCATGTTATTGAGCGGAGGAGAAAGAAGTTAGAAGGGAAGGAGAAGAAAAAGATGCCATTTCAAAGAAGAAATGTCGAGTAGAAGGGGATATCTTGATAAGAATGAATAATGTTACCAGTGTCTTCAGTTCCGTAAATTTTCCCACGTCCTAGTATTGTACATAATAGGTAATGATGCTCCTAATTTACAGTAGATTCGCCTTGTTCATACTGTTCTCAAACAGTTCTCGACATCTTACACGGCTTCCAAGCCTTGCACAAAGAAGGAACGCTCCACTGAGCTTCCTGTGCAAACTATAAGTCTCCTCTGGAGGTGGAGCTAATCTCTCTCTAATCATCAAAGGGATCAATGCTTTCACTCTATCAGTAATTGTCTGATCCTTGAAATCATACACTTCAGGGGATGAGTCTAAGAAGGGCTCCGCTAGTGTAAGTATGGAAGTAATATGCGCATCCAACATAGGTTTGGACTCTTGTCCTGTCAGATAACCGAGATCTACTGATAAAGCTTTTAGAGCTTCTCTGTCAGATTTTGATGCTGCTGCTAAGAGCTGAGAATATTTCGAAATGAAGAACTCGGGGTACTCTCTTGATGCCCCAAAATCAAGCAGCTCGAGCTTATTTGTCTTAGCATTGTACAGAAAGTTGGTCCAATTGGGATCCGTCTGCATAAATCGGAACTCGGTGATTTCGCGAAGGCAAAGTCGGAGGATCTGAGTGCCAATCCAATCCTTCTGTTGCTGAGTGAAACTCTGCACCCTCGTCACGCCGATGCCGTCCATGAACTCCATCGTCAAAACTTGCTTGCCTGACGCCTCGGGGAATACCTTTGGGACAACGAAAATATCCTTTTCGTCAGCCAACAGTTCTTCGAATCGCTGTCCACATTTTGCTTCCCGTATATAATCACATTCCCATGCCAATTCCGTCCTAGCATTCGCGATGGTCTTGTCGAGAAACAGACCTTTTGGTAATAGCCGAGAAGCAGTTAAGAGAACAGCAAGGTTGCTTAGATCGGAATCAATGGAGTCGGCGACTCCAGGGTATTGGATCTTGATAGCCACCCGAGCACCATTCGATTTCAGTACAGCACTATGAACTTGACCAATTGAAGCCGCAGCCAGTGGCTTCTCTTCGAACCCAGAGAATAGTTCTCTCCAATCCGGGCCTAGATTCGCAATAAGGACCTTGTCGCGTTGTGAAGGTGGCATATAGTCCGCTCTATCCTGAACTCTCTGTAAAACCTGTTGTATCGGCGCGGGAAGCATTTTAGAATCCTGGAAGCTGATCACTTGGCCAAGTTTTAAGGCGGCCCCTCTCATACGTGACAGCTTGGCCACAAGTCTATCCATATTGGCTGCGCTGAGCATGTAAGATCCTTCTCCACCACTGCCGCCGACTCTTCGAAGGCTCTCGGTGATTGCTCCTCCAAACATACCAGCAGCCAAGCCAGTGTAATTCCATATCCTGCTTAGTCTTGACGACGGTACTTTGGATTCTCTCAGTTCATATGGAACTTGATTCGGGTCATGTATTGTTTCATTTGCAGTAGACCTGGCAAGATGTTCGACATCTCCATCGACTTGATTGATTGGGGGGAACATATCAGTCATGGTGCGTGTATGATCGAGTACTGCTTGACTTCGAGCTTCAATTCGCCTCTGGCCGTTCTTTCTGGCGATCTCTGTGAAATTGTTCGGATCGGAATCAACACCCTTTGTATATCCAGAAATGGTTTTGGTCGCTTGAGTTTTTCCACCAAGCATTCTAGCAATCCGGGGATTCAGAAACAAACCTGTATCGATACCCTCCGGGGGGGCCAGAAGAGACTGCTCATTATTCTCTGGAGCTGACGCCTTGTAGTACGAGTCGGAATTCAATTGAGATTCTAGCAGATACGGGTATCCTGCCTGTGTAGTTGAGGTGTGCTTGGGCAGCTGCACACGTGGCAAAGAAGAAACGGTAGTTGAAGCATGCGTTGATTTTTCATAAAAGCTATCTTCCCCATGGCCATCTTCCAGGGGCCCCCTAACGGAATCATCAAAAGCATCTGCAGTTTTCAGTGGTATCTGTAGTTCAGGTCGTGCATTTGCCAAATCTGCGTGCAGGTTTCGAGAGGGGGCCGGGATTGATGAAGCCGTCGAAGAAATAGGTACAATTCCATCATCTTCTAAAGGATCCTTTCTGGGTTCGTCGTGTGGTCTTGTCGAAAAAACCTCTTGGTCTATATGCAGCTTATTCAAATCGGTGTCTTTCGGTGGGATCGTGCCGTCAGGAAGAGAGGACCGGCTGGCTGACTCTTGTAGAATCTCCAAATCACCTTCTGGAGTTGCACCAGGAGCACAATTTTCTGCTGAACTACCATAGAGCTGATCTTGATCGATTACATCCTGAGGCTGCACCTTGGGAGGCTCGGTGGTTGATTCTTTCCTGGGTGCTTGTTCTCTATCCGCCGGGGCACTCTTGCTCTCCGAAGACCACTCGGGCGTCTCCTCGTTCAGTCGTGAAGCTAAAATCGATGCCGCTTTCCCAGTCTCTGTCACCCGACTCGTCTGGTTTCGCACAGCTCGTGCCAATGTCGATGTGCGATTGTAAACTTCAAGCTGTTGTGACCTCAATGCCACATGTTTTCGGGCAACGGCTCGGGACACGTTAAAGAGCGCGGCGAGGTCCAAAAGCCTCTTGCCTGCCATCAAAGAAGAGATAGCGGAGCAGGGCTGCCGCAATTGATTAATGAGGCATTGTGTTGGGCGGTAGGTCTTGAGGGGCAACAGGGCTGGCAATTTCTGTACTGGAGTTCATACATCGGATGACGCAGTGATCTTTGATGATTCAATGGTCAAAGCTCCCAAAAGCTTCCTTCCTCGGCTAATCCAGGGGATATTGTCAATTGCATGGCATGGCATGGCATATCCTTCCATTCTATTCTGTATCTTCAATCCTGGCCCTTATAGACCACAAGTCAAAATCTTTCACAAGTCAAAATGACACAGCTAGAGGGTTTTTATTCAAGCAACGCTACACGCACGTGGATTTTATGAGCATGTATGTGGTCAGAAAAGGTCTTCTATTCAAGCACCTTCATAATCTAATCTTTCTGAGGTAATTTGAATCTCGAGCGAGAGTTGTCTTTATGAAACTATCGCAGTAGCCTTTTTCGAGAAAGCTGATATCACGGGAGTATCTTCCATTGATCGATAGGTTTATTAGTCCTTAATAGTTCTTTAAATGCTTCATGTCGATGTACCTTGACAAAAATCCTCATTTAATTTTCATTTCTTCCATTGGGTGGCATTTCTCTACCTGCTGGAAGGCGTCCATCGAGCTCGTAGACCGGATTTGGTACGGACAGTGTGTGGTGTCTGCGCACCAAATGTAGACGAAGACCCCCGAGCACTACTACATCCGACTTTGCTCCACAAGCGCTGCGCAGCAGGTGTCAACTGGTCTGAGCTTACTCTTGGACTGCTAGGGAATTTTGGAACTGGTGTTGAATCCACTTTACCGGTCATCCCAATTTTTGATGAAGCCCGTTTTGACTTCGCGTTCTTGTCGACCATTCGATGATGTAAATCTTCTCTTTTACTTTGATCTTTAATAACAAAGGGATTTTTCATAGTTTCCCCTTTACCAAGGTCGATAATTGGAACCGACAGTTGCGGTTCCTCGTCGGGTTCATCGTCGACGAAAGCATATCCATTAACCCGAGGTGTCTCACTCCCTCCATAGCCAGACTCTGATTCAGACGCGCGTCTCCGTCCAGCAATTGCATCTCTCACAGCAGATAACGATGGCGAGGGTGGTACACTGGCTTCATCTTGGGCGAGTAGTACAGAAGACATACGAGTGTTGCTATAGACAACCCCTTTTACAGCTGCCCTTGACTCAACTTGTAACTTTTGGGCTACTGTCTCAATAGATTCCTCAACACTGTCGATAGGAAACATCAGACCATTGACCGGCTTTGATTTCCAAGAATCCGGCCTCGCGGGTTTCTCAACAACGTCACGAATGGCGAGCCTGTCCCTTTTACCGCCATCATCTTGCAGTGATTTCCGTGACATGAGCAGCTTTGTTTCAACTTCCTTCTGCTTCAACATCATTCTAGACGGCAGTTTGTTGTTGGCAGACCACATCCACGCGTATTTCTCTGCTCGTTTTTGGTTCTGCTTATCCAGAAGTTTATAGAAACTCTCATTATCTTCGCTCGTGTACAAAGATTGGAATTTGTCCAGACTCATATTTGTGTCAACTTCTGGAGTCGCTGCCTGCGTTGACGTCGTAATGTCGGATGCAAAAGACATTGGAGTATCGCCCATGAAGGTTCTTGGGGTACCTGAAGCTCTTAATTGGGTATTCATTGAAGTGCCTCGCCTTCCTTTCCGTCTTCCCGGGGTCATGACTTGCTTCAGCCTCCGACCAGCTGTCGAAATCCAAGCATCGTCTTTGGATTCGAGGGCGTCCAGGTATTCCTGTTGTGTCTCGGTCTCAAGAAGGCCAGGAAAGAAGTCGCGGGCGATGATTTCTGATATTGCGTCGGTATAAGACTCTTCGTCTATAACGTTCTTGGGCCTCTTGATACGTTTGTGTGGTGGAGGCATCAAATCTGTATCTGTCGACTTGCGGACGAGGGCTGAAGATTTGGAGGTCTCCATTGCTTCAAGCACTGAGGATGAGGTCGCGGCGGACTGTGGGTGTAAGGCGACCCGAGCAGGGCCGTTTCTGCTTTCGAGATCTTACAGTAAGGGGATGACGTGGTGGGTCGAACGAGTCCTTTATCACCAACTCGTCTTGTGGATTGGCGGGCAGAGTCGATATTATTTTCTAGCGTACGGCGTCATAGTACTGTTTGTTCATGATTGATACTCTGGATTGTCTAGCCTAGCTTAGCCTAGCCTTCTTTGGTCGGATCTGGTAATACTTCGTAATGCTTGCAACCACCCACTGTAATGTTCGACAGGGGTCCAAGTAACCTTAAAGCTTGGACTTGGGGGCTCTCCTCTTGTCCTACTTTGCTTCTGCTTCTGTTTCTGCTTCACAACTCCAGTTCCAACAAGCTCGACCTGCACTTCCCTGCCCTGCCCTGCCCTGCATATTTTGCTCCGCATATTCCAGGTTTATAAATCTACTTTGTTATTCTCGAACCTTGTAGAAATTGTCTGCACCAGCTCAGCTAGATCTTGTCTCCGTCGCCCACCACCTTGTCATGGCTTCCCCAGAGGAGCAGGCAGTCGCCTTCAAAAATGAGGGAAACAAGGCCTTTGCTTCGCACGATTGGCCGACCGCGATCGACTTCTATACCAAAGCAATAGAGCTGAACGATAGGGAGCCGACGTATTACTCCAACAGAGCACAGGTACATCTTCTGCTCCTGAAATCTACTTGCTCGCGTGACTGATTTCCCGAAGGCAAACATAAAGTCCGAGGCATATGGTTATGCCATTGCAGACGCAACCAAGGCGATCGAGCTTGATCCGAATTTTGTGAAGGTATGGCGCGCCGGCGGCTAGCATCGAAGATCTACCTTGCTGGCCAATTTTGTTCAGCCATGCTTACTTCGTTTTGGTCAGGCCTACTACCGGAGAGCAGTTGCCTATACAGCCATCCTGAAATCGAAAGATGCACTCAGAGATTTCAAGACTGTTGTCAGAAAAGCGCCCAACGATAAAGATGCGAAACTCAAACTGGTTGAATGCGAGAAAATTGTCAAGAGAGTAGCGTTTCTGGCAGCTATTGATCCTGGAGATGAGCCTTCTGCGGCCGAGGGATTGGACTTGGACTCGATGGTGGTTGAGGCAGACTATGATGGAGCTCGGTTAGAGAAAGAGATGACTCCAGAGTTCATCAGTGATATGTTGGATCGATTCAAGAATGGAAAACGACTTCACAAGAAGTACGTCTACCAAATCGTTTTGGCAGTTAAGAACATCGTTTACGACGAGGCCACAATGGTGGAATTGGAAATAGAAGACGATGCAAACCTAACAGTCTGCGGGGACACGCATGGTCAGTGCACTTTGACCAGTCAGACACTGAATACTAATACAGCGCGCTGTAGGTCAATTCTTCGACTTGATGGAGCTCTTCAGACTGAATGGATTTCCAACCGAAAAACACTACTACTTATTCAACGGGGACTTTGTAGATCGAGGATCTTGGTCTACTGAAATTGCTCTTCTATTATATGCATACAAGTGGTTACGGCCGTCGTCGTTCTTCATAAACCGGGGTAATCACGAAACAGACGATATGAATCGTGTTTATGGCTTCGAGGGCGAGTGCAAGGCGAAATACAACGGTATGTCCCAAAGCACATGACCTTGAGCATATGCACTAATACTACCTAGACCGCGTTTTCAAATTATTCTCTGAAAGTTTCTCGGCACTACCTCTCGCCACTCTTGTCGGTAAAAAATACCTCGTGCTCCATGGAGGCTTGTTTTCTGATGACAAGATCACTCTGGACGATATTCGAAAACTCAACAGGCATAACCAGCGCCAACCAGGTCAGGCAGGTCTGATGATGGAGATGTTATGGACAGACCCTCAAACGGAACCTGGTCGTAGACCTAGCAAGAGGGGTGTGGGCACGCAGTTCGGGCCAGATGTCACCAAGAGATTCTGTGAGAACAACGGACTAGAAGCCATTATCCGTAGCCACGAAGTGCGAATGGAAGGTTACGAGGAAGAACATGATGGAAAATGTATTACAGGTAATTTGACGGCACCTCCATGTGCACAGTTGATACTAACCGATTTAAAGTATTCTCCGCACCAAGGTATTGCGATAGCACCGAGAACAAAGGTGCCTACATCAATATAGGGCCCGAATATAAGCTCGAATTCCACAAATTTGACGCCGTACCACATCCTAACATCAAGCCCATGGTTCGTCAATCTCCAAGCAAACCTCTCTCCAGATTCTGCTAACACGTGTTTATAGGCCTATGCACAAAGCAGTCTAATGTCCATGACATAAGCGTCATCTAAGTGATTTTATGAAAACAAAATAGCATGATCCCGGATGGTATTTATTTGCATATGGAGGCTCCGTTGGCATTGCAAGAGGGCGTTAGGGACACCAACAATAGCTATCTATCGTTACAGGATCGCGCGACCTGTGCCAAAAGGAGGTAATTCTGACTGGGCGCCCATTTCGGTGTGCCTGTCTAAGAAAATAGATGCATCTAATCATGCCATCATTCTTTCCAAACGTGACCCTCTTCTCCTTGCGCAATTAGGACAGCCAGCCAATTTCCCGAATTCTTAACCCTCAGCCCAACATTGCCTGAATCTTTACATCCACCTACCCATCCCCCTACAGCAGCGAGTAGTGGACCCAGGTCCTCTCGCGGGACTCTGATCCAGAACTCATCCCCTTTCACCTTCAAAATATCGATCGAGATAGCGGAGCCTGTAATCCCCAGGAATTGAGACAAAGCGGACCCGAGATAAGAGCGAACAGTCACAGCATCCAGCGGAGGCTCAAGCTCGACCGACGTAGTCCTTTCCGAGATGAGCTGCAGCCAGGCGAAGGAGAATTGAGGTGCCTTGATGGTTTTAGTGGCGATCTCATGACCCCTGTGAGATTTTTTTGACGGTTGCTTTTGCGTGGTAGTGGTGCTAGTCGTGCTGGTCGTACTGGTGGTGCTGGTCTCGACTTCCATGCTGGAGAAGAGAAAGTGTGAAAAAAAAGGGACTAATTATATATATAACAGAAAGTTCGATTACAGTACCACCACGCACGTGTGGTGAGCGGAAGAAGCTCTTAATTCAGATCACGATCTCAGCGTTGGTGAGAACGCAGCTTGAGTTTCTATTGGGGTGGAATATCCCTTTTGATGATTCGTGTACTTGTTGTTACTGGATTGTCGGTTTGATGAGGCGATATATATATGCAAGTCGATGTCGATGTCGAGGCTCCTTTTGACTCGCCTAATTTTGTTCTTCCTACGGTAATACGCGCCAGCGCTAATCCTATTAAGGTACTTTAAGCGATCATTTGATCTATTCTACAAGTAACGCCTCTTGTTTTCTGGTCCTTATTCTGGATTTTCTACTTGTCTGCACGAGAGACGATAGTTCATCATCGATCTAGTACTACGTAGGAAGCAGCTACTTTATATTTTGGACTAGTACAAGTGGTGAAGTAGATTTCTATCTCGGCTACTTTGGACTTTGGAGGACCTTTTCTTAATGTGAAGTTGTCTACCTTATCTGTGCATTATATAAAAAGTACATTCTTGAAATTGATAGACAAGGTTGGTTCTATTTCTCCTGTACCTCACAACATGCCTGAGCTCGGCTAGAATATAGCGTTGGCAGATATATCCAGCACAAAGGGGAAAACCCCGAACAATAGTTTTTGTGATCGACAATTTGAGAGATTATCGTTGTAGAAGATTTCTTTCGATGTGAGAGTGATATTTACACCTTGTCGCCCGGTGCTTAATATTTTCAGTCAAGTAGAATATTTCAAGATGATTATCTTGCCATCGCCTAGGTCTCCCAATACACTCTTCAGTGTCTTCGCATCAAAACTTCCAATCCTCTGAATACAAGGAAAACGTCTTAAACAACATACCAGCGGGGTTCTTTGAATATGGATGGCCGCAAACTTATAACTATGCTACATCGCCTATACTACCAAATGGAATCCTCTCCCATTCAATCTCGTCAGGATCCTTCCAGTAATTCGTCCCACTCAACCTGAATCCAAGTTTTTCCAAAACCCTCCCGCTTCTACTATTCAGTCTTTCGGTCTCTGCAATGAACCTCCTAACACCTCTTTCAGAAACAGCCCACTATCTCAACGAATCAGTGTGTGATTTCCAGTCATCCGATGAGTCTACAAGAGCCCGCCAGCATAGCTCTACTGGAGCAAGTGTGGATATAGTACTTCTAAAGGCCAAAGATTTCACTCACCTGCATGACAGCTTCTGCAGCTACCCTCGCAATACCTTTACCCCAATACTTCTGTGCAACTCCATACCTCAGCTCAATCATCTCCTGCCACGGTGGCAAAGGAGTATCATCCGAGGAACGTCGCAGCATGGAAGTCGTAGTCGCATCGCGAACACCAGCGTAGCCCACCCACTCGACAGAAGCCAGATCCAGAACCTCGAATTCTCGCCCCTCAAGAAGAAGCACGTCCCGTTTCGTCCCTTCTAGTGCTAGTTCTCTTCCCATATCGCTCTTGATCTGGAAGGAGGATGCACACTCATGATCACTCTCCGCCATAGGCATTAGTCCCACGGCAAAATCACCCATTCCCGAATCCGTCCTCCAACACCGCTTCGCTAGCACCTCCAATGTCTCCTCATCACTCCACGTCTTGACGGGGAAATCGGGCCCGAAACCCATCTCACAGAATTCCTTGCTGGCGTGGAGACTTGCGAAGAGGGCTCGGTATGCTGGGAGGGATTGGGCAATAGGTGCAGGCACGAGGATTAGGCCTTTCATCTTTGTGAGGAGAGCGAATGGGTGGTGTCCTTTGCCATCTTTTAGGTATGCCATGTTGATTTTGAATGTACGATAGATTTACTGTATTTATCATACACGGCATATATCTGTGATGTGGGAAGTACTCGCGAAAAGATTAGGGATAAACCGAAAGTGTTGCTGGAAGGGTTGTTGGAGATTAAGATAATGACACCATTGCGAGAAGGTATTGAGCAATGGTAGAAAAGATAGATACGGACTCTATGAGAAGCCTGATATAAATATACTACCTGGGTCGCATGACTCAGAATGAGTGGACAGTACAGTATGGTACTTTACTGTAGATAAAATGAGTCTAGCTCTGCTTACGTTAGGTGAAAAATGTGAGGGGAGGCGCAAGCGAAAACGCTGGTTTTCCTGACAGTTCCATTTGCTGGCTGTTACATCTCTATGGCCCTTTTTAAGATACCAAACATTCATCTTGTCCTGAGTTATTATCATATTAAACTATATGCTTTCCATACCAAACAATCTAAATTGTATTGGTGATGCAGTATAAATGAAAAGTTACATATAGGAGGCCAAGTAAGAGTCCCACCGGCTTCGTGTCTGAAAGAGATAGAAAACAGAGTATCTATCTATCAACACATCATAAATCTTTCCGTACAGGGTATAGTGCTTGTAATCGCCCGAAATCCATCTTTAGTCGTCGAAGCATATAATGTACAAATGTTAAATAAATAAATTTCTAGGGTCGAGTCCTAGTCCAGAGATGGTAAGACATATGAAAATTGACCAGGAGGCGACATGCGTCACATCCTTTGATGTCCGTAGGCGGACATCAAATCATTGCGCATAATTAAAATAAGGCATATTACCAGCCTTGTTTGGTACTGACAACAACCAGAACGACCTAAGGGAAGTCAGCTCAGAGCACCAAGGACGTAGCAGAAGAGGCACATACCACCGTAACGATAACAAGCAGACCAACGAATGACATGTATCGGTTAAGCTTTCGCCACCATTTCGCACTCTCGTATCTTGCCTCATCCATTGGACCAAATTGGCGAGTATAATCATTGGGCATATCATTAGAGCTGTCAAGGTTGCTCGTGCTATCGTCTCGCTCACGCATATTCAGCACAGGACTTGGTGGAAGTGGCAGAAATGCGGCTATCATCCAAGCTATCATATAACGTCAGCGAAGGAGAGAGCGTGGATAGGAGGGCGAACATACCAAAAGGAAATATGAACCCTACAATAAACATTACTATTTGTACATTCCGTCGTCCGAACCAGCCACCTTCGGTCGACCAGTTCACCGATGGCGGCTCCCAAACACTTCGGGTAGCTCGTCTATCAATTCGCAAGTGTGGACTCCACATGCTCGACATACTCCATGTTCTGAAGCGTCTTGAGTAAGGGTCATTATTAATTGGGCTACCCATTCCCTGTTGGGGTAAAGGGGTGATTTCCATTGATCCCCGCACGGGATGTCTTTCCTGGGCGTCCATCTCCCGAAGTCGTCGCCTAGGGCTATATATACTCAAGGGAAAATGATCCGTGTTTGGCGAACCACTCCTGAAAGAACCAGTGCGACTGTCTGTTCCCTCAGTGGAAGAACCAGGAGCACCTATATAGCGTCTTTCCCCACCGCCATAATACAGCCTTGCCCACGCCGGAATGGCATTAGCAAGCATGCTATTGGCTCTCGAACTTGTACTTGAACGCATTGTGTTCGTACGTCCGTTATCAGAGGATGCGACACTGTAGAACCCTGAAAGTCGGGTTTTCGAAGGTCTCGCCCGCAAGTCCTGCATGTCTGTAATTCCATCACCATATTCATCTTGGTCTTCAATCATTCTGATCGATGAGCTGCTATTGTGGCGTTGTCCATTTCGCGCAAAGGTTGGGGCGGGTGGGTCGAGAGAATCGCTCCGTGACCTCGGGTTCCATTCTTCTTCTTGTACCAATGAAGAGCTGATGCTTAACATTTGACGGCTGTGGCGGCTCGGAGTACTTGGGAACCCGCTGCTCCTCCTGCCATTTTCGCTCGACCAGGACCGAGAATTCCGGTCGGTTCCGCCATCCGACACCGAGAGCACAGTCGATAGCTGTGAGCTCCATTGATGCGGGTGCTCGTTCATGAGTGACCGCGGTGGGTAGAAACTTTGCGACTCTGCCCATGAACTCGACCCTTGAGATGTCTGTCTGAAAATGGGTATGGGCAATTGTATAATTGAGCCACTGCCAATGATTGCTCGAAAAGCTTCTTGCTGACTTAGAACGGTTGAAATCGATGTCAGAGAACCAGTTCGAAGTGATTCCCTCGATCTTGACTTGTAGTATCCCAGATTCTCGCTGGATCTTCGATTTGGAATTCTTGGGTTCAGGGGAGGGACGACAAGGGACTCCTGTGAGTAACCACCAAGCTGGGCAAGATTGATATAGGGCGCCGCTGGTGAGGAGTCTCCCAGTATTTCGTAGTCCTCGCCCTCAGATGGTGAGGTTCGTGGTCGGTAAATAACAGACTCCGCTGGGGAAGACTCTCCGATGATCTGGTAGTTTGAGCCACCACTTGACGAAGGCGGAGCTAGAGCAGCTTCAGATACCGAGGCAGATGCGTCACCATAGACCTTGTAGTTCGTGTTCTCAGAAGTGGTGGTAGTGGTTATTGCAGATTGAAAGGATGGTTTCGTGAAGAGGTCGTGCAACACAGCAGATGGTCTGTCTGATGTGTCTGGCAGAGGCGGAAGCGGAGGCGGACTATCAGGTAAAGTAGCAGCGCTTTGCTTTAGATCTGGAGTTTTGGGAACTTTGCGAAGACCACCGACAAGTTGATAATTCCACGGAGAGCTGGTCGTTATATGATCTACATATATTGGTTGCTTACTTTGTGAGGCTGGAGTTGCAGGAAAGATATCCGGTATGCATAAATTTGTGGAATTAGATTGGTCCTCTGCATTACCTGGATTCAATGGGAGCGAATCAGATGAGCTTTGGCTGAAAGAGAAAAAGGAAGTGGGTGATTTCGAACCATCCGGGACCGATTCAGAGTCGTCCTGAAGAAGGGAGAAAGTCTTGTTGTCCTTGTGTATGTGCAGGCGCTTTTTGGGTGAGGGCTTCGGCCTCGAGCTGCTGGGAGACCCTGTTCCAGACTTGACCCTTTGAGGCAAAGGTTGATGCGGCGAATGGGTTGTCGAGACAGATGAGCCACTTGGACTGGTCGGTGGTTCCGCTTTGGTGGTTCGTTGAAACGGCTCGTCTAATTCAGGAGACTGTGAACCCTGTTCTTGTTCCTGAACCCTAACCTTCGCCTTTCCGGGGCCGAGAAAATGACTTGGGTGGGTTGGAAGGGGAGTCCGTGAATAGATGTCGTCGATGTTCTCCGAGTCTCGTCCAAGTAGTCGTGGAGGCGTCGAGGGCACAAGTCGGATTTTTGCGAGCTCATTGGTGTGGGATAGGCTCTTCTCGTGCAAGATTCTTCGAGGAGAAACGGAATTCGACATGAGTCGTATGTACTACAGTATTTCAAGGTTTGATTGAAAAATTGTCCGGGTCCCGAGCCCATGCGTGATCATTAAAAGAGCATTTGGACACTCAGATTTGGGCTGCTCTATTCGTTAAGTGGGGGGATAAGGATGATAGATATGGGTATTATGGCGCTTGGTAAAAGTTCCTGGTGGGCGCAAGAGAGAAAGAAGGAATGAGTGTGAGGATGAAGATGCTCGTGGGATCGGGTTTCGATATAGTGGTATCTGGATATAGAGAAAAGTCGTTTCGTTTCTGAATTAAACTTCGTATCGTCGTGAGTATAGGAATACAATACAAAAAAAGACTGCAGAATGAGCGTGGGTGAGAAGAGAGAGAGTGGAGGCCGTGAAAAGACGTTAAGGATGAGAGAGGAAGAGTGAGGAAGAGAGAGAGAGAGAGGAAGAGAGTAGAGAAGAGATGAAAGAGAAAAGAATGAAATCAAGAGCGCAAAATCTGATGGCTGGCTGGCGCTGGCCGGCGGCGACGGACATGCTGTATCTGAACCGATCCTACTACTGTACTGTACTCCATCGGTCTGCATGTTCCATTGTTCCCAGAGTCCAGATTGAGCGCGTCGTCCAGTTCAGCATGGAAACCGGTTTCTGTCATTGGATGGCTGGGTATTTTGTGGCCCCTCTAAGCCGCAATGGTACGAAATGTAGGCAAACTATTCGATAGAAAGCGACATTTGGACCAGGGGCCAGGAGAAAACGCAGCCTTCGTGTTTTTCTGCAGGTCTCCAGGAGGAGGGAGAATCAGGGACGGGAACGGTGTGGAAGTTTGGTAAAGGCGTAGCTTTGGTTTGGTTAGGTTAGGTTCAGTTAGGTTAGCTGCATCGTCGGCGTCAATGATTGATCCGCTCTGATGCATCCGCGGCTGTTCCTTGATGGGGAGAGAGAGCGCACGAGGTATCCATATACATGCAAGAAGAGCTGAGGAGACGGGAGGAGGTGAAGAAGGATGTTAGATGGAATACAGTAATAGAAAGTGAAAATATTAAAAATAGCCAAGTACTGTACTACATATACTACTTTACCTAGGAAACGAGGAATGTACTGTACTAGAGTTCCCTTCCCTTTCCCGTCCCTCATCCCTCGGTTGTGATTGCAATTATTACGATTGCGATTGCGAGGTTGCGATACGAGTAGGCTGTAGCTCACCAGATTAGAAGCTTAAGGGAGATCATACTGTACTGTAATGTTCGTATGCATTATTATTATTATTACTATTATCATTGTGCTGCGGTAACCCATACTTCGTACTTCGTACATACCCCTTTTCCTTCCTCCTTCTACGTAGTGTTCGTAAGCCCCCCTTAGTTGTGCATGCATATGCAGGTACAGTACAGTGCCACAGTACAGTACTACAGTACTGTACAGTATTGTATCATACTGCACTTCGGTAATGCACAATGAATGGATCCCCTTTGATACTTTTTTTTTTTTCGCAATCTCCGCCTTTTTCCTTCTCTCTCTTTGCCTCCAGACGCGTCTTGATGTGAGATGTGAGACGCGTCTACCGAAGTGGGGTTCTGGCTATCGTGATAGCTTCAAGCCATTCTATATTAGGGGTATGGACGCCGGCCACGTCCTCAAAGTGACCTACTCCGTCTTTGTCTCCGTCTCCGTCTACAGTATCCCCAAGATCCAAACTTCGACCTTGAAAAGATGAAACAATCCGAGGTAAAACATCAGCCTCGTTCTTTTCCCAAGTATTGGTACGAAGTACTTCGTAGTAATAGTCGGTCGAGCACGGAGTACTTCGTAGGTTGGTAGTCAAAATCGCCTGTAGATAAACACTCTACCCATCATAAGACAAAAAAGGGTCGTGTCTCGGGGGACCTCTTCGCTGGCAAGTTACGACTGGATAGATGTACTGTATGCTGGCATTTCTGACCTGTCAGTACGGCAAGTTAAACAATATGGCGTGCAGTGCTGTGTGCATAAATATCAATATCAATATCAATATCAACATACTGTAACTCTCGAACATCACCACCGTCACTTTCCTCATCCAAGTGACGCGACTATTGGTTGAATTCAGGCTTGCATTAAAGTATTGTCGTGCTTGCGCATCCTGATCAGCGTATCCAGCATGGCTAAATGCAATGGATCAAGACTGATCTTCATGCGTTCATGATGATCTTGAAACAAATAATATCCCGTCATTGAAGACATACAATATTGTACATCATGCCTACCAGAGGATTTCTGAATTGATACATCTGTACTGCAGGGGGGAAAAAACTGAAAACGTACCGTGCAACATCACAGAGTAGTACATGTACCTATTTTATTCAAAGACTGCCAAATGAGCATCAAAATTCCGCCCGACAATAGCCTTCAAGGCTATCGTCTTGACATCCCAAGGTATTTGCTAGGTAGCCGTATGAGTTGCTCATTTGGGCATATGGGAATGCGGGAAGTGTCCCATCAACTACAGCACAAAGGAATATGAAGAAAACGAGAAGAAAAAAACGCAATTGATGATCCCACGGTCCTGTCTGTTTAGCCGTGTTCATGGTTGTAGTGGTCCTGTAGTCACAAAGAGCTGACAGGCGAGAGGACTCAAGGGCCCGGCAGACAGGCCCAG
The DNA here is from genome assembly GCA_003988805.1 of Ploettnerulaceae sp. D365. Taxonomy (NCBI): domain Eukaryota; kingdom Fungi; phylum Ascomycota; class Leotiomycetes; order Helotiales; family Ploettnerulaceae; species Ploettnerulaceae sp. D365. Next base: position 257,442 of record QYAL01000019.1, read on the forward strand.
GCGAGCTTTAACGTACAGCACAGTAACTCAATATTTTTTATCGGGGAACAAAGGCTCCATCCCATTCCTCAACGAACTGTGCAACCCCGCGCGATTGTTGGCCTTCCCCAAGCACCATTTCGCTGGGGTGTAAGTGACGTTTTCTCTTTGTCATTTCTAAAGCCAAGGGGAGATCTTCAGCTGCCGATGAGAGAGAGCCCAATGCCTCTCTTTGGAGCACCCTATCTTCGGTCAACATGGCACCAACCCGTATCTACTCTCGTCTAAAATCATACTACACTGGTGAGAAGGGTGCGTAAGAGGATCACAGAGAGTTCACTGCCTGGCTGCTGACAAGGTACAGAGCCCGAACTACCTCCTATAAGTACTGCCACGGCGCTGGCCTTGCTGGTATGTTTGCAGCTCTTCTACGACCACGATATACTGATTCACATGTCCTCAGGTGGCCTATACTCTGATCTACGTCATTCCATTCTACCTATCTTCGACAACTCGACCATCACCTAGTCTCTCCCGCGATGCGCCATCCGTCATTCGGGCTCGGATACGATCGGTGACGGTCTCCTGCATTCTTTGCAGTATAGCAACATTCAGCTTGCTTTCATTTGTGAAAGATGGTAATCCCTTAAAGAGCATCCACCACATGGGATACTTCCCAATCGGCATACTGGAAGCTGCGAAGACCCTGGCACTCACGGCCATTCTATTCCTGGGACCCCTCTTTGAAGCCGGCGTTGCAGAAGGAGGATGGCGCGATTGGATCAAGCTACGCGGATTTGAAGCTGTCCTGAACGGTTGGATGGGCTGGCGGAACATGGTTGCTGTAAGTGCCTAGGATCTGGCAACGACGAGACTCCATTAACATTCCCGTGTAGGGACCGGTCACCGAGGAAATCCTCTTCCGCTCTGCAGCCGTACCATTACTGCTCCTCTCACGAACTTCAAACAACACCATCATATTTCTCACGCCCATCGTCTTTGGCCTAGCACACTTCCACCACTTCTACGAATTCCGCATTACACACCCAGACACCCCTATAATTGCAGCTATTATGCGTTCCGTACTACAGCTCTCATACACCACGCTTTTTGGGGGGTATGTCACCTTCTTGTACATGCGGACTGGAAGTCTTCTGGGCGTGATCTTGGTTCATGCATTCTGTAATTGGATGGGATTGCCGAGGGTTTGGGGAAGAGTAACCGCAGGGCAATTTGTGGCAACTCCTGCTTTTGGGGCCGGAAAAAGAAGTGAAGACAAGCCAAATAACTCTGATCCCGGACAGATTGGCTTGATGTGGACTTTTGCTTACTACATCCTTCTAGTGGTGGGCGCGGTAGCGTGGTGGAAGTGCCTCTGGTTATTGACAGAGAGTGACTTGGCATTAACACGATTCTAGAAGAATGAGGAACATGAGTCTACTTTTTCACTATTCCCCATCCAAATGACTCCTAATAGCTAAATCGAACAATGGGTGCAGGAAGGACAAACTATTAGCACAATGTCTGCTGGTGATTAATAGCACATTGAGACTACATCGCAATGGCATGAACGTAATAACAAGTAAAATAAGGGATGCGAAATTCTTTTGATAATATGTTTTTCGGTCCTAGTAGGCTGAGCATAATTCTCCTATGTGCTACAGGGAAAGCCTATCAAAACGCTAGCTCATTGTTGTCCAGCGTCCAGCGTCCAGTAGTCCACAAACACAATAGTGGCCATTCAAATATGGTTTGGCTTCAAAACTGGCATTGTTTTCGCCCTCTTAACACTTCCTCTCCTGTTTCGTGCCTCCATCTCTGCCTTGACTTCTGAGACCAACTCGTCCAAATCCTGCTGGGGCTCCGAAGGTAGTCCCAGGATTGGCTCTTTGCTGGTCAAGCTCTCTTGGCTTTGGGATCTCTTCAATGGACCAGTGGTTCCAGAGCGTTCATTCAGCTTCTTAATTAGGAAAGCCTTGGCCGGCGAGGCGAAGAACGCCGTTGCAAGTGCTGTTCCAATTACAGCATAGAAATAGACTCGGGCCCAGACGAGAAATGATGCTGGGAGGGTGAGCAGCACGAAAGGCGCTGTAGTAAATGAGAAGGCCAGTTGGGTGATAGCGTAGGAGAATATGTCATAGTAGATCTTTGCCGAAGTAGCTTGGGTGGTCTTCGGATCAAGAAAGAAGGGTCGGAAGTAGCGTCGGCAGTCTATTCTCGAGTCAGCACTATTAGAATTTGAATGGAACGAGTTTCTTACTCTTTGCAACCGTCTGAACAAAACTCGCGAGTACAAAGGTCAAGTAGTAGCCAGGATAAAATCCGTGCCAGACTGCACTCGTAACGAAGGTCGCCATGCTAGCTCGAAATCCCGGTTTCTTCCCTCGTGGCGTTACGCGTAGGTAGATGTAATTTCGAAGCCAATTGTTGGTATTGATATTCCAGTTTCCCAAATAGGCCCTGGTATTCTGAGCCGACTCAACGCCCCACGGGTTGACGTTGCGTAACCGATCCCAAGATACTTTCCCGGTCACAGGATCCACGCCTTTGTAGCCCAGGCCAGACAGGATACAAGCACCCTCCGTCAAAGCCCAGACCCCGTAGTATTTCAATCGGGTTGTGAAACCAAGCATATGCAGTATCCACACTCGGTGGATAAAACCAGAACTCATATATCCGTCGCCAGTAAGAAGATCAGGATAATACCAGCCACCAAGTTGCAGGAACAGAACAATCCAAAAAATTCCAGTGGCGGCTTTCCAGGCGGCGGGGGTTCCGCTTCGAGGAATCTTTCTCTTCTTTCGTGTAGGCGGTCTCTTTGAGGGGTCAACTCCAGCTGGAATTTCAAACATGGTCGTTTCAATCCACTGTCTGTAATCTACATAGTCGAAAGCCGGTCCAGCAAAAAGTGATGGGAAAAATAGAACATAGCCTGCAAAATCAAGAAGGCTGGGGAGCTTCTTGATAGCTCTTTCTTTTTGGAAGTCGGACAAATCCTTATCGGGGAGTCGACCATCCGCAACATTCCAGCAGAATGCTGTAAGCTTCATGACAAGAACCATTTGGGCACCCGTGATGTCCACCATCCCAGGATTGTTAGCCCACTGGCGAGTAAGCTGGTTTATTGACATATGTCCCATGAGGAAGACAAAGCCAATCCATGGCATAAAGGGGCCTTGGACATATTGCGCAATGCAATAGGATCCAATAGAGCTCACAGCTAGTGTCCTCACACCCGACCATAAATCAAATAGACCCACTAAATAGAACGCAGAAACACTGCACTTCTTAGTGGGAGCACTGGTACAGATAGAAAGAAGAACGTACCTGATTATGAATAAATTTTTGAGGTATGGCTTATCATCTGGTACACGCTTCAGAAGCGCCGCGAGAGGATATGAGAGAACAAAGGAGGTGATGAGCTTGACTGCTAGCTTGTGAGTTGATAGCTTGATATACAAAAGGAAGGAATATGAGTTGTTTGCTCGTTGCACATACGTTCATCCGTAGAAGCACCCAAATTGCCAGCCAGATACTGGAAAGCTGATTGACGTCAGACGCGGCCGCACAGAGAAAATAACAGAACAGAGTCTCTGTGGGGATTTAGGCTTACGAAGGTTGATGTAGGGCAACATTGTGCCGCGCAGAGAGAGTGAGCTACACTAAAGGTGTATATGCGGATGTTGAGATTCTTGGGGCACTATCGAATCTCCATCTGCCATGCGACGGCTGCAAGTTTCTCTGAACTGAAGTTGCAAGACAATGAGTGTTCATTGAACCAAAAGATGGAGGACATAGCATTGGTTGTCAGGCGGACAGGGCCAGGGCATATGTGTTTTTTAGTCAGGGAGGTAGGGCGGAGGGCGGAGGCCGGGTGCCAAGCATGTGCCAGAGGACCTAGGTACCTAGGCTAGGGTAGGTACTCAGATAGTACAGTACATGTACTGTAGTGGCACTACTTCCCATCAATGAGGTACCTCACGATCAACGTGTGAATAAGTACCAGTCCCAAGATAGGACGACCCTTTCTGCACTTCATTACATTATTACTCATTGTCACCTGCCGTGAGCAGCGCCAAAGAGTACCCGCCCCAACACTACAAACCTCTGCGAGGATCTCAGCTCGTCTTAGGAACGACCTCTCGACATTCGCAGACTGCCTAGCCCCCTTCTATATCCACATACATCTGGACCTCCCCCTCCTTGACAACAATAACAACAACTTCTAAGCTTGCAATCGAGCGGATAGTAGTCGGTCGAGAACTCATCTTAAGAACCACGATTGCCTTCATTCGAGCTCAGCTTGAACCCCTCATTCGCCTTCGATTCGACCGGCTCCCAGGCTGAGGGGGATCTTTGTGGCTGGGAAGAGATGATCATATTACCTGAACCTTGACACCATGGACGTTGTACAGGCAGTGTCGGGGTACATCTCCAAGATGGTGTCTGCGGGCGACAGTGCATCTGGAACCCCATCAGCCAAGATGAAGATCTTACTATTGGACAGGGACACCGTATCCATAGTCTCGACTGCTATCACCCAATCTGCCTTGCTGAACCATGAGGTTTATTTGATTGACAGGCTGGACAACCAGAATCGAGAGAAGATGCGACACCTGCGATGCCTCTGTTTTCTGCGCCCTTCTGCAGACTCTATACAATTTCTAATTGACGAGTTTCGGGAACCCAAGTATGGCGAATACAACATATACTTTAGCAACGTGGTCAAAAAGTCATCCCTAGAGCGCCTGGCTGAAGCGGATGATCATGAAGTTGTCCGAGTAGTGCAGGAACATTTTGCGGATTATGTGGTGGTCAACCCCGACCTATTTACATTAGACCTGGGGTTTCCCCGGCAGCGGATATGGAGCTTAAATCCCGACATGTGGAATACGGATGCGTTGCAAAGAACGACGGAAGGGTTGATTGGTGTGCTTCTGTCGTTGAAGAAAAAGCCTTTGATACGATATGAGAAAAATAGTCTTTTGGCAAAAAAGCTAGCTACGGAGGTTCGATACCATATCACTCAAGAAGATCAATTGTTTGATTTCAGAAAAGTCGACACACCTCCTATACTTCTTATATTGGACCGAAGAGATGACCCTATCACCCCCTTGTTAACTCAGTGGACATATCAGGCAATGGTTCATGAACTTCTGGGTATACAGAACGGCAGGGTTGACCTGAGTGATGTCCCAGATGTTCGGCCGGAGCTCAGGGAAGTTGTGCTCTCTCAAGACCAAGACCCATTCTTCAAAAAGAACATGTACCTGAATTTCGGGGACCTTGGTGGGAACATCAAGGATTATGTTGAGCAATACCAGTCAAAAACCAAGAACAGCTCCAACATCGAGTCCATAGCAGATATGAAGCGTTTCATCGAGGAGTATCCAGAGTTTCGAAAGCTCTCAGGAAATGTGAGCAAGCATGTTACGCTAGTGGGTGAATTGAGCAGGAAAGTAGGGTCGGAAAACCTATTGGAAGTTAGTGAAGTGGAACAAAGCTTAGCTTGCAACGATAACCATGCTAGTGATTTGAAGGTATTTGTCTACGCCCCGTCTGTGATCTGACAGTTGAACTTACACCATTCAGAACGTCCAAAAGCTCATTCAATCACCCTCTGTCACAGCCGACTCCAAGCTTCGACTTGTGGCTCTCTATTCTTTGCGATATGAGAAGCATCCTTCGAATGCTTTACCATTACTGGTAGACTTGTTGGGCGCCGCTGGAAACGTCCCTCAACGGCGCATCGATCTTATCGCAAAACTTCTCATTTACCACTCATCTTTGCAACAAACCCAATCTACTGGCGGCATCTCTGACATGTTCGAGTCAGCAGGTATATTCTCTGGTGCACGAGATCGGTTCAAAGGGCTGAAAGGTGTTGAAAATGTCTACACACAGCATTCGCCCCGGCTAGAAGTGACCTTGCAAAATTTGATCAAGGGCCGTCTACGGGAGCAGCAGTATCCATTCGTTGAGGGGGGTGGATCTACTAGGGATAAACCGCAGGATATCATTCTGTTTATGGTGGGAGGCGTCACATTCGAGGAGGCGAAAACAGTCTCGCAGGTAAATGCCTCGTCGCCAGGCATTCGCATCGTTCTTGGAGGAACAAGTGTGCACAATAGCACAACTTTCCTAGAGGAGATGGAAGATGCGGTGGGATCATGGCCGGAGCCGTCACCCACAACCGCTGCAGGGAGGTTACGCAAGGAAACGGGTAGACGATGATTAAGCATTGGAGGCATGATGGGAGTTTTGGAGTTCTATTATGAGAGAGGGAATATATCAGGACTACGACCTCTTCACTAAGGTCAAATTCACCACGATATGTAAAATACACATCACTATCTCCAAGAAGAAAGCTCACCTAAAGCAGCGTCTCAACTACCATGACCATTTGCTGTAACGTGAGTAGGGATATCGAGCTATTTCTAAGTAACCTCCTATGATGATGGATTCCTTACATCTGACATCCATATCTTGTATGGATGCCTGTTAACGTGCTATCCGACCTCCTTGCTAGCTTAGTGCAGCTTTTCCCTCCTTCGCTGCTCCTTTCCATACCGTACACCATGTGAGAGTAGCAGGTACTTGCTGAAGAAGTCTTCTGCAAAATCGTCGAATCTGACATAATTTGCACCCACTGGCAGTTTTGGTTAGCATGTTTCTTGGGAAAATCAAATTACCAGAGAGAGAGGTCAGATGAAGAGGATTTGCTCGAATCCATCTGGGTTGCTACTAGGACGGAGCATTATGGAAATCGTAGAAAAGCAGGGTTAAAAAGGAGGGCTCTTACATCGATACGCTGCTGCGATCCCACTATATACGAGTCAGCATGCCGAAAATCGAAGTTACATTTTCCTGAACCAGCAAATACGCTGGGGGGTTTAGAAAGACCCAGGATGGCTCATATCTCACCTGACACATGCTAACTCGTGCATGTTCTATGACTCGTCAGTTTCGATTGTCCTGCTGCTGTTATGGATAATCTACATACCACCAAAGTCCATGACCCACAGTATAATGTATTGTTTTTACCATTAATGAACATCATCCCTTTGAATGTTAGCAGTGTAAAAGGCTGTGAGTAGACATTGTGAGGATTACTCACCAGGAACAACTCGAACGTAGTGCTGCCATCTGTGACCCAGTTGATGCCACCACTTCCTCTCAATTACCTTGGAATCGTCGATTTCGCTCATCGTCCACAGGTCACTGTTACGATTGTCAAGGAATATGCTTTGATATACGTGTGAAGGATCTGCGGATTCTTCGGAGTGAGATCCCATCCTGAACTGATGCTGATAGTTCGAGCAGTCGAACGACATCTCGATCTTCTTTGGGTCTTGTTTGTATGACTTGGTGTAATACATCGGTCTGAATCCCTTAGCGTCACCACCCGGGCCACTTTGTTCGCCCTTGGAAAAGGCGATTTGATCTTCCTGGGTCTTGGACTTCGGACTAGCACACAGCTTCGAATCGAACTCGGTTTCGTAGTGTTTTCGAAAATATGAGCTATCGGAGTGTGTAATGGTGATATCATCATAAAAGCTTGCGCCGCCCAGAACAAAATTCTCCTTCCAGGTCGCTGTCTTGCCTAACAGCTTCAACGCATCATCAGCAAGCACACACATGACGAGTTCATCGAAAGTCTCGGTTTTGGGAGGGTGGGCTGCTTCTTGGCCCCCTTCATCTTCTGCACAGGATCGTGTTTGGATGATGACTCCTTGCTTACTTCGCTGGACGATGCTTGCTACTTCTGTCTTCAGACGAATGTCGACACCCTTAGACGTCAAGTCTTTCTTCCACTACAGCCACTGACAGTCAATATATATTTCCAATCGATAATAAAGTGGAAGTGAGAATGTCTATGAAGTGTCCTCGTTGCACGAGGAATAGAGATGCAATAAAAGAGAGGTGGTACTAACGTCCTGGTAAAAATTATGTAAATTTGGAAAGGTAACCATCGTCGGTAGATTGGGGAGGAGCATCTCTGAATCATAATCCCATAGTTTCATGTTTGGGTCGTCAAATAACCGCTCCAGGATCGCGCAAGACACGTTTGCCGTTTGATTTCCAGTTCCCAAAAAGAGAGCAATGAGTGGGTACACCATCTTGTCCCCAAAATCCTTGCTAAAGAAAAACATGCGAAGCATAATACGGATGGGTATGAGCCCAAATATAGGCATTGTCCATTTTATGAATTTGAGCATTTTGCCAAACTTCTTAATGTCCCCTGAGTATCTATTAATCAAGTTACTCGGGAAGCAATTCGTCCAGAATCCATCGGGACCCTTTCCAAAAGCAACTTGGAGCTTGACTTCTTGAGGCTCATGACCGTACTTTTCAAAGAAATTGAAAGTGTGTTTGAATATCTACATGTGCAAACATCATTAATAAAGTACTAGATTCTCGAAATCTCGTAGACTCACTGGGCTACCACCTTGAACTCCATTATTCATCCAATCTGCACCGTACTTGGATTTATCTAAAGCAATGGAAGTTGCCTGGCCACCAGTAACATCGCTGCGCTCAATAACCGTGACTTTGAAATGCTCAGGATGTTGTGCAAGGGTCGCCGCGCATGACTATATAATTCATTAACCGCATTCTGGCCAACAGGGGGGACCTTAAGAGATTAAGGAGAATATGTATGCCAGAGAGAAAGCCATCATGAAAGGACCTGCTGGAAAAAATATACACCGCAACTAACCATTCCTGCAGCACCGGCTCCAACGATGACAACATTTTTCCTTCTGATCTGAGTAGACATAATGTAAGAACAAAAGGCGAATGAACTGGCAAAAGACTTCTATTCCCTTCAAAATGCGATTCAATGCACTGAATAAAATGTATATGTATGGGGAAAAAAGATTAGAAACTTGAACGAAGGAAGGCGCATATGAAGACTGATTAAGTTGGAGCACGAGATATTGTTATATAAACGTCATTGATTAGCCGATGCAGAGCAGCCCAGCCACGGCTACAGTATTTAGTCTCCATTTTCTGCACTAGGGTAAGAATGTACTGGCTCGAGCTTCCAGATAATGTTATTGATGGAAATATCCCCCAAAATTTGAATGGAGAGCTAAATCGTTGTCCTGGAACACGCAATATATATGTCATCCACATCCGCATCCACATCGATATCATCCTAGTGATCTCGCTTACAGTACAATACTTAAAGGAGGGCCCCGTACCTGAAAAGCTTCACAAATCCGCATAAACAAATTGCCAAAAACATTGATTTTCTCCGTCAGTATTTCAGATAGCGTCGTTGAGCTACCAAGTCTCATCGCATTGTGACATATAAACAAAATTTTGGTCAAAAACTGTGTTTATCATCTGCATTGAAAGTAAAAAAGCAGTGCTTACAAGATGTACAGCTCGAGCTCGCTACCTATCTGTTCTTTGCTAGCCCCGTTTGATATATAGTGGCTCTCTTTCCCTCCCGCACTCTTTCTTGCCTCCATATTATCTATCTCGGTCCTAGGGCGTTGCTTGCTTATTGTACTGGCTACGTCTGTCGCCCTTTCTCTGCCGCATCTACAGTACAGTGGAATCGCTGGCTGGGGTTCAAAGTATCGCGTTTCTGAAACCAGACACGACAACGCGTCAACACGTGACTGGGAAGAAAGAGCACGAACCTGAGGAAGTCGTTCTGGGTGCTCCTTTGATACCACTACTGCCTTCGTTCAGTTTCTTCAGATTGCAGTCCACTCTGAACTAGACATTGGTCTCAGTTTAGATTGCGCCTTTTCAGGTGCCACCGCTTACACCCAAGCACCAACTACTGTAAGACGCGGCCATGTCTGAAATCGACAGCGACGACGAAGACCTCAAAAAGGCCATTGCTCTGTCACTACAGGAGAGCCCATCCAGCTCCAGAGCTCAGACTCATACTGTCATCGACCTTGTAAGCGACGATGACGAAGATGAAGATGAAGATGATGACCTTGATGCGCCGGTCATTGCGAGACGAACTGTCTATATCGATCGAGCTTTACACAAGACATCCACCAATGAGAAAGCTGCTCAACCAATAATTAAAAATAGCAATTCTCTACCCATCAAACAGCATGAGGGTCAGGACTCAATCTTGCCCGGTGCCACAGAAGTAGTACCACCTTCGAAGCAGGGTCTACTCGCAATGGATAGAAAGACGATGGAGCAAGAACGGCTGCAAAGGCGGGCTTTGATGAGAGAAAAGGAGGCAAATTTACAGTCAGATACGAGATCCATGAAGCGTCACGCCTCAATGTCACCACCGCCTCCTGGAGACCAAGAGAGATTGTATACAAAGGCCAAGCTTTCTGCTCTCGAGCCACCAGGTGATGTGAAGGTACAACAAGACAAACGGGGACCTGCAGATATCTTGCCCCAAAGCCAACAGAATCTTACACTTTCGGGAATCCAATTTCCAAACGGTATAGTGAAGAAGACTTGGGTCTATGGGACACCTCGATGCGGAGATGACATTAAAATCGAGGAAGTGTTGCAAAAGAACGACCTCGAGCTTGCGGTGCTAAGTGCCTTTCAAATTGAGCCCGAATGGATTGGATCAAAATTGACATCAAAGACCAAAGTTGTGTGGGTTCTGCAGGCGAAGCACGATGCTGAAGTAAGTCTCATTACTTTGATTATTATGAAGCTGTTGGTCTACGAACAAGGTTGAACCTACCAGGTACAGCTCAAGTATATATCCGGGGTAAATGCAGCGTGCGTGTGGTATTTTCTACATGTCTTGGTTGAACGTCTTCAATGTCTCCTAGGAGTGAACTCGAAAGCCTCAATGTGAGCAAGGTGATATACCTTTGCTAACAGCCTTCTAGAAAGAGAACATACGCTCAGATGCACCTAAAAACTTCCGCTTCTGTTTCCCATCTATGGTAAGTTATATTGCACTCTGAAATGGTCATTTGGTCCAGGAGGTCCAGGGCAAAGCTTTTGTTATCTGATCATTCGTCCAGAGAACTTTATGGGAAGTATACTAAATCTGTGAACAGGAAGGTAACATAAACTGTATGCATTCAAAGCTTCAGCTGCTAGCTCACCCAACACATCTTCGAATTGTCGTCCCTAGCGCAAACCTGACATCTTATGACTGGGGAGAAACAGGTATAATGGAGAATGTCTGTTTTTTGATTGATCTTCCACGGTTACCGACTGGGCAGAAGGCCATACTCACCGAATTTGCTACCGAGTTGGTCTACTTCATAGGTGCCATGGGCCTCGAGAAAGCCATCGTTGATAGTCTGTGGAATTTTGATTTCTCTCATACATCCCACTTGGCGTTCGTTCATTCCATGTAGGTCACCATCTGATTGTTCGTCACATGGTTATCTCTAACTGTTATTATCAGAGGTGGCTCACACTCGGGTGTTGCATGGAAACGAACAGGACACTGCGGTCTTGGCACAGCCATCCAGAAGCTCGGGTTGCAGACCGAAGAAGCCTTGAACATCGACTTTCTCGTATGAAATCTACCCCCAGTGGTCTGTAAAGCCACCAAGTTTTCATTACTAAATACAGTAGGCGGCATCTATCGGCAGCCTCGATGACAATTTCATGAAAACCATGTATCGCGCTGCGCAAGGTAAGCCTCATGCCTCTGGGACCTCTCACCCAGCGTTGTATGTATCCGCGGCAAAATTGTGCATTTCCGGTGTTGCCAGGCTCAGCATTGAACTTTGCCAAGTGGAAGGATGTCAATCTGTGATTATTGGGGTGAATCGGGACTAGCATGGATCCTGAGCTGACGTTCATGACAACTGTAGGCGGCTGTGGGTTGATGGTCGACAAGCTTGCAAGGGGAAAGGGACCAAGTAAGGCTGAGCGTGAATTATCGGAAGATCTGAGTAGCCGATGCCGCATCTACTTTCCGACTCGGGAAACCGTACTTCAATCCAAAGGCGGCATTGGTGTGGGTAACGTCATATCATATACGCGTGTTTCGATACATCAACCTCGACTGACTCATTGTAGGGTGGAGGAACAATATGCTTGCAATCTAAATGGTTTGATTCGGACAAATTTCCACGACATCTGATGCGTGACTGCAAGAGTATGAGGCCAGGCTTGTTGATGCATAGCAAGATGATATTTGCTAGGGCAAACGATCCTGAACAGAATCGGAAAGTTGCTTGGGTATACGTTGGAAGCGCAAATCTGTCAGAAAGTGCCTGTGAGATAATTATTCCTCTCCTTCCAACATCTTAATAGAAACAATCTTGAACAAGCAATTGCTGACTCTCGCTCGTTACCTTTAGGGTGAGTTCTCATATATGCCCATTTAGGTTTACCTAGAAATTGGCTACTTTCCTTTCCTCCTCGAAGATCAACTGAGTTATCTCTAGGATCAATCTTTATCTGCTCTGCTCTCGTCGTCTTTGGATATTGAGCATGGCCTGAGCTCTTACTGACAGCAAAATCATTCATAGGGGACGCCTAGTAAAAGACAAGGCTACGAAAGAGCCGAAGCTCAATTTGAGGAATTGGGAATGCGGAGTGATCATACCAGTACCGAACCCGGTGTTACAGAAACCTGAAATTGGTCAGCTCGGAGAGCGTGAAGATGGAGCTCAAGAATCATTAGGGATAGATGTCTTTGTTGGACAGGTACCTGTGCCTATGCAAGTACCAGGTGAAGAGTACGGTAATCGAAGGCCTTGGTTCTTTAATGACCGCTAGAATACAGCACGCCTAGAGGGCGCGGCAGCTACTTTAGCTAGGTGCAATAATTAATGTCAAGAAAGAGCTTGCAGTGGCTGTGTTAGGAGTCATGGCATGACGACTCGCCCACAAGCTTGATCTTGACTCGTGTAGATAAGAAAGGAGGACATCAAGGTGTTTATTTCCTCCTCGGTGCGATCTTAGTACATTCGGAATGGAGACAGATTGTGTCTTGTGGCATGCCAGCTCTTAGAAGCTGTAATAAGGAGTAATTTTTCTCCGCAACAGGTATTTTTGATACTTGAGCGATTTTTCGGTACTTGGGTATCTTTCAGGTTCTTCCGTTGACATGTGAAAGCAATTAGTCTCATAACATTTGTATCAGCTTGGAGGTCAAAGAACAACAAGGATGGCACTACACAACACTGTTGCAGGACAAATTACTACTGTACCATACTACTATCCTTGACACAGCGTAACCCTCTTTCATGGGCAGGCCAAAGAGAAAAAAATACTCGGGGACGAAATTACAAGATTCAGAGCATCAGAGACCCTTGCCGCGGGCTGTTGTCTATTGATTGATACAGTACCTGGGAACGTACAGTGCACGCTCTGCGGAGTTCGGAATGAGGATTGAGCTGATCCGAGGATGTGGGTTTTTCCAAAATTCCAGTATGTACCGCGGTTAAGGAGCGCATCTGACTAAGATTCAACAGACCTGTACCGTTACCAATATTTGTGAAAACATGGAAACATGAACGTCTCTCAGTACTCCCGACAATACTCCTCCCTCCTTCCCTCCACTGATCCAACATTCCATTGCCTACCAGTACACCACAAGGAAGCGAAGCGCAAAGATCACAGGGCGGGGTGAGCTACAGTACACTATGTTACTTTGATCTTTACGAATGTAGCAAAGACCACACCTGGTCGGCTATTACTTCTCTTTACAATTGCAGTAATTGAGGTCTTCTTTTTTTTTTTATCATAGGTAGGTAATGTGCTGAAATTGAAGCTATGCATTAGAAAGGAAGGAAGAAGAGTTATGATGATGGGAAAGAGGAGCGCTTCAATTCATCCCACTCATCAACATATATGCGCACTTTCAAATGTCTATATCTCTTTCTCCTCTCTTCTCTAGAAGATACCGTCTGTCCTCTAGGTCTTTGCTACAGTACGAAGTAAGTCAAGTTGATGCTTAGGACCCGTATGGCCGGTGAGAGGCAGCCTGGCGGAGCACAGCCAGAGCACCAGCCAATACCTATGGGTAGATCCTTTAGTCGAACCTACAGTACCTACTGTATTGTATCATAGACCTCAGAGCCCGAAGCAAAAGGGTACACCTTGCCTTGCCCTGCCTTGTCCGTAGCACTGTACACATAGCGCACTCAGTGTGGCCCCCTTAACCTATTCACGGGACAGTAAAGTATTGATTGCTTTTATCATACAGACACCCAGACACATCTTTGTTTCAATTTAGAAACGGGTCCCCCTTTCTGTACATCAAACCTTCTCTCAATATTACCTATTCACACATCCCTATTATTATTGGTGACCAGGAGGGGCCATAATACATACAGTACAGGTACTACCGTGCCTAATTAGGGGGAGGGAGATCTCTTTCGCTAGCTCACCAGCTCACCAGCTCACACGGACTCGGAAGTCGGAATATGCTCTCTACTTAGTACTAGGTTTAGAGGGACAGGCACATGGCGCGCCCACCCGCGAACCTGACTGATCTGTCTCCCAGGTCCTTTGCTTTGTCACGCCGCGCGTATCCTGTCCAATCGCCTTTACCTTCCTCCGAAGTTGAGAGGTTCAGTGGTAGAGAAGCAGAAGAAGAAGTGTAGAAGCAGAAGTAGAAGCAGAGCTCTATTTTGATGTCGATGCGCCTACACGTACAACTACACGTACACCTACACTAACTCCAAGCCCCTTCCCCCTTCTGTGCGTCGACTAAGCAATGGGGAGAAGATCGTATCACCCAATGCAGATTTAGGCTTGTCCTCAATAGTACAGTATGATAGGCAGTACTACTAGTAGTAGTAGTAGTAGTAGTAGTAGGGGTACGTACGGGCACTAATCATTTTATGTACCGCATAAATTTCCAGTTAATAATGAATCAAAAATATGTTCTACTGTCTTCGACACTTACTCACTACTTACCTCCATATTCGCTTGCACAGTTAATCCCTCAATAAATTACCCCAAATTACCCCAATTTACTTACCTACAGTTTGGAACTTGACCGTTTCATATCTCTGTCACCATCCTCATCCTCATCCTCTCTCCTCCTCCTTCCTCACACTCACACTCACACTCACTCACACTTTTACTACTCAAACCAAACCAATCAAACATGACCATGACTCCTGGTCAAAATCCAGCTGGCAGCACCCCCCACTTAGATCCTAGATCCGAAGCCTCGACCCTTGAACCCTGCCCCCTTTTCATTTTGACATGGCTTCTCTGCTTGGTCTCAGAATAAAGAAATAAATAAAGAAAAAAAACCCTGAAGATCATGAACAGGGACCCCCGTTTCGCTCATCATTTATCAAGTTAGCCTTCGGCTCGGCAGCACTTCAACAGCGCGTCCGCGCCCACGCTCACGGAAAACCCCCAGATGTGAATCAGATAGATGAAAAAAGGTGCAAGGTAGGTAGGTACATGTAAGATACAGTACTTCGTACCTATGATCTGATAGATGGATGAAAATCGAATGAATGAATGGCGACAAGGATAAGATAAGACTAATGTACTGGTGACCGACAGTGACAAGGATTCGAGGACCTATCAATCTACGAAGTACTGTATTATTGCTGGCTAGCAAGAGCTATGGAAAGTACGAAGTACGAAGTACGAAGGAAGGGGAGGAGGGGAGGGGAGGAGGGAGGTGAGTGGACAGGGAACATGCTTCAAAGATGTGGCAAGATTGTCTAACCTTGTTCCCTGCTCCCACTTCCTTCTCCCGCCCCCACTTATACTACTTGTAGGTAATTAATCGCTTTTCGCTCTTTTCCTCTAATAATACTTACCATTTGTACTTCTATTTTCATTTACTAGAGGATATATATATATATATCTACAGATTAATATATAACGACACAAATTCCGATCAAAAGTATATGTGATTCTTTGTAATATGGCTCTCATTTGGTACTACTGCAATTAGAGATTCCCATCAACATGTCCCGATCTAAAGAGGATCTGATAAGCATTTGGCCGTGCCAAATAGTTAACTACTGTCTGTACCTTTGCAGTGTCAGGACGAATGAAATGATGATGAAGACCCCTTGCAGACCCGAGGGAAAGGAGCCTGTTGATGCCTAGGAAAATCTACTTTACTTTAGTTATACTTAGAGGAGAAGATCTGCCAGGCTACAACAGTATGGTGAGATGGATGGATAGATAGGTAGATAGGGTACCATTACTGATGGATCACCCAGTAATGCCAAGAAGTTCCTTTAGGCTGCCAACTACACTACAACACCACTGTTACCAGTCCAGTAGTGCTGCAGATGGTGGTCTGTAGTCTGTGTCTCTCTGACCACCGACGATCAATAATGGATGAATCCCGTGTGGAGGAGGGTAGAGAAGTGTCCGAACAGCGATAAAATATGAACTGATATGCTATGGCTGTGGCTATGGCTATGGCCATGCTACGCTGGGCTCCAACTAGCGCATGCTTGTGCCCAATGAAGAGTAGCAAGCAAGCGGGCCGTCCAAAGGTCCCATTCTTTCAACCAACATGATTGGTCGACGCGGACTTTGATTGATTGCCCAACGCCGTAATAATAAAGATTATGGTTAATTAACCTACATTTTCTTTTTTGGAAAGTCCGCTTTCCGTGCCCGTTTAAAAACCACCCCACTGCTCCTCACGGGCCAGAACCTATGGCAGTAGCAAGCAGCAAGCACACCATTCCTTTGTTCTGGGGACCCACTACTAGGTACTTTGAACTTGCTCACTTACTCACTCACTAGTACTGCGGGCAAGAAAAAGGAAGGAAAACAAACAACAATAAGAACAACAATAAAATAAAAGGGAATACATATCAAAGTGGGCAATCAATAAATCAATCAATCAATGCGATACGGATAAGAGGTAGTAACGACGCGGACGATGAAGAAGGGTATCATCAAATTAAGCTATCCGTCCGATGAAGTAAATACTTCAATGGTAATATAATAGTAATTATATCCATGAGAATAAGTAAAATAAAATGAAATGAAATGAAATGAAATGAAATGAAATGAATCTGTGTTTTCTGTTGTTTTGTATATGATTATTGTACGAGTTACAATAATAACGAGAACCAAGCACTTCCATTGGTCGTGGTACGAAGGGTCGTACTGTCTTGTCCAATGTGACCTAGTCTGTGTGTTCCTACTTGAGTATCATACATACATACATACATACATACATGCATAGGTACAAGTAGCCGTAGCCGAGTGGGTTTGTCCGGCATGCGGAGAAATCTTGCCACCGAGATGGGTACAGCCCGTGAATGACACGGTGGGAAGGTGGTGGTGTACTACTGTATGAAGTATGAAGTGTGGCATGGTATGGTATGGGGCGGCAGGACATGGATGAGAGCAAGGACAGGGACAGGGACAGGGACAGGGACAAGGAGTGAAGAGAAGCAAGATGGGACAAGGGGACATGGAGACTGACGGAGCTCGGGAGGAGAACGCTAAGACTAGGCTAGGCTAGGCTGGGCTAAGTAAGCATGGATGTTGAAGATACCAAAGCATTATTATTTCGTATCGTATCGCGAGCTTTCATGGACGGGGGGAAGGGGAGAGTTAGATTATGATGGCCCCTTAGATTATTATTTATCGTTTGGGTAGAGTTTACCCTCCGTACAGTAGGTTTTGGCTTTACAGTAGGGGAACGGCAGTTGGCTGGTAGTTACCGTAGGAAAAAGGTACTTTGTACAGGTGGGAGCGAAGGAAAAAGTATGGCAGTTGGGAAGTGTGACGACTTGTTTTTTTTTACGTTGATAAGGCGTGTTAGTATTATTAGTATATACAGGACATATTCGGGATGTGGGAAGTATGTGGGAAGTATGGTAGGTAGAAACAAGTTGGAGCGGGATGGAATTATTATCGGGTGGCCCTTGTTTGGTAAGATCGCTTAATGTTCATGTATGATATGTGTGTAGGTATGTATGTATGTGATGGACGATTACTGCGCCAATGCTGACCTACATAGATCCATCTCGGTTCAAATCTGATCTGTACGTTCCGTCGATCGAGTTCTTTCTTTCTTTCTCAGTATTATTCTCCTCCCCTTCCTATTATTACACCCTCCTAATCCCACTCCTACTCCTACTCCTATGTACTGTACTCTATACCAGGGGACCATCTACTTTCGTAATGGTACGTCCCAGTAAATGTACAAGTAGTCTTCAAAGTTCATACTAGCCAATGCCGGTCTGTCTGTGTGTCGGCGGCACCGCTCTTGACATACGATCTAGTATCTGCAGTAGTCCGTCAATCAAACTAGAGTACAGTACTGTAAAACTAACGACCTAGTAAAGTAGTAGCCAGGGGGGCTGAGCAAGTTAGTTAGTACATGTACAGTACAGTACAGTAGATTCTGACCGGTCCTTGCACATAGGATTTAGAGATGCATACCTGAACCATCACTCACCATCCATACAGTAACCTACTACCATACTTCGTACAGTCCTGTAACAAAACATTTACTTTTCCTTCTGCCAGAGCATAATCTAAAATAAATAATTGCCGCTCAGATGCCGTGAAGTCAGTCTTCTGGCTACACTATCTGCCTACCCAAGCCGGAACTCAATCTCAAAGTCAAAAGAATATCCCTTTGTGTACCTTCATGAAGTACCTACCGTACCGTACCTACCTAGTAGTTCCTCCCCCTCCCAAAGCCATGGACACAGGTAAAGTAAGTAGTGTGTGTCTCTTTGACTCTCGGCCAGAAAAGAAAAAGGGTAAAAAAAAAAGAGGGGCCCACAGCCGTTATGGAAGTCTATTATTCGGCACAAAAAGAAATGGGGCAAAGCTTCTTTTCATTGGTGCGCGTGTAGGACGGGATGGCCAAAGAAGAAGAAAAAAGGAAAAAGAAAGTCTCTCGGTAGAGAACTCCGGGAGTGGGGTGGGATACAAGCATAGCAGCAGTTTAGATCAGATGCAAATAATACAATAATAATAATACGGTAAAGAAAAAATAAACAAATAAACCAAAAATAAAAATACATGTAAAATAATGCATAATGCAGTAATGCTTGGATTGGATTGGGTTTGGGTTTCGGCTTGGGCTTGGGCTTGGGCGTGAGTTTGGGTTGATGCCGTTTTGGTGTTGTCATTTGGGAGAGGGTGCTTGGACTACTACTACTACAGTACTACTAGGAGGAGGAGGATGGGGAGGGGGGGGGGGGAATGAGGCAATAAATGTAATTCTGAAATCTGGTCGCAAACTACAGTTGCTATCTGCACCTCTGTTCAGAAAAAGAGAGAGTACGCGCATCTCATTACCTCGCCCATTATTTCGTCGCCCGCTGGCATCTACTGCATACTGCATAAGAATGACATTCGCAGGTTCATTCATCATCTCCATCCTCATCTGCTGTGCTGCGCTACGCCCTTTTCGGGGGGGGGAAGGGGAGGAGGGGAGGAGGGAACGAACTACTGGGCGAGATGCGTGCTGCGAGTTGCATGTGCATGTGCATGTGGACATGGGTATGAGCATAGGCATGGGCATGTAGGATGTACGGAGTACGAACGAGTGAACGTCGGGTGGGGTTTGCGTGGCATGGGCATGGGCATGTCTACCAAAAAGGTAAGACATTTGAGGAAGATCAAAAAAAAGGGAGGCTTGGGGGGGCCTTGGGCTTGGGCTTTGGCTTTTCATTCATTCATTCATTTCATCATATCATGGGTGGGCCAAGCGTGTGGGATCCGATGAGCCAATGATGTGTTTCCTTTTCGTCAATCATCAACAATCAATCGATGAGAGGTATCGGCTTTTGACGGGGGCGGGGGCCAGCTACAGGTAGTAGGCCCAGCACCCATGCAACCACCATGCGTGCATGTATTGCTTGGACAGCGAATTCTTTTTAGGATAATATCCAGTTCCAGTTCCACTTCCACGGTACTTGCATCTTGCCAAGATAATGGTATCATATTATTATTGTTGTTGCCTGCTTGCTCACTCACTCACATCCTCGGTGTCCTCCTCCTCCTCCTCTATTGTTTCGGCAGCATGAGTGAGTGACTTTGACTGGATTCGGTATCGGGTCTCTCCTTTCATCGTCCTTTTTTTCCTCGCTTGTGATGTCCACTTGATGCAGTATTATTTACTTACTTTCTGTATCATCTAAATATAAGAAAGAAAGAAAGAAAGAAAGAAAGAAAGTATTACCTACACATAATAATAGAGCTTTGATCGATTCGTAACCACGACGCCGTCAAACGCCATCATCATCATCATTAACGTTCCCATCAACTCATCCCTATCTCCCCCCCTCCCGTCCTCAACGCCTTCCATCGCCTCGCTTCACTTCGCTTCGCCCCCCCGTCTCATGCAGCTATGCAGGGTGAACCTAGGAGATGCAGATGCCACTGACTAGGTAGATCCCTGTTTCATTCTGTTCCATCGAGGGAAGCAGGCCAGGCCATTCTCCTACGTCCTACTTTGGTCCTAGTAGTACTTTGTAGTTCCAGTTGATGGGCATGTCACCGGCCTTTGTCGCACTTGCATTCGATTGCGATGAATCCCTTTTTTTCTCTCTCTCTCTCTCTCTGAATTATTGGGGGTTTGCATTGAGCAAAATAAGAAATTATTCTTATTATTATTATCGAGTTCTAAGTAGAGTCGTTCCCTGTCATCTACCCTGCGCCTCCACCCCTTTTTGACCTTCGGTACTTTAATTCACGATATCGATTCGCGGTACGGTCTTGCCAAGTTCCCATCGGGCTTCCTCCATCTCTGGGCTCTGAACAACTGCCACCTGCCGGACCTTTTCTCTTTCTTGACCTTGAACCTTGCACCTGACCATTCCGAGCCGAACTCCCCCTTCCAATCAGCTGTCGCTCTCGCATCTAAACTACAAAAATACTATCGGTACTCGTTCCCTCGTTCCCTCTCGTTTCCCTCGTACCTTGAATATCAGAAAGCTTCTCGCTTGCTCTGCCTTCTTCTTCAAATCATCTTCTCCAATTATTATTGTTCCCAGCATTTGGTGTACATACATATACATACTTTGTACATACGGTATATACTTCACTTCGCAGTGCATGGGTATATGCCCGGTATCTAGGCACAGCCGCTTCTTCAACGTCAAGCTCCAAACTCAAGTTCAAGCTCAAGCTCAAGCTCAAGCTCAAGCGCAAGCATACCAGTGTTTGGTCCATCTATCACCACTTTCACTATCGCTATCGCTATCAGTCTTAACGTCAACGTCAACGTCAACGTCAGCCTTCAGACCTCGCATCTTTGTCGACATCCCTCTTTTCGCCCTCCCACCTCACCTCTCTCAATCTCTCTCAATCTCTCCATCCTCGGCTCTTTCGCGCGTCACTCCACCCTTCTTCGTATCCCCGGCACTGAGCCTGAGTTTTACGGCATTCACCCTACCTTCCAGGATTCCTGGTCTGAGACTTTCTGTCCTGGTAGGGCTGCTTGCTCTCTCGTCTCGTCTCATACCAAGCAAACTTTAAGAGACACGAAAGCGGAAGGCACGCTCTATTATCTCCGTACCCATACCGTACCATACCATATTCAGATCCATAATATACCCATACCTTTTAATCCATACCCATACCCATATCATTCCACCCCTGCCCTCAACTACCCCTACCCCCTACCCCCTACCCCCTTCCCCTTCCCCCTTCCCCCCCTTCCTCTTTCCCACTTCCCCCTTCCCGACCCTGCGTTCATCCCGGCTCAGATACCGCTCCTTCCGCATTGTTTCTCGACTCCCTCTACCTCTATATGCTCGGTCGAAACAACAACTCGACGCATCAACTACTTCCTCAGACTCCTTCGTTGGTCAGCTTCAAACTGCATAACAAGGCTCAAGCCTCAAGGCATAAACACCATCCATCCCACCGGGAATTCGCTCGCTCTCATCCACACTTCTATCACTTACTCACTTACTTACATACTATACTTACTTACTACCCTCACCACCACCACCACCATCAACAGTCAATAGTCAACAGTCAACTACCAACAAACCAACCACCAACCACACTCACTCTCATACCCATACTATTCCAATACCCATACACACAACAACCCGTCGCCGCAATTACACTCCTCCACAAACACGACGTCTCGCGATTGATTTGAAACGGAACTGCGCCCTCTGCTCTTCTCTCCTCATTTCCCGAAAGATTTGATAAGCCCTTTGCTCCCCCAGCGTTCCAGCTTCTACCCCTCGAGCAACTCCATTCCACTTTAGGGATCTTCTCCGACATCGTCTGATGACTCCATTCCCTCGAGTCTACTTCGACACCAACTGATAAAGCACGCAACATCCCCACCCCCGCCTTCACAATGGCGTCGACTTCACCACTCGCTCCAACTTTCTACGGCCATATCGCTTCCACGCAAGATGCGCTCCTTCTGTTTGAGGCTTGTCTTAGCGGTGCTTTGAATCATGTTGCGCGACGCCCACACGATCGCGAAAGAGTCAACTTAATCAAGAGTGGAAATGTCTTTATTTATGAGGAGCATTCGTCGGGTATCAAGCGTTGGACAGATGGTGTGCCGTGGAGCCCCAGTCGCATCCTAGGAAACTTCCTCGTCTACCGCGAACTCGAAAGGCCCTTTCCCCCAGGAGAGAAGAAGAGAGCAATGAAGCGTAGCAAGAGGTCACCAGGTATCAGCAAGCAGGATTCCTTCGGAGTGAATAATGAGATGAGCAATGGCTACAACCCGGCTTCTGCAGCTGCATCAAGCTTCGACACACAAACCCCCAACTCACTCAGTAAAGAAACCGAGCGCTCCTTGATCGGATCGCTTGTGGATTCCTACGGCTTCAAGGAGGAAGGACTTGTCAAAAAAACCGTCAGCGTGGCTGTTGGTGGAGTTTCGCACCACTTGGTCTCATATTACACAGTCGCAGATGTCATGAACAGCAAGTTCACAACCCCCTCGAAGGATCCAAGGTTTCAACACATCACCCCTCGGCCCGATCTCATCACTAAACAGAACTTTCGGACCCCAATTGACGAGGTTGATGCCATGGATCGAATGGACGACCGCTCCGTTTATGCCAGTTTCTCATATGCTCGCAATGGCTACGAGATGACTAACCAGAGTATCTCGCACCGCCCGATGTCGCTCCCAACACCTCCCATGGCATACACCTCAAACCCTGCTGTGTATAACAGTTACGCGCAGTACGACGGCCTAGGACAACCCCATTCACAGCCAGGGTATGGCGGTCAATTTACACAATCTCCTGCCATCTACCCCTCCATAAAATCTGAAAACTACGACATTGGTGGTTACAGGGCGCAGCGATACAATGCCGTCGTTGGCATCGGACCTGATGCATCTAGAGCGCAAATGCCTCCGGTGAACGCTAATTTCGTACGTCGAGCGTCAAACTACGAGCCAGGCGGCAGCTCGATGGATTCTGGCATATCCGGTATATCCGGCATGTCCGGGATGTCCTCCTCCTCATCCGAATCTAAGCTTACCACCGACTCGGGTTACTCTTCGCAAGGGTTTTATGGTGGCATGAGAGACCCCCCGAACGTTCCTCACAACTACACAGGCCACAGATCACTTCCAACGCCAACCCACCAGGCAGCCTTTGACCGAATCCCATCATTGCCATATGACAACGTGGATGCTCCAGTGTTGAAGGAGAACATTTGGCCGATAGGAAACCCGAGCGTTGGTCATGCTCATTACGTCGCCTCGCAGCAACAGTGGGCAAGCACTGGGACATCTTAGCTTATTCTTACGAATTATCGTATCATGTATTGACGAATTTCTTTTTAAACTCTGGTGTTGGGGTTTGTCACTGGTTTTAGGAGGGTGTTCATTTGGCGCAAATTGGAGCTTGGAGGAACTCTCGGCGGGTGGGCTTTACACTCATGAAGCGCGGCATACCCTCGCTCGCTAAAGCGTAAAAATCTTGCAAAACGCCTTGTTTATCTAGGAATATGACATGATTATTGGCGTTCGCTGGGATCATGTATTCATTTAATGTACTTTGTATTGTTCTTCAAAATGATAGAAGAAGGATGGATACCAGTGGTCTCTCAAAAACTAGCAAAGGCGCACGTAGCAAATTCGTTTACTCTGAGAATGACAATATATTGCATATCGCAGAACGTAGTTTTTCAATTTCTAGCCTACCAATCTGATAGCGTGTCCCGCTCCGAAGCACTTGTTCCCTTAAGCATACTACTAGATCCATCCATCCCAAGCCACCAGAACGCGAACTACTGCAAAGACCACAACCTAAAAACTAACCTTCCGCTATTTATTATTGTTAATATTGTTATTATTAAATTTAGGCACCTCCCCCCCCTCCCCCCCCAAAAGAAAACCTGCTCATGTCGGCTCTTCAGTTGAGGAAAACCTTAATCTAGGGGGAGAGGGGGGGGAACACATGTACCGGACCGATTATCACTAGTACGAAAGTATGTCCCCTTATTGTATGTATCTGCCGAAACGGGACTTCTCGACTGGAACGCGAACCTTAATTTTTTTTAAGAAAAGTAAAGGTAGAGAGGGAAAGGTAAAGGAAGGGGGAAAGGAAAAGGAAAAGGGTGATGTTTCTACTACTGCATATTACTGTAAGTACAGGAAAGGTTTGAAGGTTTGAAGGTTTGAATGATTAAATGTTTAATTATGATAGTGAATGAATGAATGAATGCATGCATGATTGATGGATGGATGTTTGATTGGTGAATGTATGTATGTATGCTTGTATGCTTGCATGCTTGCAGGGTAAAAGTAAAGTAAAAGTAAAGTAAGGGTAATCATCGTCATTAGTTAGTTTAATTTATTTGGAACTTAGGTGTTGGTATTCTTGTTTGAAGTTACAGATAGTACTTGTGAATTGAACTCTGTGCCTCTCTCTCTCTCTTTCTGTTCATGCTGCGGGTACTG
This sequence comes from Ploettnerulaceae sp. D365, assembly GCA_003988805.1. NCBI lineage: Eukaryota > Fungi > Ascomycota > Leotiomycetes > Helotiales > Ploettnerulaceae > Ploettnerulaceae sp. D365. The sequence continues at coordinate 282,211 of QYAL01000019.1, forward strand.
CAGTAGTAGTAGTAGTAGTAGTAGTAAGAGTTATAGGGGATAGGGGGGATTCAAGGTTGCTGGGGTGGTTAGTATTCACATGATTGATGGATTATTGAAGTGGGATGGTTCATAAATGGGAATGGGAATGGCTATGTTGATGGATGGAATAGATGGATGGACAGATAGATAAGATGAAGATAAGTAAAGCAAGCAGATAGGCGGAAAATTCAAAGAATAACAGTAAAATTAACAATAGTAACAAAAGCTTCTTTTGTTATTCGGTATCTGTGTTATCACATGTCGTGATACGAGCTTACGTTACTTTACGTTACTGTACTGTACTGTACCAGCTGGTTCATCATCATCATCATCATCATCATCAATAACTTAATTTCATTATTATCCTTATCCTTATTTTTCTTTGGTTCCCAAACCAGGATCTTCGTGCTTTCTTCGGCCTGCCCGATCGATTTTCACTACTGTACTGTGCATGTACTCACGAACGCCTCAACCGTACCTCCTCCCCCGTAGTAAAAAGCTTGATTCAATCACCTCCCAAATAGGTATTATACTACTGTACTACTGTACTGTACTATACTGTACTGCAGGTGGTATTGTGGGGGAGAGATGGGGCGGGAGTTCTTGAAATCGAAATCGAACTCGATGCCGAAAACTTAATCATTATGTTTCGTGTGAGAGAGAGAGGAGGAGAGGGGATTTATTATTATTTTCCTTGAAAGTAGGAGTAGCAGCAGTAGCAGCAGCAGCAGCAACCACCACTTTACTACTACAGATACAGTACAGATACAGATACGTAAAAAGAGAGAGAATCAAAAGTTTAAAAATGTTTGGACCTCTTCTCTCCCATTCTCCTCTCTCCTCTCCTCCCACGTTCTTTCTTTTCCCTTCCTTCCTTCCTTCCTTCCCCTAAAAGAGCTATTTAGAAATTACAAAGTGATTTATTTACTTCCTTTCTTTCTTTCTTTCCTCTTTCTTTTTACTCTTTCTTTCTCGTAAACAAACCAAACCGGCCTTACCCCCCGAAAAAAAACCCCTCCAAAATCAGAGACGGCGGTTTCAGTATAGTGGGGGAAAGGGAAGGGGAAGGGGAGGGGTACGGTTTCGCTTAGCGCGCGCGTGTTGAGGTGTAGGCGGCTATGCGGCAAGAAAAGGAATTGTTGGAACGAATGACGGGAAGATGAGATGGGATCGGATCGGACAGGGGCATGGTTTCTTTTTTTGGAGAGACTGTGTATATGTGTTTTTAGAGCGTAACTACTACAATACAGTAATAACTTTTTTTTAAAAGTGTTCGCGGCATTTTTTGTGTTCCCCCTTTTTTTGGGCTGCACATGAAACTTGTACGGATTTGTTGCTAGTGCTTGACAGGCCTCCTTGATAACAGCAATAATCAATCCAAATTTCACAACCGTTCGCTCTATCGCCCAATTGCAACCAACCAGCCAACCAGCTAATTTGCCCCTCCCACGACTCACTCACTACTCCCAACACTCACTCATTCACCCTTGCCACTACCACATACATATTATATATATACACAGCCATGCAATGAAGCTATGATGATGCCTCTTAGACCCGGACCCTGCTATCAACAGTGGACTCGGGCATCAAGAAGCTGTCGAGGACCTCTTCTCTCCTCTTCCGACTACAACACGAAATCAACACTGCTCCGACAGAGAACGGCGCCAGCTTTCCTCTCTCCCCCCCGGGCATCGCTTTCTCGTGTCACGGGATCGTCGTTATTATGGACCCAGGCTTCTCCCGCGTGTAGGAGTCGGGAACGTGGGGACTCTGGGCTTTTGTATTTGTATGCTTACTTCTTCCTCTTCTTGTTCTTATTCTTGTTCTCCTCCAATCTTACTGGTTTTCAGACTTCCTCTTTGGTGTGAAGCTTGATTTTGATATTGATATTGACTTTTTTCTTTCTTTCGAAAAAAGATCTCGAAATAGATTTGGAAGGTGTCATCAAAAGAGTGTAGTATCGTATTCCACAACGCCCAAGCAGCAGCCTGTAGACTCTCACAGGTACGTGATGCTTGCTTCTTATCGTCGACCTCTTCAACAAAACCTGGTATTTTTCCTGGATAACCTCCGCTCTGTCGAAATAGCTCAGCTATGGCACTTGGCCATCGCCCATCCAATATACATTCCTGTCTTTTGCCTTAAGGCGAATCAAGCAAGCCTGGCAAAGATAATTCTAACATGGTTATAGTACAGAACCTCCCAACAAGGACAGAAAACCCCTTCTCAATATCTTGACAAAGAGAACCCCCCATGAGAACATCTATACGGTACCCAACATCCTGACCTTCTCTCGTCTCATCGCCGCACCCATCGTTGGCTACCTCGTCCTCCATGATCATCATGCATGGGCGGTGGGCCTTTTCGCCTACGCTGGCATCACCGATCTTGTAGATGGCTACATTGCCCGACGATGGAACCTTCAGACCGTCGTTGGGACCGTCATTGATCCCATGGCCGACAAGACCTTGATGACCATCCTGACGGTCTGTCTAGCTATCAAGGGTGCCCTTCCCGGTAAGATCAAAAACGAAGAAATCTGCTTTTGCTTTCACTTTACTTCTCTAGATAGAATATGATTTTCTTCTTCTTCTAGACTTTAAGGATTTCCGCTAATCATATATCCATCCCTCAGCCTGGCTTGCCGTCATTATTCTCGGCCGCGACATCGGTCTCGCCATCGCAGCCATCTACTACCGCTGGATCTCCCTCCCTCCCCCAAAGACCTTTGCGCGGTACTGGGATTTCTCGCTTCCGTCCGCTGAGGTACATCCGACCACCATCAGCAAGTACAACACGGCGTTGCAGCTCGCGTTGATCGGAGCCACGACGGCCATGCCGCTGCTCACCGTCGATGTCTCAACGGCAATGACCGCTATGCAGTACGTTTTTTGTGGAAGATGAAATGAATTGCCTCTTCCCCTCCCCCCTCTTAAAAAAATCGAGGTCGTGTGATGAAAGATGTTGCGTGCAAGTAACTGGCTGGCTAACGGTTTTCTTCCTCATCACAGGTATTTAGTTGCGACTACTACAGTATGGAGTGGAGCGAGTTATATCTACTCGAAAGATGCGGTGAAGATTTTGAATCAGGATAAGACGGCGAAAAAGGAGTGAAGGGGGCAAGTACTCGTTGAGTAAATGAAATGATTTGTGTAATAATATCAACAAACAAACTGGTTTGTTCGCAAAGATTAAAATGTATCATGGGTTGGTTGGTTGGTCCTAAGCATTTGAAGGAGGAGCATCGATTGGAGAAAAGAATGAAAAATCACAGATGATAGATATCCTGAATAGTTGATAGTCTCTCGTGATATGATATCTAGTTGTTATTGTAATTTTGCCCCGTGTGCCTTGATTTACTAACGCTGTTTCGATGCGTTTTGGGTAGGGTTGCGTACATGAAATTGGCTATATATTACCTTGTTACCACAAATGCTCCACCGGTCCATGATTTCAGAGAATGCTCATAACCTCCACCCACGCCCCCCAGTTCTCTCTCTCTATTTCTTTCGTTCTTTTTTTCATCCAAAACAATACCGTATATCACTAGCCACGGCTGAGATATATGGAGTATAGGATCCTAATCAGTAAAGTGTTCAAGTCAGGAACAGAGTTGTTTCTTGCTATTATCTCTCTCATGACATATTATAATACAATACAATACACATAAATTTACATACATATATACAGGTCTCTCGATAAGGAGGGGAACCCCATAGCCTACAAACGCCAAGTAATAAAACGCTCTGTCCGGTTACATTCGTTCCGCTGCGTTATTCATGTACTCTCTCTTCCTAGCCGTGATCTCTTCGAGAAGGACCTCTTTCGCAGCAGCACGCTGTCTATTCTGAACAAAAGCCAGTAATCGTAACGTACCAGCTGGCGTCATTCCTTCGATTCTTCTCGCCTGGCCGACAGACTCGGGTCGAGTGGCATTCAGCAGCGACTTCTCGTGCATTGACAGCCCGAACATACCATCATAATCCAGGTCCAAAGGTAGTCGGAGGTTTTCATCTTTCTGGAAGACTTTCATGGCTGATGCTTGTTGCTCCACGTAGGGCGCATAGACTGCCTCGATTCCAACTCTTGTGTGGATTCTGGATGAGAATTTCGTGATCTCTGGTACGAGGGGGATCATATCTGCGACACTGACTCCTGCCACCCGCAACACTTCGAAAGCAGTTCTTCGCGTCGAATCATTTCCGACTTTAAACCCGTCTTTTATCCATACCGGGGCACTGGAATTCTTGGCCATGAGGGCAGATTTAAGTTCGCCAATTTGGGTCAACTCATCAGAGAAAGTCGACCATCTCTTGTCACCGACTACACCGGCATCTCGCCCCTTTGCTGTGAGCCGCATATCAGCATTGTCTGCTCGAGCGCTCATGCGGTATTCACTCCGCGACGTGAACATGCGATAGGGCTCTGAAACTCCCTTAGTAATAAGATCATCGATCATAATTCCAATATAGCCATCACTTCGAGAAAGAACGAGAGGAGGTTTTGATTGTGCAGACAAGCCCGCATTGACACCTGCAATGATTCCTTGGGCTGCGGCTTCTTCGTATCCCGTCGTACCATTGATTTGGCCCGCCAAGTAAAGGCCACGGATTGCTTTCGTCTCCAAGGTCGACTTTAAACTTCTGGGGTCAACATAATCGTATTCTACTCCGTAGCCTGGCTGCAACATCACAACATTTTCCAATCCCTTGATGGTCTTCAGCAATTGCTCTTGGGCATCGGCAGGAATAGTCATAGATATTCCGTTGGGGTAAATGACATCGCTATCAAATCCTTCTGGCTCGAGCCAGATGATATGTTTCTCCTTGTCCGAGAACCGGATTACCTTGGACTCTAGTGATGGGCAATACCTCGGGCCTTTCACGGTCTCTCGGATGTGGATTGAATTCTCGAGATTAGCCCTAATGACGTCGTGAGAAGCTTCATTGGTGTAAGTGGCATAGCAAAGTAGTTGCTGCTGAACTGATACAGATTCGTTGAGAAAGCTAAAAGGCATAGGTGGGTCATCACCGGTCTGAGCATCGAGAATGCTGAAGTCGATGGACTTCTTTGCCAGTCGAGGAGGTGTTCCTGTCTTTAACCTCCCCAGCTTGAAGCCTGCATCTCGCAGCGACTTGCTCAAGCCAAAGGTGGCAGCTTCACCCATTCGTCCAGCAGGGTGGCTTTCCAGGCCAATGTGGATTTCTCCGCCAAGAAACGTGCCTGTTGTAATGACCACATGGTTGGTTTGTATGATCTCTCCTGACTCCAAACGTACACCAGTTATGTTCCCACCTGGTGTCTGCCCCTCTCCATGGGAGACGATAATATCGGCCACACTTCCAGGCACGATCGACAAATTTGGGTATGCTTCCAACTCTGCTCTCATGTGCTTCTGATACAGGTTTCTATCTATTTGGGCTCGAGGACCCTATCAGGGTTTAGCATCTCACACGTCCACAATAATAGGCGTGCACATACCCACACTGCTGGACCTTTTTTTTTGTTCAACACCTTAAATTGCACACCGGCTTTATCGATTATGCGACCAGCTACACCATCTAAAGCGTCGACCTCCCTTAGCATTGTGCCCTTACCGATTCCGCCAAAACTTGGGTTGCAAGAGCATACACCGATATTTTCGAGCTTTGGAGTTACGAGTACAGTTCGGGCGCCTGATCGGGCAGCACCCGCACATGCCTCCGACCCAGCATGACCACCTCCTATGACTACGACATCGTAGGGTCTAAAAGCTAGTTAGTGTGAACTTCAATGCATACATCTGTGAAGAGGTTCACCTATGATCTTTGGCGACCTCCGCAAAATATCGCTGCTGTTGGCGAGCGACATGAGATCGAGTGAAACGGCCTAAGAGCGCTGCTCGAGTGCTAGCCAGCGGTCGGTTCATGATGGCATATTGAGTTATACAGACATGAACAAGAAAGAATATGATTATCTAGGTCAGGATCATGAACGTGTAAATACTTTTTTGCCGCGATCGCGGCTACCGGATCGGATGAACTTTATCACTAATGCAGCCAGGGATTGCCCGCGGATGGGAAGGAACAAGGATGTTGACGACATCCCTGAGATGTATCGAGTTGTATTGAAAATGAAGATTCATCTCATTGCAGGGGCGTAAGGAAACTAAGCATACATAAAGGAAGCAGGCGCAGTATCTAAATGGCATGAAACCCTTAGATGAATACTAGGTGGCATTGTCTTAAAAGTGTCCTTTCTCGTCCTGGTGCTCAGCACTACTGATACAAGTTCACACATCGAACTGCGACCTCCGCAACTCCACAGAACGATTCGAATGGATTCTTTTTCTAAATAATCGGCATTTGGAATTGTAAAGGGCATTATAGACATCGCTGCAATGCGTGATAGCAGTGCTAGCCCCTTTCCTTGGTGCCATTGAATCCGTGCCCTTGAAAGTCCATTCCTTGATCGAGTTTCCACTGTAATTCACAATTGCTGATGCCTGGTCATCCTGCGACCAACACATGTCTGACTAATGCAGGCTTAGATTATGATTCATTGAGTAGTCCATCAATATGTTTCTAATTTCCTCCATCCCAGGAATAGGCAAGACGGACCTGGTAATAATTCCGTGTCCTCTGCCCAAACCATACCTCAACCCATCTGATGACAAAGGAAAGTTGAATTTTGCAGAATGTGCGGTGTTGTCACAGGGACAGACAAAAGAAATTTCATGATTATCCACTCCAAACCATCCGAGAATCACAAGTCACCTGTAGAAAATCCAACGTAAGATACCCATATCCGCATGTTAGCCATTCAAATAAGTGAAACCTGAACCTGCCAACCAAGCAGAACAGGCCAAACGCCATCGTCCCATAGGTCGTGAGTTTACACCAGCCCTAACCATGATCCCATAATGCCTATTAAACCTGCCAGTTCATTGGTGGAGGCCTGCCACCAGCGTAATTTGGAGCGGATACCGGATCCGCTTGTACTTGTCCAGTATTGGACACAGGAGTATCGTTGCAGTCCATCTTCAAAATTCTACGAAGGCTGTCTTCCATTATCTGAACAGAAGAGTTGGAGTTGGCTAGGGTGCCGCCATATGGCGATGTAGGAATACCAGAAGATGAGCGAGAATTGACATATGCAGCAAAATCGTTATTATTGGTGTTCGTGGAAACTCTTGAAGGAGTGGTCGGATTTGAAAAGTTATTATTGCGTTCAGGTGTTCGGGTTGGAGTTTTTGACTGAGTAACCTCTTGGCGCAAGTTAGACGATCTCCCTCCTGTTCGTGGACAATTACTCGAGCTCTTTGAATCATAACCGAAAGGGTAGCTATTCATTGGTGGTCTAGTTGAAAGGCCGGTATCCCTCGGAGAGGCATTTTGATTAGCAGCCAGCGAGTGATGTGTAGTAGTAATAGTATGTGCTGATGAAGTTGTAGAATTTGTGGCAGGAAGATGTGGTTGGCTTGAAAAGAGATACGCTTTAAGTGCTTCAGATCGTTCCAATGTAGATTGAGAGTCGTGCGGTAGCTGCTCAAATAATCCACCGAACTGATTTCCAGATCGTGCGGCGTTGATTCTCTCAGAGTACGGCGTGGAGAATGCAGGGCCAAACGGGGTTCCCGGGGCTCGGTCCCCATCCAATTCCATGGCGAACATACCACTGGAAGAAACTCTATTGGTATCATCCCTACGAGGATACTCTTGACCAGACCGAGTCGGTGGAGGCTGTCTGCTGCGTGGTGATTCTATGGGTGGTGGGAAAGGGCCAGTTGCAGCCGTTAACGCCTTGGCAGAGCTCGCACTCCGAGCTCTAGCTTTCTCCTCCCTATCGGCCCTGAAGAAGAGGTCCAGAGGCGATTCTTCTCTTGGAAACTCGTCGATAGATGGCGTGGTTCGTGTGGGAATGGGGGTTGTAGTATGCAAGGGTACCCCTTTCAATGCCTTGAGCTCTTTGAGTCCAGGTGAGTCTGGTACTGACTTCGAGTAAAAGCTAGGAATTGGAAGAGCAGATGGAGCGGGAGAAGCGTGAAAAGTTGAGCCTGCGTAGGCAGCTATTGAGGGAGTATTCATTGGCTTTGCGGACGATGACATGCCGGCAGACTGAGCGCCTGTCATAGGCGGGGTATTGCGGCCTCTTCTCACAGCTGCCGGAGATGTCATAACATTTTTGGGGCGATTCTTATTGCGCGACCTTTGCTTTGACCCGGTTTCTGGAGCGGTTGAGTTGGAAGTGTATTGCGCTTGAGGCTGATTGTCTCTTCGAGGGGTACGGGGAGGGGTAGTTGGTTGCGCAGAATGCGTCGACTGAGAGGACGGATCCAAATTCATGTCGAGTTTTGAGTTTCGAGTTTGTGATTGTAGCTTGAGAAGGTGCGGATTCAGCGGGTTCTGGGGATTTAGAGGGTTCTGCGACGAGGTTGTCGCAGAGGGCATTGCTGCACTTCGAGTATGACGGTGGTGCCCAAGAGGAATGTCTGTAGGCATATCTTCCTTGGCCTATAAATAAGCGGCCGTAGAGGAAGCAATAATGAACGAGTAAAGCAAGATTTGAATCGATTATAGCGACCAAGGCTAGTTGAGTTGGTCGCAAGTGAACGATGACGAGGTCTTAGGGAGGCGGTTCCCAGTCGCTCGAAGATATTTGGTGTGTGTTGCAGTATCGCTGGTGGGCGTGTGTTAGTTGGATGGAGACGATAATGTTGTGTACTCCTTTCATCGTTCCGCCTCGTATCTCGAAAGGTGAGATGTTCAGTGAAGGAGGTGATGATGGAAGGCACTTCCCTCGGGCAGCTGCGTATCTGGTAGCTATTTCTCCCCTATAAATTACTTCCAGCTTCGTGCCTACTGGGTACTGTATTGAAGGACCACCTGCTGCTGCCAGCATCTTCTCCCGATCACGCAAATCCTTTGAAAAATCACTACTGGCTGCTCGCCTCTCAATTATCGCATCCTGAAATTTGACCCTCTATTGTGATTGTGATCCGCGCTTCTAAAACCCAAACGAAACAGCGTCCTCCCCCCCCATCAAATACAACAGCACCCCCACACACCCTCTCACGTCCGAGCTTTCCCCCAAATACAACTGAGCAAGGACTTCAACATGGCGGATGTAGATATGACAGATGTTCCATCCGGATCTGTTGCGCCTATGAAGAAAGCTATTGGTAAAGCCAAAGCCGGAGTCGAGGTCGGGGCAGATGGCAAGAAACGCTTCGAAGTCAAGAAGGTAAGCTTCACGGATACTACATTCTTTCTCTATTTCTCGAGGAGAGTATTAATGAGTCAATAGTGGTCTGCGGTGGCTCTATGGGCTTGGGATATCGTTGTTGATAACTGCGCTATTTGCAGAAACCATATTATGGATCTCTGTGAGTCTTTCGAATGTGAAGAGACTTCTGCTTGCTAACAGTGAAGGCATCGAATGTCAAGCAAACCAAGCTTCTGCAACAAGCGAGGAGTGTACTGTCGCCTGGGGTATCTGCAATGTAAGTTACCTTAACCATTTACTCAAGCTGAAGCTAAGCATTATCTATAGCATGCTTTCCACTTTCACTGTATTTCCCGTTGGTTGAAGACGCGTCAAGTTTGCCCTCTGGATAATCGGGACTGGGAGTTCCAGAAATATGGCCGTTAAGCCTCTCTGGTTTGTAATGGATGATACCACGATCATATATAGGAAAGACGGGACGCAGTATCGGCGATAAACAAAGAGCCAAAGATACCACCCGCGCATGGCTTTTTATTCATAAGGGGCGCATGGGGGATTTCTCTCAATAACGGCGTTCATATGGAATAGATCTCATACTTTTCGGAGACGGAGACGTCTGAGCAATTGAAAGCAGCCTTGTGCAACTTTTGGTATTCCCAATGCCTGACGCCTGTTTTACCCCTCAATCCTCAACCGTTGTACTTCTTGTCTCCAATCAACCAACCAAATGTCAATTTACAACAATTCCTTGCGAATGTGTCTCCTTTCCTGCGGCCGGCAACCATCTGACAGGATGTCTCTTGAAAAAGCTCCAAGGTGGCACCTGGATACTGTCAGCCTTTCTGTAATTTGAAATATCAGGCCAACCTACAACGAGTAAAAAGGTAAAGGCGCTTCCACTCAGGCCAATTCGGAGTGCAAGTTTGATGTCTTGTAGCAAGAACCCGACGATAAAAGCAATCTAGGTCTCGGTCAGCTCCAAGTAGTTATGAAGGGAGTGTTCTGTACTGACTCCCCCGAATAGAGTAAGTAATGCTGTGACCAACCACTCTGCAAGGCGCTGACCCTCAAACTACATCCAATGTTAGTTTGCGGTGGAATTGAATCATAGGAAAGCATGCATCGATCTGGCCTTCAGCAAGCTCTCGCACTTTCTCGAGGATTTGATCTGCCATAATTGTTTGGATAGTTTAGATGTAGGGCGACAAAGTACGCCTGTTACTGTCCTGGTGAGGCAGAGGTGGCCTCCCGGAGCCTCCTTAAATCACCGTCGCAACACCTGACAAGGCTGCGACACGTGACCTGCGCTATCTTTGAGGGATTTATTCGGCTTGAACTGATGAGGGATTTAAGGAGAAATTGCAGTCACATGAAAGATAAGAATGAGTATAAAATAAAATAAAATAAATCACAGTGAATAGCTTATCATCAGGGTCACTCTCAGGTATCATTCTTCTTGAACACAATATTACGGCAATTGTTCTTTGTTGTTGAGATTCATAGTCTCTTATACACTCAATCCTGATAGGTTCGGTAGAGAGACAGGGTTGGCTAGCCTAGGCTGCTTCAAAAAATTGCTTGTTCCGCCAAGCTAGCTTGCTTCCTCCCTCCATTCGACAATCTCGACACCAACGGATTGACATATCAACCACATCACTGTACATCCTCAACAACGGCACTGCGTCTTCATACAGTCGCTCGCACGACAGAGTAGCGCAGGCTTCTTCTCAAACGACGGCTCCGGCCCTGAGCACAAAAAAACAAACGAGCGTTGTGGATATCATTAGAACCACGGCACTGATCTCTTTTGCAAATTCGGTTTTGCATCTGATTTCCAGTCCTTTTAACAGCCAACGACCGCTTCCTCACATACTATCGCGACCACTGTTCATTGCTGGTAGCACCTCCACAATTCTACCAAAGCCTTCCCTCCTTTATTGACTTAGTTGCCTCTCGGCACAGCACGCCAAAACCTTCAAGTTGGCTACCTTCCACTACTACACGTTCTCCTTCATCCACCCCCTCCTAGGAGGTGCTGCGCTCAAGCCACCATAATTGGGCTTAAGTGGCCTATCATTGAAAACCATCAACACATTGATTCAACAAACACATAGCCTATTCGGGGTGGAAACTTGACGGAGAAGTAATCCAGGATATAACTGTACAGGGAAAACCTGTGCAAACAATAATATTCAAATTGTCGGCAACACGCGGCTGGGCGCTCGTTGCGACCCGCCTGAGAACGGACTGAGAGCGTTGGGCAAGGGAAGAATATTCCGATTCCGAATCCTAACCCATTCAGCAATCCCTATTTAGCATCCCGGACATAGAAGTTGGACCGGCAAGATGTCCGATCATGAGACCAACTCCATGAATTCTGGCTACAGCACTCCAGTTCCAGAACTTGATGATCATCGACATCAGAGCGCCTCAGTACAGAAACCACGATCCAGACGTGGTACTGTTGATACAATGCATAGCAATTACCACCGCAATCTGGCACCAGATCTTACTCGTGTCAATCAAGGGCTCTCGCCAACAATTGCTAGGGATTTTGAAGAAGCTGTCGAAGATGAAGAATCAGGCAGAGCCTCTCCATTAGGCAGGTTCGCTCCCGACAGAAGCCGTCGCGGAACTGTAACAACGCTTGATCCCAGATCAGTTTCTCCACCAAGCTCTGTAAAGGCCTTTGCTGAAGCTCGCCGCCTGGAACGAGATTTGTCAACTCCGGACCCATACCCTACAAAAGCATTCGTTGAAGCTCGACGACTTGGTGAGGAATGTGACCTACATCGAACTGTATCGAGAGACAGCCGCAGAAGCCGACGTAGCCATCGAAGCAGAAGATACACAAACGAGAATGATGCTGCAAGCATTGCTGGGTCATGCCAGACTGCTGAAGAAGATGTGTGCTTCCCTTTGCATCCTTCGGGAAACAAGAATACGCTCTCTATTGACTTCGAGCTTCTTGAAGGTTTCATCGCCGACGAAGAGAATCGTGACACAACGCCACAAGGCCAACCAGACGCACGCATCTTCCACGACTTGCGGCCTCTGATGCCTGGTGTGTCAACTATTGTGACAAGTGATGGCGATATTGTTGAAATTCTGCCTGGTGGCTCACCCGATTTGGGTGGAAAGATGAGCCTGCATGAATTCGAAGATGAGAAGATTGTAGAGCCACAGCGCATTGAAAATCGATTCGAGTTCTTCTCTACTCTAGCAGAGTCCACAATACATGCTGCTGAATTTGGAGATCTCGTTTTGCCAGGAGAAGATGTGCGCAGCCTTTTTACTCTTCCACCACCAACAGAGGATTCAGATGGAGTCTGGTGGTTGAATATGAACAGCCCAACCAAGGAGGAGATTCAGGTCATTTGTCGAGCTTTCGGGGTTCATCCCTTGACCATCGAAGATATCAGCACCCAGGAGGCACGAGAAAAGATTGAGCTCTTCCCTTCGTATTACTTCGCCTGTTTCCGCTCTTTTGAAGTTGAGGAGATCGATGGTGGACAAGAGTATGAGCCTTTCAACATATATGTGATTGTCTTCCGTGAGGGCACGCTCAGCTTCAGCTTTGCTCCTAATCCTCATGCTGCTCTTGTCCGACAAAGAATCACAAAGTTGAAGGACTATGTTGCTCTAAGTTCTGATTGGATCTGTTATGCCCTGATGTAAGTTGCTTGTGGTATGTGCATCTTTCTGTGTACTAACAATGTCTAGTGATAACATTGTTGACACATTTGCTCCTGTCATCACTAATATTGAGCGGGAGACTGACATTATCGAGGACGAAGTCTTCATATCGCGTAATGATGATATGCACACATTCCTACGCAGGATTGGCATGATTCGTAAGAACGTTATGGGTCTAATGAAGCTTTTGGGTGGCAAGGCAGATGTTCTCAGAGGCTTCACGAAGCGTTGCAATGCCAATTACAAAGTTACTCCGCGCATGGACATTGGCCTTTATCTCGGCGACATCCAAGACCACGTTGTCACTATGATGACAAGTCTGGCACATTTCGAGAAGATGCTATCTCGCTCTCACAGCAACTACCTCGCCCAACTGTCAATTGAGAATATCACACAAGGCAACAACTCCAACAAGGTTTTGAGCAAAATCACTTTACTTGCGTCAATCCTAGTTCCTTTGAATTTGGTATGTGGTATGTTTGGGATGAACGTGGATGTACCTTGGAAGAACGTCGCTGGTCTTGGTCCATTCTTTGGAATTCTCAGCTTTCTGATAGTGTTCTCTGTCCTTGCTTTGTTCATCGTCCGGAGATTGCGGTACATCTAGATGGTGACTTGGGAGCCAAGTAATAGGCTCTTATTCATTTGCTTACTGCATATATTTCCCGTTGGTTGTTGGTTCCTAGGATGTCTAGTCATTTGGGATTCCTCTATTTGCGGCTTCTTTCTCGACAGATCTGATGGGCAGACAGCAAGCTATTGTTCGTGTAATTAATGATTCGGGTGTCTTTACCATTAGACATTAGAAATTAGAATATGCTGCGTAAGTCCTCACTTGTACTCCAGTGAAAGTATTGAAAAAAAAAATACATATTGAAGGAGGAGACTGCATCCATACTTCGACAAAGATGTACAGCTTGTTATTTCTAGCTCTGTACATATATATTCTTGCCCTCTTACTACTCTCCACTGAATTTAGGGTCCCACTGACCATCCTCTGCAACACCTGCTCGCTCTGTCATGCTTTGTCATTGTCATTGTCTTTGCCTCCTCCAGGAGCCTATACTTCCGTTTACTCTTCTTCACGGCGCTAGACTTTCTCTTCTTCTTAGTCTCTCCAACCACTGCAACTCTACTCTCCTTCCCCTTCTCCAGCTCCTCAACTCGCTCGGCCAGCATCTGCCTTGCAATTTTACGATTCTGTATTCGAGACCGAGTAGCTTGAACCTTGAGGACGATGCCAGTGGGAATGTGCTTCAGCTGAACAGCGGAGGAGGTTTTGTTCTATGTATGTTGATTAGCTCGTGGTCACAATAGAAATAATGAGAATGGATAGATAGATTGCAGTGAATGAAGAATTATACTTACAATTTTCTGGCCTCCTGGACCACTGCCTTTCAAAAACGCCTCTGTAAACTCGCTCTCATCAACGGGCTGTGGTCGATCGGGCATTTTCTTGGCCCATGATGCTGAGGATGCGCTGATACCTCGAGATTTTGGTATGCATCCCCAGATATTCTCAACGATTCGTCGCCTTATGATACAAGTGAGACGCCCTTGTATCATCGTACATATTGTTCCAGAACAAAACGGTCGGGATGAGGTGCTAATACTGGTGTTACCTTGATTCTGGAGATTCGGATGGCGATGGTTCACGTCCAGCGGGGACCGTTCTGCAATGCCAAGACCCCTGTCTTGCCCCTGTCCTGCCGCCAATTATTCTCTTCAGGGAACCACGCCACGCTCGTGCTCCGTCCTCCAATCCAGATCCGCCCATCTCCTCGCTCCTGCGTTGACTCTCCTCCTCTCCTCCCAGGAAGCTTCAATTATAATTAAAATCACAAACCAAATCCTCCCCACCAGACCAATCTACAAATCACCACTATGTTCGCTTCAACATTCCGGTGGCTACAGAGGAAGAGATATCAATATGAAGTGCCCATGCCACGCTCTAATGAGATCAACTGGTTACATGCTGACAGACCACAGGTCACCTTCTCTTTATATATGTTGACGCCGACCGAAAAATTCATCTTCAGTAAGACGCTCCCTTGATCCACCAGACATTAACCTACCCATCCCATCCGAGATATTCCGGCCACGCCTGGAATTAACTCATTGCTAACAGAAAGTTCTACGATAGATTCTTTCTTGTTCCTCTTCTTCAGTATGATCATCATCGCTATTACGCTCTACCTCCCACAACATATCGCCTTCCTCACAAATCGTGCCTGGTTCTACTACAATGGAGACGAGTGCGCCAAGACAGCAGTTCACTCGGTGCTGGAGAGCGCGAGTAGTACCGTGCTGGTTGAGAAGGTTAGGAGTACTGTTGTTGCGTCTGGAGCTGGCTCTACGATAATGGATACAACGAAGGAGTTATGAGGAGGTTGTGTTTGTGTTAGGGACAGCCCCTGGAACTGTTTGACTTCTATGGAGAGGTCACAACGCCTTGGCTTCGTGGAAGCCCAGGATTTGCAACTGGATTGGCTCATGGGGGTGAGCAGCTGATGCAAGCACACAGTGCAGTATTGTGTACTATGGAAATGGAGAGGCTTTCCGGCCCTTGGGCGTTTGGAAGGTTGATACAGGGTACGATAGATGTAAAAGTAAAGCCGACTCGGCACGGATACCTTTAAAGGTACTTAATGTTTAATCTGAGACGGGTATCATTAAAAGCCCTCTTACGAGTCCTATCTCCTTTCCATATCAAAAACGAACAGTGTTCGACAAGCCCAATACCACCGGACGCCATTTCCCTCATTTCCGTTATGCCGACCCCCTATTCTCCCTCGCTGTCATCAAATGCTTCATAGTATTGTACATCAACTCACCGACACCCGCGACCCCTTTACTCTCCATATAAGTCAACACGCCAAGTTTATAGTCCGGCCATACAAGTCTCAACCCTCCATCCTTTTCCAATTGCTTCAACGAGTTCTGAGATATAGGTCCAGGATGCCTGCGATCAATCTCATTCTCAGCTTTATCCTCGAGCTCTCTCACATATGAGATGGAGAGAAGAGATAACAGTGGCGAGTACGAGAAGCTAAACAAGGTTGGGAGTGATAGTACAGTGTCAAGACTCGAAATATACTTGCTTAATGCAAGTGTGACGGCAGGAGATAATAAACAGCCGAGGGCATTGGGGTCTGTAATATTGAAGGCGCGAGACCTCCAGAAACAATTGCAAACATCCATGAGAAACCCATTGAAGTGGTTGACGTAGTCTTTTGGATATGACTGTTGGTCCAATAATGGGGAATTGATCTGTTTTGGGGCCATGGCGGTCTCGAAGGCTCGCTTGTAAAGAGCTAAGATACCACACAGTCTGCTGACGATACTCAGAGAGGTTGTGAAGAAAAGACTGTATATTACTTCGGCAGAAGGAATGGTGATGCGGACGGTCGACTTCAAAGCAGGATGTGAAATGAGCGAGGCCGTGGTTTCATAGAGATCGAGTACTGTGGAGAGTGTATCGATAGCGGTAGATGTTTGGATGGTAGTGAGAGCGAGGTTATTGGCGTGGTGTGCCAAAGCAGTAATGGATGAACCCACGCTTGGGTGGTGGTGCTGGGGGTGAGATAGAAGGAATATCACCCATTGATCGATGAGGCACTTGTAGAAAGAAAGGAGTGCAAGCTGTGAAGCGGTAGTCCCATCGTCAAGAATCGCCTCCTCTAATGGTTCAAGTGTGGATGCATACAGATCTGAAACATGTTAGATGCATAATCCCCAGTAAAATAATAGACAGACCTTGAAAAGGACGTATGGGAGTATATTGGAGAAGTCCTAAAATTACTCCACGGCCGGTTATTCCGTTCCATGTAGGAAGCATGGAATTAAGGTATGTTAGACATGCAGGCGGTAGTGTCTGGAACTAAGATTAGCTCAACGAAACGTCAAAAAAAGACTTCTGCTGTACTTTTTGATATCTAGTATACTCGAGAATGGCTTCAAGCATTTCGAGTATCTGCCTTTCTCCCAAACCTGGTGACTGCAATTGATCCTCGAAGAAGGCTAATAACCAGCTATCAACTCGTCGCAAGTTGTTCTCGCTAGATCTGAGATGCAAGAATTTCCGTAACAAAGGGTCATCGATGACAGCGACAAGTTGATTGGGTGGCTCAATCTTTTCGAGCTTCTGGATGAATTGATGGGCATCCTCAATTTCGTCCAGCGTCACAGAAGACTAGATCCTTAGCCGCGATAAATTTCAATAGAGACGGGGCTTTTTTTTTACCTCTTGAGCATGGGATGTATAGACTTGCGGTAACACAGATGTCTTTTTTCCTGCATTCTTGCGTGCTACTCTAAAAGTCCTCTTTTCGGCTTTTGAGGTATTTTGGATCTTCTGCAAATGAAACTCCTGGATTTCACCGAGTCGCTGGCGCCATTCTGGGTTCGGATGCTGCGTACGAATTAGCAAATTGGTGTCAAGGATACAAAACGAAACTTACTGTAAATACCAATGCTCGTCCAGAGGTCACCTCACCTACAATAACATCCGGATAGTAGTCTTTGTAAACTCTCATCAGCCCGACAAGAGGTGGTTCATTGCCGGCTTGTCTTGTCAATTCCATCCTAGCTACACATCAATACAGTTCAGGCAAGACAAGCTCACAAAGGCAAAGGACTTACAAGGCTTGTATTCTAAAGGGCCTCACATGCTTACGCCGAGTAATGAGAGATAGCACGTGACACAATTGTGGTCTTCAAAGGGTTTAATGATGGAGATCTATATGCATGACTTCGGACTTGGACATACCGTAGGGCAGAAGTATCAAGTAAGTTGAACAGAGCCCCATAGAGTTTCGACAGGACCTGCTGGTGTTCAAGAACATCGTAGATCATAACCAACCATTTCAACAACGCAGCCTGCGCTGAGTAGGAAGGCTTCACTCGACCATGGCCCAGGCTTCCAACAGTCTTGATGACGATGCTGTCCGGAACCTGACTTGCTGGGTAAAGATTACGGATCAAGGCCCCGAGACTGCTTTGGTCGAGCTCATTGGGACGTGTGATAATGTCGATGAGCTGCTCTATTGACGTGACGGACAAGCCATCTGCGTATGCTCCGGAAGAGATTTTATCAATGAGGGTTGATATTTTAGTGGTGCGTTGCTTTGCCGTCTTGGTTGCTTCTATTGATGATAAGCCTTTGTTGATACTCGCTTTCTGGACAACGCGAATCGACGCGTTCTTACCTTTGTGAAGGTCATTTATAAGCTCGGAGATACCCGCATCGAGACCTATTGAGCCAGCCATCGTTGAAAATGGACAACTGTTATTATCATACGGGCCTGCAGGGTGCAGGATCACGATGTTGTTGTCTGTATTTTGTGTTTGTTTCGAGTTCCCCTGGTTCAAGAGGTTTGTGCTACCTCAACCCCAGGGGTGCCTCTATTCGCTAGCAACCGAGAAAGCCTCAACCCCGATCGACTTCGTGCTATGCTTCTCTATGATACCAACCCAGGCAAGCAGCCAACGAGTACCCAAATCATTACTTCACTTCTTTGAGCGGTTTAATGTTTAATTAGGCGCGGAGTTGTATTATTTGGAAGCCTGCATACAATTCGCATTTGCTATTGCCAGGTCTATTCTATGTCTGTTCAATTCGAGTTCAATCACTCGCCATCCCCTTATCACAAACTGGTACAATTCTAGTGGCAAGCTGCACGTCCTTCATTTATTGATACAGATGTGACATCTTCAGCGATCGACATAGCATTATCGTATGATTCTAGCTACCCTAGACTTTAGCATCAAAGTTGTGTACTATGAGTTTGAAAACAAGTCTTCTATAGAGATATTGTCAAGCCAGGACTCCTCTTCAACCGGTGTTGATGGGGAGGAGAGGATGAGAGGATGAGAGTATGGTGAGTGATGGACATGTTATCTTCTCAAGCCAGCCCCAGTCTAGTCAGGATCCGGATCCACATTGAAATAGAGTTTGAGAAAAAGAGCAGCTAAGATAGTGATAGTGTTCAAAGCGCCCAACTACTCCAACCGACCCATTGAGAAGGACTGGAAACCGGAAAAGACACCAGCCCTGGCTTGCAGTGCAGTACATACTGTAAGATGCCCGCTTTGTGGAACAACTTGTCAGACGTGCGTTGTACAGCTGCAGCATAGACTCCTAGACGTATACGGATGGACGACGCTGCTCGACATAAGGCAGCGGCACCATACAAAACAAAGACAGGACAGGACAGAATATAGTCCTGCCTTTCTACTACAGTATCCAGGCGATGACTGGCTGATGGAACTCCTTGCATGTTTCATTGTCTATTTCTCACTTCCTCGAGGAAGGTCGTTCCTGGTCCTGACCTGAGTCGATGAGATCCTTCATCCTTCCACCACTCTCTACACCCCATTCATCACGACACTACTGTACTGTACCCAGGATCCAAATCATCTGCGGGGTCCCCCTTCCTGCTTTCCTATGCGCTGGCAGTTTTGGATAAAGGAACTACCATATAGTCACAGTGAAGGTGCCAGTCTTGCACTCACTTTCTCTCCCCCGCATGCGATCGTCTCCTAGAGCATTCAGCATTCCCCAAGGCTTTACGAGCGTAAGGCGCAGTTCCTCCTCATACTTCGTACATTGGCGCCAAAAACTGGGCCGGGGCCATCCCCCACCATTCTTTCGCCGTATAACTAATCTGCGTTCCCCACGAGAAGCAATACATTAGACACAGCGATCTGTGTTGTGGCCACTGAGGACTTCTGCTAGACCTGCATACTGCAGAGATATAGTAGTCGTGCTTTGTGTACAGCCACTACTGATACTGTAAGATGGGGTTTGAGGGGTAGGAATTGTGGTAGGGCACAGAGCACAGGGCACTTACCGGTGTTATTTTCAGGGTCCAGCGACACCTCCCCATCAATCAGGGTTTAGCCCGCTACTACAGTATGTTTTGCTGCTCCCTTGCACCTGCACGGCACATGGATTTCTGCAAGTTACACAAGGTCAATGTGATATTGGGAGATCTTACCCTGCTCTGTTAAGACGCTGCTAACGCTTTATTTAATTACTAATACCCCAGAGCTTTTTATCTTGTACGAAGTAGTCTTTGTATGCATATGCTCTCAGCCATCAAGGACTTTCCTTTCACTTCCAACCTCCTTGTCGCATTGTCTGTCCTAGTATTACGGATATATATAATACTAGTTGCCGTTGCAAACAGCAGGACCAAGAACCGATGTCAATTGGTATGGCCAACGAACGCTAAACCTGCATACTTGGCATCCGCCGCCGACCCAGCCGCCTTTGGTCTCCCAGCCCATCAAGGCCTCCGAGATCAAAATTTTGATTCTGGAGACCGCCTTCTGTATCATCCGGCGGCTAATTCCTATTTTTGAGTCTGAGCTGTATGTAGCGCGTGCGAGCCACCAATGTCCAACCATCCTAAAAGTAGACGAGTTGAACGCTATGCAGTTCGAAAGGACCGCTCGGTTCTCTCAAACTCATTGGGAATACACCGGTCAGTAGCCTTCAAATTCAAAGCTATGTCATGCTCAGTACAGGTAGACTCCCTTCAATTATTCGGATATGTCATCCCAGCGACACCAACCAGTCGCTGCAGGAGGCGAGGCAGAACGAATGTAAGATGAAGTACTCCAACAAACATGCAGTCGACTGATTCTTACTCCGCCAGGGACATCGACTTGGCTGCTCAACCTCTTGACCCCCCTCGGTTATCCGCTGCAACCCAGAACAGGGCAAGCCTAGCAATCTTACTGAAAGATTTGCCAGGTTGGTTAACACAACTCAAAGCCATGCGCGAGACAGATGTCATTATACTTCTCACACCAGTAGTTGTTCCAATCAGTCAAGATCCAACCGATATTAGCGACCCTTTCGAACCCCTTGGTCGTGCGCTCGCAAAAAGACATGCTAGAGTTCGACAAATTCCTTACACTCCGAGGTTCATAATCATTTACAGTTCCTCTTGTTTATATGCTGATAGTGTCTTTGCAGAAATGGTATAACCTCAACACATCTCGGATTCATTATGAGAGGCCATTTCATTATACTTTGTTTTGCGGTCTCTCCTGGCCATCCTATTCAGATCGAGTTTGCCGACATGGTCTTTGCTGTCAGTGATAATAAGCCTTGTATAGTTGTCGTGTGCTGCAGTCCGATAGATACCCAGCATGCAAACCCTTTCCCAACAATTATCTGCACGGTCGGCTATTCACCATCCGCACTAGAAGACACTGCAGCATTGATGTTCAGCGAACATCTAAATCAATCACAAGTTGGGAAGTTACCTGAAGCGTCCAAGTCCAAC
The DNA here is from genome assembly GCA_003988805.1 of Ploettnerulaceae sp. D365. Classification (NCBI taxonomy): domain Eukaryota; kingdom Fungi; phylum Ascomycota; class Leotiomycetes; order Helotiales; family Ploettnerulaceae; species Ploettnerulaceae sp. D365. The sequence continues at coordinate 303,432 of QYAL01000019.1, forward strand.
CTCCAAAAGCCTCGACTGTGGGCAGTAGAGCAATGGAATGAGGCAAGGGATATATCGCATGTGTTGAATCTCTGGGCAGAAGGTGTGAGCGAACGATTTGCCATGGACCAGCAAACATTGGCCTCACTATTACGTCGACCAGGGTATGCTAAGCACTACGTTGTCCGGGATGCTGGTAATGGAGATATTCTAGGGTTCTGTGCTACATATCTATCTTATGTTGATAGAGAGGGTGAGAGGCTTATCGCATCAGTAGCTATGCTTATTGTTCGGTCTACAAGTCGCCAACGAGGCATCGGTTTAAGTCTCCATACACATGCCGTCGGGCAGCTCAAAAGAACACGCGGTGTAGTTCGGTTACAACTTGGAAGCACGTTTCCACGGATTCTCTACGGGCCTGCCCTTGACATGTCTTTGAACGAAGAATGGTTCCGCCGCAGAGGGTGGCTGTTAGATAGGAAAGCCCCCGGGCAAGGGCAACCAATTTATGATCTAATATTGAGATTCACGGATTGGCGATTTAATAACGATCGCCAGCTACCGGATTCTCCAAGATTCAGATTATGCACACAGGCAGATATGGGATATGTGCTTGAACTCGCCGAAAAGACTTCCTCGGAACAGACAAAGATGGGCTGGTTCGACCAGTACTTGTCCCTCATGAATGGTCCAAACGTGAAGGACGTGGTTTTAGGAATAAAAGATAACGTCATCGTTGCTACAGCACTCACCTATACACCTTCTTGTAAGCGGCATCTCAGGGAGCAGAATTCCACACTCCTTGCTATCTCTAGAGCAATTAACCCAAATGTTCCATCGGTCCTGAGACCTCCAACTTTCTCCTGAACTCTTGCAGAAAAAGTAATTAACTTCTAATTTATGAGGAATAGGCGGAAGTCAGATTGCTGCAAACCTACCATGGGCTGGTCGAATTGCGAACGACGTAGGAGGAGTTAGCTGTATCTGCATAAGTCGTAAGTTGTTTTTTCTTTAATTAGCGGGCAATGAGCGGATTAGATGCAACTCTGGAGTGTTACTAGATTTCTTCACAATGCCTAGGGTCTAGTCTGATTCGGACATACATACTAATGTATAGTATATGCAAAACATTTGGACGATGTACCCCCAAACATTATTTTCCTATTTACCATTTCTCCTTCTGAATTGTTTACTATCTAGGATCCTTCAAGGCTAATTAGTTATCAGCAAGCAAGCGGGACATGATGATGGGTGGTCTACTCAATGCCTGCATTGTAAATCTTCAAGATCAGGGCATGAATAGAATGTTCATCGATGGTGTAGCCGAAGGGGTTGATGACTTAGTAGCACTTGGTTAGTTTGTAGATATCATGAAGAGCTCCAAGTGCTGATCCTGACAGGTTTCAAAATGTGGGCGCAGTATAGAGACGTGTGGAAAGACGTATGATATCCTGTTCCAATCGATTTCTGGATCTGGATAGCATCGACCTCGGCATGTTCTAATCATTATCCCTGGTGGTAAATGATCAGCGGGATCATACCTCAAGGCTTGAGCGCCCCTTTGACCTGCGGGACAGGGCGCCCTCCTGCTGAAAGAAATTTGGTCTCCGTACAAGTTATATCCGCATGTGTGCGCCGATCGCTAGAACGATGTAATTCCTTGCTATATTTTTACAGAAATGATTCATTTATCATACCCCACTGCTTGATGCAGCTCTGAATGTTTCCAATTTCCAGGCTCTACGCATGCGTGGCGCCGGCGCCCTCCCTTACGTATCCGACTTACTGTTTACTTTCAAGAAGGATTTCTCTTAGCTATATCATGAGATGAAGTAAGTCCTACACAACACAAGACGACGCTAGAATCAAAAGCATTTCGCTGTTATGAAATCTAGAATAAACAACCTGCTTGAGCATATGTTTTAAAGACCTACACACACACATATATATATATTAGATGAATACAGATACTTGAAGCTTACCTATATGCTCCAAAGTAACGACAAAACAACCACGACTCTCATATAAGCCAACCGCAACACACAATCCATACCTCCTTCCTCCCCTCCTCCCCTCCTCCAAACTCTCCCATGGCCAACCTCGACCTAGCCACCAAAACAACACACAAACAAACCATCATAAATCCAGTACCGATGTAATATAAAAAGAAAACATTTACATCATATCACACCAGAGCCCTTATTTTAAACCCAGGTACTGTATATATAGCAAGGGAAAGAAAGTTTTCTTTACATATCTGTCTCGTTTAATTGGTTTTCTTGCTGAGCTGGAGCTAAAATGGAAGAATTGCTTACTTACTGTACCTTACATACTTTTATTATATATAAATTCTTTAAAATCACCGTTCGTAAGTACCTACTTACCTACCTATCCACTCAGCCATCACAAGCCTGATATCACAAGCCATCACAAAGTCCGATTATATATATATACTGTACTATACCGGGTAAAAAGGGAGACTAAGCTTCACAAACACAAACTCACTCAGTCCCCAAAAAAACCCAAAAATCTGAAATTAGCATGTATTAACAGCCAACCAACCAACTAACTAACCAACTACCTAAATATAAAAAAAGTTATCAGTACGTCGGGAGAAAGCAAGAAAGGAAGAAAAAAAGAAAGAGGGAGTAAAAAAAAAGGGAGAAGAAAAAAAGCTCTTTATAAAAAGAAATAACACAATACATTCTAGTCAAGGGTTCGAGGGATGTTTATGAAATGGATGAAATATATAGTAGTTAGTGGCTGTTGGCATGGTGTAGTTGAGTCGTGGTCGTCCGTTTGGCTGCATGAAACTACTGAGCTGAGCTGAGCTGGGCTGAGGTACAGACAGTACTTACTTGCTGACCTCCTACCCCGCTTTTCAAAGTGAGACCGCACGTGCCAAGGTTCAGGGGTTAGTTAGTAAACGAAGCGGCAGGGTGATACAAAGGCGTTTTGGTCATCATTGCAAGGACTACTTGCCGGCCTGGCAGGTACAAGATAGAACATGAGGGAAAGAGTAGCTATGTATCACAATTTTATCATCAGCTCTGGAAAGATGTAGTAGAGTGGGTAATTATCTGGTATTTGCAAGTCCGGAGAAATCTAATACACAGAAAAGCGAGTTCAAAACAATATTCCGTACATCCTATCCCAACAGTGACACCCATCAAGATCGATGCCATGAATGGTAAGAAGTCTCGAAATAGTGCTCAAAACTACAAGTGAAGGTAGAGTTTACCCTCAACCCACTCACAAATGGAGGTCATGCCAACCCCCAACCCATTCCAAGTCGGAAACGGCGTGATCACCATGGCGTTTGTGACCATGCTGATCTCGGGTCTTCTCCTTGGCCCATGGACATCCCTTGGCCTTATCCCGAGCTCCTATATCCTTAATAACAGTATTCGGCTTATCCCAAACTCCAACGCCGGCTCCAAACCCAGAGAAGCCCAATCCAACATTTCGACGTGCTTTCCATAGTTCCGGAGACTTCTCCGAGTCCGAGGTGCCCGTGTATGCTCGCCTGCGCTCTCCGAGCTTCGACCACTTGTCGCCCGTGGCTCGCTTCGGTGGTGGCGAGTATCGAGGAGAGTGTTGCGGAATGATCCTCTCCTTCGGAGTGTCGTGGAAGAAGAATCCATCCGCAACCAGGTCTCCATCGATATCATTGGCAGCAGCAGCTCGGTCAGCGTGTGGATTCGAATTCGCAATATTTACAAATGAAGAGCTCTTCGGCTCCAAAGATCCACCATGTAACACATCATCTTCATCACATTTACTCTCGTGGCTCCAGGTTCTTGCATTCTGCATTTGACGTGCTTTCAATTGCTTGTCGGCTTCTTCCTCTTCCTCCTCAATGTCCTCATCCCATAAGTCGCTCCAGCTCTTGGAGGCAACTTCATTCTTCTTACCGAAGATCGAAGCCAAGGATGGTAGCGGCTTGGGCTTCGACATTGTGATGGGTAGAGAGCCTGAAATAGGAGTTAGGCTGGCCTTGGGTGGTCCCGACTTCATTGGCCGTCTGATTGCCATAGACTTCATTGAAGCTCCAAGCGACGAGTTGAGGACAGAAGCCAAGGACGGGGTCTGTTGGCCAATAGAAAACCAATCTTTGTTGCTCTCTTCCGAGCCTGGGAAGAGATCCTCAGAGTGATAGCTCTCGTCGTCATCAGCGATGACAGATAATTGGCGGAACTGCTGAGGTGGACTGGCGTGGAGGGCTTTGGCCCATGGGAAAGATCCACTGTCAACTTGAGGACTTTGAATAGATGGTGTGCGAAGGGGCTCGCGGTTGGCGCTAGCAATGCCTCGCCTCTCGGCCATGCAGAAGTCATCCAAAGACTCATCGAAGGTGGTAAAACTGACCAGGCGCTCAAGAGCCTCACGGGCGGCACTCAAGGAACGCTTGCGGGGATCCAAGCTCATGCACTGAGCAATGACCTCGTAGGTGTCCTGAGACATGGTTGGGAAGACATCGAAGAGTGATTGCTTATCACGAGAGAAGTCCAGGAAGAGAGGGTCTGATTCTGTTGGTGTGGTGAATGGATTTCGAGAGAAGAGAATGTTCAACAAGCAGATACCAATGGCCCAGATATCGGCTTGTTCGGGTGCATATCCAGCTCCGGCAGAATCGTACTGCTCTGGAGACATGTAACGGTCACTTCCAACTGTTGTTTCGTAGGTCCATTCATCGGTTGTAGCAAGTCCAAAATCACCAAGCTTCATCTCTCCAGCCTGGGTAAGGAAGATGTTCTCTGGCTTGATGTCCCGGTGGTACATGCCTTTGCTGTGAATGTAGGCAACAGCATCGATAAGCTGTAGCATGAATTGACGTACATGCTCGGTTTCCAAGGGGCCAGTTCCGGTACGGATGGCCTCGTACAGGTCACCTCTGGAACAGAATTCAAGAACAATGTAGATGTGGGCTTCGGTTTCGAAAGAATGGATCAGATTGACAATGTTGGTATGATTGCCTAGTCGTGCATGACAGGCCAACTCTTCGGACTTCTCATCGACAGCGAATGAATAGTCTCCATCGGTGATTGCAGACTTTTTGGTCAGGCACTTAATGGCAACCATCTCATTTGTGGCAAGATCCTCGGCCATAAAGACCATGCCAAAGGATCCATGATTGAGCGGAGATACCGTTCTGAAACGTCCATCGAGGACGACTTCGTCGTAGAATCTATCCTTGAGGCATTCCATGTCGAAAGACGTGCAGATATGGCAAGCGTTGAGTGTTGGTAGGAGCGTGGAACGCAGATTTGAGGTGGAAAATTAGGTATTCGAGAGCGGCAAAGGCGTAAATGGTGGTACAACGACAATGTTTTTGGTCCCCGAAGAGAATGCAATTGAGCAGTACAGGTGGGAAATGCTTTTGTCTTCTCTGTGAACAAATTTGATAGCACACGGAGCTGGGCTCCAGAGGAAGGGTCAAAGAGCTGAATCGGATGGGTGAAAAGGCCGAAGGAACAAACTGGCAACGCTATATAGATAGATGTAGTTCAACCGCCGAAAGAAAGAAAAATGATAACTGGTGAAACTCCGGATGTTTATCGTGGTATGGGTCAGAGGCTCATTGATGGGTATTCGAATCGCTTACAAAGGGAATTGTGTGGTGGTCGTAACTGAAGGACGAGTGTCCGGAAGGAAATGAGAGAAGTCGTTATGCTGACATGGGAAAGCAAGTATGTAAAGAACGAGTGTCCGAGTATGAATGAAGGCACAGGCAGCAGTACGAGCGAACGTACTACTGGTGTGTGTTGATGGTGTAGTGGAGCGAGGTGTGTTGTCGATGCAAGGTGGCCGATCGACTCGACTTGATGACTAGGCAGGACAATCAACCGGAGGTCAATTGAAAGGTGTCAAGATGAGAGCTTGTAGATATGAGAATGGTGGATGGAAGAATCGGAAGGAAGGGTTCGAGTAGATGGGGTCTGGGTGACTCGAATTGGAGGAGATTGTCAGATTGGATTCGGTGCGAGCTGGAGTCTATCTGGAGACAATCTCGAGTCCTGTTGATCAACTCATGTGTTGTTTGTATTGAGTCGAGGGAACAGGTAGTCGAAGAGCTTGCTCTCCGTCTGCCTTATCCGCTGGGGACGTAGTTGAGTCACGATCGTGGATTGGACGGACGAGAAAAAGAGCTGGTGGTTTGATGGGAGGAGGTCTCGAGTTGATGAGGGGACGAGTTCTTTGATGAGGTCGGCCTAGGACAGTAGCACAATTGTGCTCGGGCGCTGGTTGGTTGGTTGTTGTGAATTGAGGAATGCTGTCGTTGCTGGGGACGACGGGTTGATGATAAAGGCAGAATTTGAACCGGCAAGGCGAGATCGGTGACGATGACTCTTACTTGAGGGGAGCGAGAATAGGAGTGGCGGAATTGGGGGGAAGGCAGTAGGATATTAGGAGGAGGGTATTCGGAGATGAGAAGAGGAGAGGTAGAGGAAGGAAAGCGCGAACGAGGATGGGATGTGACCACTGTATATCATGCAGCTTTTGATAGAACGATGGGGTGAAGAAAAGAATGGGGAAGAGAAAGAAGAGGTGTAGGGTGTAGGTGTAGGTGTAGGTTGAATGGATATGGATGGATAGGAAAGAAGAGGTGAAGCGAAGCAGGGGGACCAACAGGACAAGGGGGGGTGGAGTGGTGGTGGTGGTGGTAGTAGAAGTGGAGGGGTGGATACAAGAAAGTTAACCACTGGTAAGTAAATAAAGAAAGAAGTGGATTTTGAGGATGAGTCCGAGTCCACTTGAGGCTAGATCAGAGGGAAGAAAGTATAGATAGTTGGATAGCTAGATAGCTAGATACAGCTAAAATACGCATCAGCACATCGCTTTGATAACATAACCGCTGCTTTGCTGGCTGGTTGACCTGCAGGCCTCCTGGCCTGCGCTCTTCCACCGCTCCAGCAGCAAGCTTCTGTGGGTTTCCAGCCGGTCCTGGAACCATCGAATCCCTTCCAGGCTTTTCAATTTAGTGACCAACCAGGCTCTAGCAGCTGGCACTGGGTACTTCGTACTTTCGTACAGCGCGGGCAGCCTAGGCAAGAATCCACATCCCCTGCCTAGAAACCCGCCGAACATACCACCACCCAGTTCCGTAAGAGGGAAGCTCGCACCAAAACTGCTGTCATTTACTGGCCTTGACATATCTACAGTACTACTCTGTATGATACTGTTGTGTACATGTACGAAGTACCATGCCATACCATATCACACCCTTTTTCCTGGCGAGTAATGTGGATACAGCGAATAGGTGGCAACGCTTGACCGCTTTGATGAAAGATAAAGTCAATTTATGGATCACCTCACACCTTGACATTTTAACTGCGGTGAAAGCATCCCAGTGATATTTAAAGCAGCATGTCTTTCTAGCCTCGGATAAAGCCAAGTCAGCCGGAACTTGGGGAGCCATACCCAATCAGAGGCATTGCTAGAGTGGTGCTTGGCTTAGTTCATCCTCGCCGCCTTTTAGGACTTTCTGCTCCTTTCTGCGCCACTACTGGGCAGCCAATGGTAGAGCAACTGGGTCCCCCCTCCTTCATGCGCCTGCAGGCGTTGCGTAGGTCGGGTCGGGTACTTCGTACTGTAGTGTCTGTACGAAGGGACACTGTACTGCACTGCACTCCCCTTTTGCCTGCAGGAAGGAAAAAAGATGGGTTTCGAGCCCGTCACTCACTACCTTACTTACTGGATTCTGGACCTGCCTGGGCTCAAGTGCGCCATCGAATTCCATTGTTACGTATCATACTTCGTACTCCTCGTACTCGAGAGACACTCTACCTTCTCCCTCCGATGTCCGACCTCCGACCTCCGACCTCCGTCCCCAAGTAAGGTAGGTGCTTAGTAAGGTACGAAGTATTCTTAGAAACAGGCCACGAGGCATCGAGGGAGAAGGAGCGAAGGGGAGGAAGGAGTCATCAGTAGTGAAGATGTGTACCTTCGTACTGTGTACTATGTACACAGAAACCTTTAGAAACATCCGTGCTTCGTTCCTCTTTCTTTCTCCTTGCCGCCCAATTGAAACTTCGTAATTTTGCTTACAGTAACCGGCGCTACGATCGGCTCACGCCTTTCAAGGTTGAGAACGGCACTTTCAAAACATCGACGGCGAGGGTCGTGTGACCTTAACGTCAACCTCAACCTCAACCTCCACTCTGGCGACATTTTCGAGAAGATTCGCAATACCTTTCATCATGTGTTGTGACTTGCGACTCGTAAATTGAGATCTGTCGATACTGTGTCTTCTTTGAGCACATTGCGTCTTGTTTCCACTACTAAGCTTTCCCCCCCCCCGCATTCCTCCTATTTTCAAGCACTAAATAATCAGGCCAAATCATACTGTATCGTCTGTCATCAGCTCACAAACGTTTCAAGCCCATCAACTCTCCAGCAAAGCCACCAGCAAGGACTGGGAATTCTAAGGAAGAAACTCGACGGATGAACCGGACGCCTCCCCCGAGGACCTCCCGCGCGTAGCCAGCAAGGACTCTGCTTGGTCAATTGGATCATGTCGATGTCGAGTTAATAGGATACATATTGTACTTCGTACTGTCTGCTCTGCTCTGGCTCATATGCAACCAACATTCGCAGTACAGTACTCGTATCGCCCATGATGAAACACTGTAACAATACGTCGTAGATCCTCAACCCAACGCATCCACTACCCAAGTACCAATGAAAGTCACAGGAAGGTTCGCTTCGTTCCCTATGGATTTGATAGACCACGCCGACCACGCCGACCTCGCATCAAGCACTACATATACACTACATGTACACCCCTTCTTCTTTCTGGAACAACCAAATTTCCCCTATCAGACGCAGTTGTGCCTCAGGCCAGCGTCTAAAAAAACCATACCATCTAGAAATGCCGAATGCTCACAAGTGATGCTGATACAGTGACAGCCTATCAAAGTTAGACGCCCTACACCTTCTCTGTTTACTTTGTAGAATTGGCTTTTGGAACCTTGATAGCGCCGCAGACGCTTGTGCCTTTGCTGGGCCCTCATCATAACTACTGTACCCTCTGCTTCAGGTTGGGTATGATGATCGTGCCTTCACGGGTAAAGCTTCCCCCTCAGCCCCTCCGAGCATCCCGATAAGCTTAGAGCTTCCCACTCGCTCACGGCAGATCTCTGCCCTCTGCCCCCATCCCCAGAGTGGGAGGGGAAGGGGACAACCTTTCGACTCTTGTTTGAAGAACGGAAAGGATACATGTATAGCCGTATCACATGTATCAGGAAGAAGATATACAACTCTTTCATTCGAGAGCTCGAGAAAAAGACGTGAGGGACTCTGAAACTTCCCAGTGGTCGATTCTCCCCCACAGTGCCAAGCAAAGCGAAGCAAAGCTGTCTTGTGCCACCTGCACATGGCACCACAGGACGTTGAAGAGCGCCATCCGTGCAGCGAATGCTGTGATGCAGCCAAATACTGTACAGTAGAGTCCTGTAATGGGGAGAGCTGTGGCGCCATCCGATCAAGCTTGAATCATCTCCAACAATAATACAGTACGTTATCGTTGCATGCCTCCGTAAAGAAAGGTAAAGGCATTTATTTCGCATGCCCAGAGTTGCAGAGCTCCCTCACGCCAGGTACAATAATAGTATCAAGATCTTTCGACGCGCTGGATTACTGTACTGTACTCCACGCAACACGTCGTCGCGCACAGGGTCCTCCACCCCACAAGTGAGCTTAATCTGATACAAAGTGCTTCGTGTGTGTGAGCTGGCACGCAACAACTAGCGAATGAATCCAACAAGAAGGGGACGGGGACCCTAATGTCAATAAACGACATGTGAGAAATACAGTTCGCGACGCGCGCCCTAGGCTAGGTTGAAGCGGTGAGGGGGAGGGGGAGCAAAAAGAAAAGGCTTGACTTTGATCTTTGTTCCATGATGTTCTGTTCTTACAGAATCTTATCTGAAGTGTTTTTATTCTGCGATGTATGTACTGAGAGTCTGAAACTACCACTGTACGAAGTAATAGTGCTCCGATTTTCGAAAAAAGGGATCATTGGAAACTTTGATAGCAGTAAGCTTTGATCTTCGAGTCAGTATGTACGAAGTATCGTGTAAGTAAATACATAATAACAAACAAACAAACAACAATCTTGAATCAGTCCCTGGTGCCTACTTTTAGGGAATCTTTCCCAACCTACTGTACAGTACAGTAGTAGAGCATTATATCCCACAGGAAATTATTAAGTAGAAATAGATAAATAAATAAAAAAGCAGACCCCGTACTTCTTCCTTCCTTCATTCATTCCTTCATTCAGCAACACTTCCAACATCTCCTATAGAAAGCTTCATTACAGTATGTATTCCCCCCCTTCTTAGCCGTGACGCAACGCACCTACCGCAGCCTCGCAGTTACAATTACTGTACAGTACCACTTATTGACATTACAGTATGTGTCTGCATCCGAGGCGTCGATACTGTACTTCGTACGGAAATTATTTTCCCGCTTTCGACTTGAAAAAGGAAGTCCGAGCTTTGAAAAGAAAAGAAAAGAAAAGAAAAGAAAAGAAAAGAATGCTATCGTTGCTGTACAGTACATACATACATACATTATCTGCGGCGACGAAAACAACTTTCTTCAACCTAACCTCTCTCTCGCCTCGCCTCGCCTCCCCTACACCCCTACCCCTCTCACACGCATTCCCGTAGCGGGGCCGAAGCATGAGCTGGCATCTTTCTTTTCCTTTCTTCCTCATCTTCCTCTTCTTCTGCTTCATGCACATGCAGATGCACACATGAAGTGGATCTCAAGAACCAATTTTTTTTTCTTCTTCTTCGGATTTCCAAGGTTTATATTATTACATATATGTACTAAAGAGAAAAAAAAATTTGTTGGAAAGGGAACTAGTACTGTACTGTTGCTCACCGCTATCATAATTTTAAAAATCTGTTTTTTTTGGGGGGGGGTTTGGAGAGGGAAAATGTGAGAGGAAGGGAGGGAGGGAGGGAGAGGAGGAGGAGGATGGACAGTACAGTAATTACTGTACAGAAGTTGAGATCTTGCCACATGTTCATGTGGGCTGGAGCGGTTAGTTACATACAGTACGGCACTGTTTACTGTTACAGTACGAACGAACAGCTGTTCGATTGATTTTCCATTCCCACAAGAGAAGAAGCGAAGCCTCTCCTTTCCTCTCCAGCCTTCTCATCTGAATACCGCCTACTTCACACCCCAACCTCTCCTACGAGATATGTAACCTATTACATGTACATGTATTGTTGTCATTCATTCACCAACGTCTTCAAATCCAAGAAGCAAGCTGCAGCACGAAGCTAGCGCGTGGCTATTCATTCAACCAGCCATTCAATCTGCTCCACTCAATACATGTAACTAATACATACAGTACGTACATACCTACGGTACTTCGTACATGTAATTAAAAAAAAAGGGGGAGAGGCGAGGGAATGGAAGAGGCTTGTAGGAAGAGAAATGCACGTTACTGCAGGTTGTATGCACTGCAAGTAAGCTGCATCTCCCCCGTGGAGCCTTACATGTACTGGCCTGGCCGCCCACTTCCCCCCCCAGATCTGACCATTCCCAAAGAATCTATTTGCGACGAACAATATCGAAAAAAACATTTTTTCTCCCCCCCCCCCAAAACGCCTTCACCGCCATCCAATCTTTGGAAACTTGCAATTTACAGTACAGTACAGTACAGTACAGTATTGCCTTGCGCGGAATTCGAGAGGAAAAAAAAAAGCTCAACGGGGGGAAACGGGTTTTTTTACGTGAAAAAATCTGGAAATTTGTTGGGAAATTTTTGAGATGCGAGATGGTCGTCGCAACTCCTTTCGATGTCGTCCTGTTGGATATTGGTAGGTGTCCTGCGCTGGACCCCTTTTTCCTCGTGTTCTTTTCCTCCTATAGTATCCGACCTACTCTACTCTACTGTCCGATGTCAAATACCTACGGTAGACGACCGTGTTGAGGGTTGACCGAGAGATAGATAGAGGGTTGCGCAGAGGATAGAGAGAGAGAGAGAGAGAGAGAGAGTAAGGCTGACTTTTGTGGGTACTCAGAGGGAACTGTCTGTCCCATCTCCTTCGTCAAAGATGTGCTTGTAAGTTTTGAGCTTGATTCCTCCTGTCTAACTGTATTTCCACAGCCATTTTCTCATCATCTCTTTTCAAATGTCGTGAACCGGTCTACCAGCTTCAAGTTTGCAGCTGAACCTTTCCAATCTTGGCCTGGATATTCATTATACTTCTCTATTTCTCTCCTTCCAACCTCTACTGATCACGGCACTTTTATGACCTTCAACTTTCATTTCATTTCCGACTGTCAATCTCAGCAGCAGTTTGATAATGCCAGAGTACATTACATTACATTACATTCATTCTACGAGTCACCTGGGACTGCACACAAGTGATGCAATACCAAAGCCCGTTACAAAAGCAAATCCATGATACGTTGAGCTCAGCTACTGAGAACGTCTCAAACCCCAAGGGTGTTTATTTCGCAGAGATGTAGAGCGCTGCTGTAAAGATGTTTCTGTGTGCATGTCGGCCCAGCATCCAGTTCGTAGAGGGAGGGTGCACGAGACCGAAGCACATACTTGCTACTCGATCACACGGTTGGCTACATGCTGCAGTCAAGGACTTGGAAGTGAGAGTAATCTTCGTCTGGTCCATACCAACCATCAGAAGGACAGATTCGTTGCCATCCACGATGCCACCACAAGAAAATGGGCACTACCTAGCTGGGCGTGGCAACTAGCATTGTCTTATTTACGACCGTCTCACTTGTGAGGATCTTAGAACTCCCAAGTTCTCACAATTTGAGAGCGTCCCTGCATACAAGCGCCACCATTACCCCGCAGCCTTCAAACCTATGAATGATGGTCCATCAATCAATCACTTGATTCTCTCTCTCTCCCTCCCTCCCAATGCTAACGCCACAACTCCTAGTTCCCATACGCCCTCTCAGCCCTCGACGACGTTCTAGCCAGCCAGTGGGACACACCCACCTTCCTCCCCTACCGCGCCGCCTTTCCCCGTGAGCACGCCTCATCCCGCGACGCATTCCGCGCCCACGTCCACGATCTCGTCGCACGAGATATCAAAATCGCCTACTTGAAAAACCTCCAGGGCTATCTCTGGCTCACCGGCTACGAATCCGGCGTCCTGACCTGTCCCCTCTTCCCCGACGTCCTACCATCCTTCCAACGCTGGCACGCAGCTGGGATCATCATCGTCATCTATAGCTCGGGCTCGGTTGCGGCGCAGAAATTGCTCTTTCAGTACACGAATGGGGATGAGGTGGTGGGTGAGATGAAGGATTTGAGGGGGTTGATTGCGGGGTATTTTGATACTGTTAATGCTGGGTTTAAAACGGAGAGGGGCAGTTATGAGAAGATTGCTGCTGCTGTTTCCGCTTCTACTACTACAGGAACGACTGGGGATATTGGAAAGTGGCTCTTTCTAAGCGATCGAGTCGAGGAGGTGGCTGCTGCAAAGGAAGCTGGTATGCAATCCTATGTCGTGGTACGAGAGGGGAATGCGGCGTTGAGTGAAGTGGATAAGCAGAGACATACTCTGATTACTAGTTTCGAGGATATTGGGAAATGATGATACAGGAAGGATGGACTCACCCTATCATATCATCAATAGGGGAAAATAAACTAACTAGTAGCCGCGTCGAAATTCATGAATGACTTCCTACATATCTTTGTGAAGATTTTTTTTTTCAAAACTCATCTCAAGCTTCGGATCCTCTAACCCTCTTCAACAAACGACGATGAAACCAATAAAATCAAACCCCCAACATGTCATAATTCTATACTACCACCCCCCTTTCCCCCCCTCTCCAGCTCTCCAGCTCTCCCCCTCTCCCCCCTCGCTTAATCTATCTAATCACCAGCCAACCAGTCAACAACCAGACATACCTCAACATCTAACCAACCTGCTGCTAGCCTTTATCTCATTTCATTTCATCAGATGATGATGATAAGGGATATATAGAATAAAATAAAATAAAAAAGGATAGATAGGATTCTCCAAGTAAGAGACTCATGAATCATATCATAATTTAATAATTCTTTGCCTTTTTATTTACTTACTTACTCACTTACTTACTTACTTACCTATCAGATTTTTTTCGGGGCGTTTTTTTTCTTACGAGAGAGAGGGGGGGGAGGGTTTGGGATACTGTAGTGGATGGATGGACAGCTGTGGGCTTTTATAATGCATTATATATAGGAAGAAGAGGTACAGTATATATGTGATATGTGTGGCCTCTGAGATGTGTGGTGTGTGAGATCTAATAAGTGTATTTATTATGATTTTTTCTCCGTTGGATGTGTTGTTCAGTAACTTAGTCAGTTCAGTCAGGCAAATGGGATTTCCTTGCGTGAAGGACGAGCGAGGGAATAGACAAGTAAAGTAGTATTGCTTATTTCGCCAATGAATACCACAGGTGTGGTAGCACCCTAATCGGGCTAAGTATTGGACTCCTTAATCGTACTACAAAGTAATTATGGTCTAATGCACAGGGTTGTAAGACCGCATGGCCTGATTTGAGATTGCACCTGTACCCAGGCTATGCCTCTCCTCGGCTCCACCTCCTCTCTTCCAGCCTGATACCTGTTTATCTTCACATATAATACATCTCCTATTCTGCATCCTATTCTGCACCAACCAAGCTCTTGGGTAAGAAAGCCCAGATAGTTCCAATAAGAGCCAAGACCGAGCAGACGCCGATCAGGATGTAATCTAAAATCCTCTCCTTCAATGGAATATCCTTTCCAAAGATCTTTAAATAGAACATTAACGGCAAAATAATACAGATTGTAAAACACAGGCTAGATCCCATGAAAGCCATGATACTATCGAAAGCCGGAAACACAATCGCTGTCACAACGAAGATAACGATGACGAGCACCTTGATAGCAATTTTTAGGATGCCTCGGGTATAACTGGAGAGACCTGTAAGAGCTGGAGAGTCCGAGACAGACAGGGAATCTAAGCCAGCTAAGACTTCGATTGTGGAGACGATGGGCCGAGCATTGAGCGGGACCTTTGTGAGAGGAATTATGGCGATGAAGATGCTCGTTAGAATGGAGAGGACGCGCGGGTATCCCGGAGTGTTGAGTAGGTTGGCTGTGATCTCTGTCATGACGCCGTCACCGAACATGAGGATTCCTGCTATCATGGTTGCGCAGTCGAGAACATAGGTGAAAGTGAAGGTAAATTTGACTGCACGGTTGAACTTCTGGGGATGTCGCATGTCTCGGTAGATGTTAGGGAAGACACCATGCCCGCCCCAAGGGGACATGAGGAGGCCAAAGGAGAGGGGGAGGGTGAGCCAATTGTTGGGGAAAAGGTAGGTGGCGGCTGGCTCGCGAAGAGAGCCTGGAGTATCAGGTTTGTAGAAGCCATCGATGAAAACAATTGAGACAACTGGACAATTAGTTAGCAAAATGTCACTGCATCATTTCGGACACTCAGAAGCGTAAAAGATAGACCTACTGCAGAAACACGAGAAGATACCAAGCACGCTACTAAAACTGAGGAGCCGCAACGGAGCAAAGTTCAAGGGTATCAAAAGAATACCACACAACACCTTCCACTGGTTAACGCCGACGCCTGGAATGAGAAGATCAAGGGTATCCGCAAAAAGAACGACCAACGCAACACAAGCGGCCAGCAACTCCAAGGTGAACAGGACACTGGTAGCTATCCGAGCTTTCTGCCCGTAGGACACATAAGCCAAATCCGCGAAGGTAATCAGACTAGCATCCGCATCCATACACTTCGCGAGGATTCGAGCAGTATATGCTGTGACGAGAGCAGAGAATGCAAGAAACACCATTCCGCATATCCAGCCCGAGTATCTGATACCCATGGGAAGACTCAGAAGCCCAACGCCAATAAGAACATTGGTGGAGTTGAAAATAGTTTGGGGAAGAGTGGACTGGCCGGCCACAGCGAGAACAATCTTCCCATCTTGTTCTACTTCTTTGACAAGCAGGGGCTCCCGGTCACCTTCTGCAAGATGCGTCTGTCTTGCCTGCTGTTGTTTCCATAATTGCCCGGCATGAACCATGGAGGACTCGCTGAGAGAGGACTGTACAGTACCGTAGGACGTTCCAAAAGCCCCAGATAATGGGGTTGCGAGGCGCGGTGGAATAGCAAAGATAGAAGAGCTCCCTCTTATGCTTCCCTGCACACTTGCCATGCCACTTCCCAAGCGCTTCCTCTGAGACTCAGTATGGGTGAGAGGCCGGGGTGTTGTCACATCGGTTTCGGGTATGATAGATTCTTCGTCGACGGCATCCTCAGGAGTCCCCTGCTGCTCTAGATGTGCCCTGAGAAGGGAAGCTCGTGGGACCTGTCCGTATTCTTCATCTGTTCTTCCATATTCCAATGTATCGTCTATACCGCGGTCGTCCTTGGAGAGGATGAATGAAGGCCTATGCGGGGTAACTTCCAGAAAACCTGCAGCTCGAGTCCAACTTTTGGCAAAGTTCTCAATACTGTTCACCCCTCCTACTTGTGCAAGGGAATTCAATCTGAGACCTATCGAGGATCTGCCAGCTGACATTAGTACATTGGACAGAAGAGACATGTTGGAGCTTTACCTGCGTCTGCGAAGATCCCCTTGGTGACCGCTCTCGGTCCTTTCTCTTCCAGGCGTATCTAACAAGGCCGAAGTCTCGCCCTCATCTTGCTCATCGAACCTAACACTTCTCCCTCCCGTCGAACTCATCGAACCTCGGTGAGAGGCCGAGGTACCGTATTGGTATTCATCCCAATTGGTAGGATTTCTCGACGTCATGGTAGATGCGAACAAAACCTAACCCTACGTCCCAACCCCGAATATCTACAGCGGACGTGATTAGGGGAGAGAACAACTTCCCATAAGAAGGGGGACGAGAACAATTCGTGAAGAGAATGGATTTCGAAACGAAAATTGGGGAGCGCTATTGGCTTTTGGCAGCGCTTCTCCTATCGCGGGCAAGATTATGGTTGGCTAATTTGGGGAGCAGGGGGTAAAATTCTTGAGGAACACAATGGCAGTAACAGCTAACTTTTCATGCACGTAATTGAAGCTGCAGGATAGTGTTATTGATAGGTAACTTCCATGACTGAGATCTTTCCTCGAAGGATACTCGATTGTATATCTAGGAGAAGACTTCTCACTTCATTCTTGAGGAACTTGTAAAATAGAAAATCTTCGAATCTGCTGGTGTGTCAGAAATCTAAAGCTGGGCCGACGATAAGAGAAAAGACTGGGCCGAGAGGGTCGGGGCGCTTGACGCCGACAGAAGCCGCACGAAGCGAGGGTTGCACAGCCGTTCAGGGGGGAAAGATTAGGAGCAGGCTGAACTAAATTTTCGCATCCTTCTCTACAAGTTCCGTATCAAGCTTTTTTATTTTTTTTTAAACTCATACTATGGAGATACCCTTTTCGGAGAAGCCGAATCAAAATGCCCCTGATGAGAGGGTTACTCGCTATTCACATGCAATTTGTGGCATGTGTATGCCATAAGCAAGTATACTAAAGCTTACAACTTTGTGGAGAGAAGTCAAGTAGATGGCTGCAAACTTCTAATCTGAAATTACGCCGATGAACCCCGCCTGAGGAGTCCACTCAACATGCGGCAATTGAAAGGGGACATTAATTTGTATCGCAATGGCGGGAAACAAAGTGTGCCGTCAAGTAAATGATTTGTGATGTGATACTCGTAGCATCTAAGTGTTCTTGCGACCGCATATGCCATTTAACCCTCTCAGCGCTTGATCAGGTATACATGCGCAAGAATTCTACCAAAGCGAACTCCGATGCCAAGTAGTAGTCTTGGAAGGGAACTTGTAAAACGGCCTTCACTTTCGGCTCCCTGAAGCACCCCAAGTCCTAGTGATCACTGCTCCCCTATCATTTAAGTGTAATGGCAAAATTGTTCCTCGACTTCCCTGATCGAAGCTCCTCCTTCTTGAACGGAACTGTCCGCAATGGCTTGGGTGACGCTTTCCTCCACAGATAATAGACAAGCTTGTTCGATAACTTCTTTTGGACTTCAACATAGCCCAAACTCTGCATGATGCTCTCAAATTTGGCTTCGTTCAAGTACCTTGAGTTGGTAACACATGAAGCAGGCAGAACCAAAAAGAGGCTCGGAAAGAAATTCCCTAGTCTATCGGACGGTGGTGCACTTCTTAGAAACTGGAGTGTCCTGAGAAGCATGTCTCCTCTTCTAACTGGCTCTGGGACGAAGTTGAGAACTAGTGAGAGACTAATGATGTCGAATTGTTCCTTGCCATCTAGTGGGAGGGGGCGTTCCATGAAATCCTGCTGCTTGATTCCCTCCGCCTGGCTATTCAAGTCTATCCTTTCCACCTCGAATAATCGTGACCTTGAACAAGAGTTTCCAACACTCAGAGCCCCAACTTCTAGCAATCGAGCTGACTGCCCTTTAGTGACTTGATCAGCCAACAGTGGCAAAACTGGCTCCAGCCATTCCATTAAAATCTTGGAAGAATCTCCACCTCGTTCATTGGTCTGGCCAGTGAGGCTTGCCCGTTGGTAGCTCTCGATACCACCTTGAAGCTCGATTTGCTTTGAAATGATTGCTGCCTTGGCATCATCTCCATCAGCGACAGCCCTGGCTTTCTGCTTCTCGAGGTTGTGGTGACTTCGAATGAGAGCTCTCGTTGCTTTACTGGAGCTTGCGCGGGCAGATTTGATGGTGAGCGGTCGACCCTGTGAGAGTGACTTAAGCTTGGTCGCCTTCTTTTTCACCATTTCGAAGAGAAAAAGGCATGTTGCGACTGGCTACAGAAAAGATGCTAGGGGAAGGATGTCTCGCCAAAGTTTTTGAATTGTAAATCACGTGATAAATGGACGAGACACTAGTTGAGTGGGTCCGCTAGCGAGACGAGATAATCCCACAAATTCGAAATCACAAAAGTTCGAACTCTGCCACTTGATAATAACGACAATCGCCAAATCGACAAAACACCTTCGCAATGGCCCCCAAGGACTCAAAGAAAGGTAGGGCTTCTATTCTGATCCATTGGATGTGTTGCTAGTCTGGTTGTATACTTCTGCAATCTTAATCAAACTTTTCGAGTCTCGAGAACGAGTTCGGTCAAAATGCGACGATGATTCGGAGGAGGATACGCAGCAGCAGCAGCAGATATTGCGAGTTCATCAAGAGCGATTGCTGATGCGTAAGTTTTACAGGTGCTGCCGTTAAGGGCAAGGGCAACAAGCAAGCCAGCGCTGCTTCGAAGGCCGCATTGAAGGGTGTAAGTTCAACTGATATCTTGATTCTCATATCGTTCCTAATAGACTCCAGGTCCACTCCCACAAGGTTCGCAAGGTCCGTCTCTCGACCACCTTCCACCGACCAAAGACCCTCCAACTCTCTCGCGCTCCAAAATACCCACGCAAGTCGGTCCCCCATGAGCCCCGTCTCGACGAGCACAAGGTTATCATCCACCCTCTCAACACCGAGAGCGCCATGAAGAAGATTGAGGAGAACAACACTCTTGTCTTCATCGTCGATATCCGTGCCAACAAGAGACAAATCAAGGAGGCTTTGAAGAAGCTCTACGATATCGATACCGTCAAGATCAACACCCTTGTCCGGTGAGCTTTCTTGCCCTCCAGTTGTATGATACTCTACTAATTCGGGGCGACAGACCTGATGGATCCAAGAAGGCTTTTGCGCGCCTGACTGCCGACGTCGATGCGCTCGATATCGCAGCTACCAAGCTCGCCATTGTTTAAATGTCTGGTATTTGGGATGGATGGTATGGGACAGGGATACGATATGGTTATGGATATTACTATCGGGTTTCGTGGTCACGGACTCGGCAGTCGTAACTTGCATTCAAACGGCGTAAAAGAGCGACATACCAATCGGATTTTGCACAAAAGTGCCTTCAATGCCAATGTTCACTCCCGAAACCTAAACAAACGTGCTTGTGCCTGCTTCCTCATTTGACTGTAGCGCCCGAAAATGTTGTCGATGGCCAAACAGTCCCGTGAACAATGAAGTATTTTCTTCCGTGATCTCTTTTTTACACTGCTCTGCGTTCATTGGCCCAGAGTCGTAATAATACATTTCGCCCGATCTCTCACATATCCTCCCGGGTACAGAACCAGTCTCCAACATCTCGGTGTCTCCTCCAAAGTGTCTCCTATTGCTGATTTCTCATATTGTCCAAATGCTTGATAACCGTAAAATTCGCATCCAAGAACCTGTCCACACAATTCTGCGCACAAGTCTCCTCACTTTTCTCTAACTTCCCGCTTCGAATCGTGCCCGTTACACATTTCTTCCAGCAGATATCCGTGAGATTGTGGACCGCTGCAAAAAGATAAGTTAGCTAGTAGACCTTTCCAAACCTGAACCATCTCCCCATCTTCCTTCATCTTCAGGAAGAGCTAGTAAACCTAGAAAGGCCATTGCTAAGTTGAAGAAGAGGATAATTGACTAGTGTAGATGTAGGAAAGGTTCGCAAGGCTTACATTGCTGTATTCTAGCTTTCTGGCTTTCATTCACAATGAACTGCTGTAGCTCTTGCTTATCCTTAGGCGTAAGTTTCGAAAGATCAAGGTTCTGTTCAAGTGACGAGTTTGGGGAGTCCATTTCGAATCAGGCGACTCGTAAAAATTACGGGAAGTTGGCTTTGGGGTTTAACGTGGTGTTGTCGAGAATATGGTGAGGCTGGTTTGAAGCTCTCAAAATTTCGAACGACCAAAACACGATGCTTCTCGAGACGATGATAGCACGTGACCATAGGAATGCACTTTCTATGGCGCTTCTCGAGCATGTTGCACATTCTACACAATGAGAGTCTCATTTTTGCTATTGTGCTTTCATTCACAATAGATTAACGACGTCCTGTTTGTTATAGATATGCTACAGTACAGTTCGCGAGAAACATGAGCCAGGCATCTCCCAGTTCTGGCATTTGGTATTTCCGGCGTCCTAAGATAACTGCAATTACTCTTCTGCAAATGTGTACTCTACAAGTATAGCCAGTAATTAACAATCAGTTTTTTTGATATCGCTTTTCAATCAGAGGGACTATCGGATTCGGAATCGAGCTCTCGGAAAAGTGTGAACTCAAATTTACCCTCAACTTGAGCCTCGATAGCTTTTCGAATAGTGATTTCTTGACGCTCACTAATATTATAGTCCGATTTTTGGTTCATAATAGAAAGCAGTAACCCTTGGTTGCTATCTTGTAAAGACGATACATAAGCAAGCATCGCACTAAAAGTGAACGATGTGACGGCATGGATGTTGAGACTGCGTAATTTGGAGAGGCGTGTAATCCCAGGCCACAAAGCGTCGGTAACATCGTATCCACTGAAAAATAATTCTTCCAATTGGGAGAGGTGTGATGCAAGTCTTAAGATCTCAGAGGTACTAAAGAAGTCGGATGTGGAAAGAAGGTCCAGGTACTTGAGGCTAGTCAATTGAGAGATTGAGGATACTAACACGTCAATATCATCACGGAATGTTGTCTCGGGATCTGTTTCTGCTCTCAACTCCAAAGACTCGAGAGTTGTCTGATGTGATAAGGATTTGTGAAAATCTTGGTTGCCGACTAAAGTATGACCGACGACCTGGAGTTTTCGGAGCCGAATGTTGTTTTTTAAGCAGATTTGAGTGAGAATTTTAGGTCCGCTGACGAAGTTTCGCAAGAGAAGCTCCTCCAGCTTGTTACACTTTCCTAACCCTGTTACCAAGAATTCATAGTTAGTAATTTTTCTTCCTTTGTGTTTCAGGGTGGAAGATGAACATTCAGGAGAGGGAGGGTATTCAAAAAGGCTACTGCAGAGATAGAATGGCATGGAAAATCTTCCTCCAAGAAGCAGTACTCACAGGAAATAACTTCGAGGTAAACATCGTTCTCATTTGCTTCCAGATCTACGATTCCATCGGCATCTTGAAGCTCGATTGCTTCAAGAGAATCACATCCCTGAAGGAACGACAAGTTCTTGACAGTATCCGATATTAGCCCATCTAATTTCAGTCTCTTCAACGACTGTGAATGATGGTTCAAGGACAGGAGAGTCTCAGGTCCTAAGGCACCGGCGCTGAGAGCGGCAAAATACCGAAGCGTGTTTGCCCTTAGTCTACCAAAAAATGAAGCCAAGTCATGATCGGCATCGTTTTTCAGGCAAGTGAAGAAAGTTAGATCATCAAAGCTGTAACAATGCTCGGAAATAGCATCAGCAACACTCCCATCCAGAGCCCCGCCATCCCACAGAGTCATACTTTTGAGGTTGGATAGGCGGCTTGTCCAATTCGCAAGAGCAGTTGTACGAATGTTGCCGGACAAGTCCTCAACAGCTACGGTGGCATGGTTTTGGCTAGCAGACTTGCTGACATAACTAGTTATCGATTCTCCCACCAGTTCCAGTACAATAGGAATGTCAAGACGCATGTATGATCCCTTAGCCCCTCTCATCTTTTGCTTCATTGGTGTTTGTTGAGGTTTCAAGAATGCAGCCATGTCGCCTGCAAAGAAGTCATCCTGAGCATTATCTCGGAAACGTGGTTCTTCAAGTAGCTCGGTGAGGTTCCGTAAGTCAAGAGATCGAATGTAAAGGCAGTATGGATAGGCAGTAACTTCAAGGCTTGACCTGATGATTGACTTCCACAACAATGCCCACTTTAGGAGTGTGGTTTTCTGTGCCTCGACCCGCCCTTGGAATGTTTCATTCTGGGTGAGATCTGCGTCATTGCCTTCGCTACTGATGATTGTCGACTGATTGTGTATCCTAGAAATGTTAGAATACTGTAGTGAACATGAGTACTGATACTACCTATAAAGCCAAAGGAGGGCCGGTTGTACCAAAGTCTTGCCCGCTAAAGCGCAGTTGAGGAGAGTATCAAACCCCTGCAATTTGGACACCTCCTCACATATCAGGTATAAAACGTCTGTTGGTAGTTGTATCATGGCGACGAGGAAGAAAACATCCACAGGTCGCGATTTGAAAATTTGTCCCTACAGTATGCAGATGTCGAGAACATGGACATGGGCTTCATGAACCCCGCGATCAGGATGACGCGCCTGGATACCCAGTGACACCCACTCTAGTCGCGGTGGTCCAAGCGCAATGAATCTACTCACCAAAGTCATCACTTCATGCCTCGACACTGTATCTGCAAAACCATATAATTCGAGATGTATTTCAAGAACTTGATATCCCAGTTACTGCCATTATAACAACTGAGTTCGTAACGTAGGAACTCTACTTGGTTTCATCAACGATATGGCCATCTTGAATTTCCAGCTCAACCCAGAGTCACTAGACAAGCTTCATAGTGCTTTGGTGTGCCTCTCGAAGTTTTCAGAAGCTGTTTCTATTGAAGCATCGCATAACAAGGTTCGCGAGAGCCCAAATTACGAAGTGATAATGCTAATCCTCGCATAGCTTGTTTTGACGGCTCTTAATTCCTCCAAGTCTGCCTATGCATCCTTCACACTAGGCAGCAAGTTCTTCTCTAAGTATCACTTCAAGCAAGTCCCCCTGAGAAGCGGCACCCGAAACAAAGAGAAATTTACCTGTAAAATCTACAACAAAGTGAACTCAGCTCTTCGCATCTCCCGATCTTCTCAGCTGACGTTACGAGGCGTTGCTATCTATATTCAAGGGTCGAACGATTGACCCCGCTAGAGAAAAAGATACAGCGGTTGAGAAATGCGATGTCTCAATTGAGGATGGGGAAGGCAAGACAAAGAGTCGATTTATTATCAAAATCACTTGCAGACATGGTATAACATCTAGAGACTTCAATTCATGTACGCAGATGCTGACTTTTGCAGGTGTTCTCAAGACATACCGCTTGACATTTGAATCAGTGGCCCCGATGCACGCACTTTTTGTTAGCGAAAGTGCGATCAACAAGTGGTCGATCTCCTCTAGGACCCTTCGAGAATTTGTGGAGCACTTTGGACCTGGTACAGAACAGCTGGATATTTATTCCGAAGCTGGCCGTGTCAGCTTTACCAGCTACACGGAAAAGATCATGTCGGGATATGGTCTGAGCGCCAATCCTTTATGAATTTTAATATGTTAACAAAGATCTAGAAATTTTAAAACAGCCAATGCACACTACTATCGTTATAGATACACTTGAATTTGGCGAGTTTTCAGTTGAAGAGAAACTTCATATCGTCATCAGCGTCAAGGATTTTAAGGCTATTGTTGCACATGCAGGCACTACAAATACTACAGTCAAGGCGCTGTATTCTTATCCTACGAATCCAATACAGTTTTCATACAGTGAAGACTGTATATTAAGTGAGTTTATCCTCATGACTATCGGAGAATCTAGAGCTGCCTCGGCCACGCCTGCACCTAATGCCTCAAGGTCAAACACAAAGAGACCTGCATCTAGACAGCCTTTAGAAGCGACAACGAGCTCCAAGAGGACAGCAACTTCACAGATGCCCCCGCCACCAATGAGTGCAGCGCCAAGTACCACCCGTCAAGCAAGTAGAGCCCCAAGACCTTCTCCACCTCCCCCACAACCTAGCGTTCAATCACAGTCATTGTTTCTGCCTGCAGCCGATGATGATATGAAATGGGATCCGACAAGCTTCGAGGAAGACGAGGATGAAATGTTGATGTGGGATCAAGGCGGAGAAAAGGTTGGTGTTTCGTTGCACTTGAGCGCTTAAGAGGCTGATTATTCGCCAGAATTCTTTAACAATGAACTCGGGACAACAGCAGCAGGCTTCAGAGGGCCAAGGATACAATTCCAATAGTCGCAGTGATTCAGACTTGATTCCAACTCAACGCTTGGCACCGACTCAGAAACTGTCGGAAGTATGTATCATTTTCTTCATCAGGATTTGGCTAACGGTTACAGGTCCGTGGCATATTCGATGATTGAGGAAATATTGGCACGAGAGCACATGATACACACAAACAAATGATCAACCCGTTCCTTTTATGCAAATATCAAATTCAGACGACAGCTTCAGGAACTATTGATCACGGGGAACGGCCGAGGAAATTTCCTTTAGGGCTCGGAGGCGCTAGCGGCCCAGGTACTGATGCACACCCAACTTGTAGCACATCCAGCCCCAATGCCAGATATCCTGCTTTCTGGCGGTAAATATTGGGAAGAAGCAATAGTATTCCATTTACCCTTGACGTCTCCATTAGAGGTGCTTGGTCCGCAGTTGCCATGCTCACCCCAACCCCATGCCAGCACATCCCCGTCGGTAGTGAGTCCCAGAGCATGTTCGCTACCAATCGCAATTTGGGATAGAGGCGGCAGCTCTGGAGGGGCTAGTTGCCCATGATCGTATCTTCCCCAAGAGAGGAGGGTTCCATCCTGCTGTAAGACGAATATACTGCCCCATGCTGCGCTAACGTCCTTCCAATCTGGTAAAGTTCCTGGTGCTGATGATCTCACGTTCCATTTATTAGACCCAATAACAGCATGTTGTCCAAGTGCAGGATTGCCCAGGAGATGTGTAAATTCTCGTCCACAAACAGCTCGATAGACCTTAAAACTTAGCCCAGTGATCTTCCGCGGTTCGTAGATAATTCCTTCGGGCTGACCCAGCTGACCTTTCCTACCATTTCCCCATCCATAAACATCTCCATTGCTCAGAACAGCAACAATATGACTTACAGATGCGGCAAGATCCACTACCTCAAGACCATCTGGCGGAAAGTTCTTGATCAACTGAGCTTTTGAAGAGCGAAATAACAGCTGTCCCTGGCCAAGTTCGCCTCTGTTACCAGTTCCAAAGGTATAGACCTTGGTACCATGGCCATCCTTATCTTCTTGTACAATAACGGAGGCTTCCCAAGACGCAGCACAATGAACAACTTGTCCGTTGCTGTCCTCCGTATTGAACTGTACTGGATGGAAATGGGATGCCAGGACCTTATATTCAGGAACAAATCCACAGGCACCACTGGCATGGTCTCCGGAACAGTACAGAATGCCAGATACCAGTAGAAGCGTGTGATTACCTCCGGTTTTGATCCGAGTAACTTGACTTAGGGGTGTATCGGGATCGAATAAGACTTGTTTTGGAACTGAAACATCTTCTTTGTGGCCAATACCAAGCTGGCCTGAGCCATTCGATCCGATTGCATAGATAACTGCCATATCCGCATGTTGTATTGCCTGCCTGAAGCTCCGCAAGCATCGTCTGGCCTCGATATTGACGGCAGTTTTCTTTTGTTGGTCACGTGATTTAGAAACGTCTTGCGCTAGTTGGCTTTTGGGCTGGCTCTCTTCGCTTACATCCACAGGCTTAATTAATTCAAAAACCAAAATCTTTTCCACAATCTTTTTGACGCCCATCAACTTCCCCGACAACCACCATCGACAACCGCGACGATGACTGCCACCAAGACGTACGTCGCCCTTCTCCTCGAATAGCCCGTCGAATACGTTGGATTCAGTTTAGTCGTTGTCCTCTCGCTGGAGCACATTGTATCGAGAGTCAGCTCTAGAGTGACCGATCCATGGCTTCAAGCTCGATTCTTCCTGAGCTACTCCCTCATTGATCTAGGTCTTACCGAACTGTGTCATGAGAGATGTAGTACGGGGTCTTGAGGTTGAAGAATTCTTCTCCTTTAAAACTATTGCTGCACACAATCAAGCAATACTTCTGCCTCGCGGAAAGATTGCGAGAGCATTGGTCAATGTGCTATGCACTTCTCCTAGATTATGTCTGGGGTCTTGTTGGATGAGACGTAGGCTCGACTGGCACAACCATTCTAGTCCCCTGGTGGGCTGAAGAAGCGGTTTCACTGTCGAGTCTCTCACCGATTAAATTCATACCTTCGAGTTAGCCATCTGCGAGAATGCCGCGCTTCAGCTGCAATTCCCATTCGGCGCTCTTCTTCATACAGTTGTATGTCGGACACAAGACTAACCTGAAACAGAAGTGTTCCTACCGTCGACCAGATTCTCGTCCCCGAGACTCTGTTGAAGAAGCGCAAGTCTCAGGAGAAAGCTCGCGAGGAGCGCAGTGCTGAGCTTGAGAAGAAGAAGAAGGTCAGTGCAAAATTTGCTCATATACACAGGGTGTTATTGCAGGACTTCATGATGCATAACACCATTTTCGCGACTAGATGTAAAGTGTCGATGCTGTCGCCAATTAACCATCTTTCGGGTCTGAATTCTGTCATTGGCAATCCCACCCTGTGTATCTCGAGGTCATGTCATGTTCATAGCTAACATCCTCATCACAGGCCGCAAAGGAAAAGCGCGGTGTCATCTTCAAGCGTGCCGAGAAATACGTCAAGGAGTACCGTGACCAAGAGCGTGAGAAGATCCGTCTGCAACGTCTTGCTAAGCAAGAGGGCAACTTCTACATCCCTGATGAGGACAAGCTGGTCTTCGTTGTCCGTATCAAAGGGTAGGTTGCTCAATATACCACCACTCAGCCTTTTCTAATGGCGTCTAGTATCAACAAGATTGCACCAAAGCCCCGCAAGATCCTCCAACTCCTCCGTCTTCTCCAAATCAACAATGGTGTCTTCGTTCGCATGACTAAGGCCACTCTCGAGATGTTGAAGGTTGTCGAGCCATGGATCGCCTATGGATACCCCAACTTGAAGACCGTCCGTGAGCTTATCTACAAGCGTGGATACGGAAAGGTCAACAAGCAACGCATTGCTCTCACCGATAACTCCATCATTGAGGAGAACCTCGGCAAATACGGCATCGTCTGCATGGAGGATTTGATTCATGAGATCTTCACTGTCGGCCCCAACTTCAAGCAAGCTGCCAACTTCCTCTGGCCATTCAAGCTCAGCAATCCTACTGGTGGATTCCGTACCCGCAAATTGTAAGTCCCATGCGATTCCACGCCTTCTCGTTTCTTTGACTAACATTTCTCCCAGCCGTCATTTCGTCGAAGGTGGTGATCTTGGAAACCGCGAGGAGAAGATCGTAAGTCACATTATCCCTTAGCACTTGAAGAAACACACTAAAATAAGAAAGAACTCTCTCGTAAGACAAATGAATTAAGGGATGGGTTTGATACCAGGGAATTTGGGTTTGTCTACTGGCATTTAGCTCTGTGGCATGCATGGCGTACTCATGAAAATTGAAATGACCTTGCAAAGCAAAAAATAGCATGCTTCGTAATTTTGTTTCTAAGTGGAGTCAACAAGTGAGAACCTTCACAAGATCCAAATTTGTCAACCTCAATATCATGTGAAATCTAATGGCCCCGTGAAGTTACCGCCCGCCCTGTGTTACTACCAGTGTCTGTTCGTATTGAGGAAGATGTGTCCTCTCTAGTGTGGAACCACCGTCTTTCGATAGTGCCATGCTACAATCAATGAAAGGAACTCGCACTTCGAGACGGATTCCTAGGGTTGCGAGGCAGGCCGGGCCCACTAGCACCTGAACAATATGACAGGAAATTGGAACTGATTCGCCTCCACGTCGGACTGGTTCGTGAAGCTCGATCCTGGGCGGGATTTTGTTAATTGCCTCGATGTTAGAGGGCACCTTTGTTGCCACTTAAGTCTGGCTTAAGCACGAGAATAAGAACAAATCTCAAGAGGAGGTTAAGAAGACTAATGAAGAAGACACAGTGGATTTAAGATAATCACTTCAATTCATTTTCAAGCCTTGATATCAAAGCTAGTACCACACCCACAACTACTTGTAGCTAACGGATTGTCCACAATCTTAAATTGGCTCCCAATCAGTTCCATCGTATAATCAACCTTGCTCCCTTTCAACAGCTCCAGACTCGGCCCATCCATAACAACCTTCGCGCCAGATCCATCGTCTGACGCAAAAACGGTATCATCCTTATCCAGCTTCCCTTTATTATTTTTCGATTCGGGTAAAGGAGGGGCGGAAGATGGTACCCCATTCGGATCATTAGAGGAAGCGTCGAGTACTGTAGGGACTTCTTCTTCGAGTGAAGAGAGTGACGGGAGGGTGGTGAGGGACATGAGGTATTGGAAGCCGTGACAACCGCCGCTTTCGACTTGGATTCTGAGTGCTAGATTTGGGTTTGAATCTTTAGACATAATCTCCTTCAGTCGCTAAGGATTCAGTCAGCTTTGAAGTATGAGAATATATTCCCGACATACATTTGAAGCTCGAGGCGTAATCTCAACTCCCATAGGGACCCCGTCGTCGTCATTGCGGGGGTTGAAAATGGCACTTGTTTTCTGTCGTCTTGATGAAGATGCGAAAGCTCTCTTGGATGTAACTTGAGGTCGCGCAGCTAAGCTGCTATGTGAACGGCCGCATTGCAGAGCTGGGAACGGTACACTGGGCGCGAGAAAATCCAGGACTGGAGTATTGTTCTGGAGATACTGCTGAGGGGCGAGTTGGAGGAAAGCTCGTGCAGCGGATGTTGGTGCGGAGTTATTGAGACGCGAACAGCTTCTTGTTATACATCGAGATGCCATATTTGCTGATTGCAAATGGTGACCAAGACCAGACAAGCAAGTATATTGTCACAGTCCCGGCGTGAAAGTTGGTGAAGTTGGAATCTGGGGATGATTCAGCATTCTTTTTTGATATCGGTCTTCGGCAATAGCAGCATCCCTGTAAACATGAGCACGTGCAGCTCCTTTTTTTTGACACAGTATGGTACTTGCAGTTCTGGGTAGGAGAAAGATTAGGTAGATTCAAATGGAATCTTACAGCATTAAGCCTTACAAAGAGACATCATTCTGAAGGCCGACTAAGCGTCTCTGCCCGTACTATACAAAGCCAGACTAACTTCATGACCAGCTAACGAGTGGATTTGTAATGCGTGCCCGCTTATGGCACACTCGGTTTGATCTCGGCACGCGAAGCAGCGAGATACGTGCACGCCGCATTAAGGCAGCTTTCGAGGTGGAATGCGAGGATAGGTAGCATCAGGCAACGTATGGTGTTTAAATGGGCAGCTCTACATTTGAATAAATATATATAAGGTTGGTGAGGGTCCGATATATGGCTTCCATTACCTCCTGTCTTCTTAACATCAAAGCCTCGGTACACCTATTCATCTGTTCTTCAAAACCAACATCTCATAGCACATAACTACCCCAGTACAGGGAATCAAAATGGTCAGCATCAAAGATATCCGCAAGTCCAATGCAGCCTTCAAGTCTTCAAGCCAAGCTGTTGGTCTGGTAGCTGTATTTGTCGGCGCAACGTCAGGTATCGGCATGGGCTCCCTCAGACAGTTTTCCAAGAACGCCAAAGCACCCAAAGTGTACATCCTCGGTCGCTCTAAAGAAGCTGCAGCACAACTTCTGGAGGATGTCAAAACATTGAATCCTGAAGGCACTTATGAATTTATCGAAACCGAAATCTCGTTAATCAGGAACGTTGACAAAGCATGTGACGAGATCAAATCAAAGGAAAAGAAGGTCGACCTGCTAGTTGTGTCACCTGGCTACTTGGCTTTTGGAGGAAGAATAGGTTTGTCCGAGTATGCCTCCATTGCATTTCTGTTACTAACTGTGACTTTAGAAAGCGTAGAAGGAATCGACATACCACACGCGCTTCGGTACTATTCTCGCCTCCGATTTGTCTACAACCTGCTTCCACTCCTCACAGCAAGCCCTCTACCACGAGTCATCTCCATCCTTGCAGGAGGCAAAGAAAATGCCATTGATATCACCGACCTAGAAGTAAAGAACGATTTCACATTCTACAAGGCAGCCGCAAACGGTACCACTCAAACCACCTTAGCCTTCGAAGAGCTTGCCAAATCGTACCAGACTATCTCGTTCATTCACAAGTTTCCCGGATTCGTCAACTCCGGTGTTTTAGATAGATTACTGAGTTCGGCTTCTGGGCTCTACGCCATCCCAGCAGCAATTGGACGATGGACTATCTTACCGATTGTTAATCTCTTTTCGGCAACTATAGATGAGGCTGGAGAGCGAGTTCTCTTCCTTGCTACTAGTTCAAGGTACCCAGCCTCAACGCCGACCGCAACCTCGGGTGTGGAGCTTCCAGCGGGAGTGAAGGTTGCGGAACCCTCTGTACTAAAGGACGGTGTTGGAAATGGTGTTTACAGGTTGGGTGCCAATGATGATAACTCAGACGAGAACCCTGCTGTCTTGCCTAGCTACCGCGTGGATGGGGTGGATAAACTTGTCTGGGAGCAAACACAAGCCGTTTGGGAAAGAGCTTTGGCAAGATCCGGACATTGAAGCGCCTGATATCGGTTGCTGCGTATCCAATTTCCTTCGAAAAGCTTTGGTCACATCTTTCTGTAATTTGAGAATGTTACAATCGCGTAAGCGAAT
The DNA here is from genome assembly GCA_003988805.1 of Ploettnerulaceae sp. D365. Taxonomy (NCBI): domain Eukaryota; kingdom Fungi; phylum Ascomycota; class Leotiomycetes; order Helotiales; family Ploettnerulaceae; species Ploettnerulaceae sp. D365. The sequence continues at coordinate 334,665 of QYAL01000019.1, forward strand.
CTCCTGCCAGCGTGCGTACTTTAGCTTTATTTATATTTGGGAAGACTTGGATGATTCCTATCAGATATGAAATCGAGGTTGGAAAAGATTGAATGTATTAGTAGAAAGTTGGAACTATTCGATAAAATATTGAATTTCATGATTTATAATGATATGAAATTTAGGAAAATATAACCTAAATTTTCCAACCAGGATATTCTGCTAATCTTTAGGATCTCCCAGTAAATCCTTGCTCGGATCCTGAAGTTCTAATCCCTTCCCTGACGAGCTTGAATACCCCTGAATCCCTCGCTTGACTCTAGCGGCCAACAGTATAGTCAATATTCCCTTCAAAATGAGCGAAAAGCAAGAGATACCATCCGGCAATAATCTTTACATAATGAATCTCGCAATATGTTGTCACCTAATGCACGTATTATGATCCTCTCCAGTGTATGCTTTGAGAAAGTCTTGTGTCTCATATTCCAGCAGCCCTAAACATACCATGCCTTCTTTCTTCTCGTATCTTGACTGCGACAAAGTTGTTGATTAGAAGAGTGGTATTTGCTTGATTTATAAAGGAAGTTAGGTCGGAGATACAATTTATTTCTAGAGTGAAATCTCCTCCGTGGGTTGAGATTAGTTGCACAATACTTCCTGATCTGGTCCAGTTGGGTCCTAAATAGCAAATTAGTAGCGGGCAGATTGGCTAGATAATATCTTGGAGCTGTTCTCGAAGTATTTACAAAGATGTCATATATACAGTAAAAATTTGACCTTTCCGGGAGTAGGTTCATACATTTCACATTATTCCAATCGCCCTACACCTACTCTACAAAGCGGCGAGGATCGCGTTATATGCAGCCTTGGGTGCATAATTTGTATCGAAAAGTAATGGAGTATTACTTGCTCTCCAAGAGTCCTACACATGTCGCACGTTAGCCCTTATCACCTCCATTTCAGAACAAACCTTCTCGTAACCCAGGTTAGAGAGAAAGGGAAAACTCACGGGATCACGAACACCCCATACTGTAATTCCGACGCACTTAGCAAGATTTAAGCAAGCGTTGGTGACCTTCGAGCACAGTATTAGTCAATATTCTTGAGATATTCTGAGGAGGATTGGGGAGAGGAATTCACGGCAACATAGTCGCTTGAAGCAGCACCAATGATATCCAACTCCGTAATAGCAACCTCAGCGACCCCTGAAGCAGCCAGTGCTGCGAGTGCAGCTGCAGCAGCGGAGCCCTGACCGGCACTGAGATGTCCTTGAGATCCTATTCCATCGATAGGAACGCCTGCTGCTATCCACTTTTTCACGTGGGCAACCATTCCGGTGGTCACCTTGGGATATGTTGCTGAGTCGAGACTTATTTTGACTTTAGTATTGTGTTTTTCCTAAGGATATGGGTAGGAGAACTGACTTGTAGTCATTGATATAGAGTTTTGCAGTAGGGTCAGCAGCTTTGGCTGCCGCGAACGCAATTGAGATGAATGTTTCACCAAGGACGTTGTACCAGACTGATGATCGCATTGAACCATCTGTTATTCAAGAGTTAGTATTTTCAACAGGACTGATTCTTCATATATCTTCATAAGTATTCCCATTGCAAAGCAGAGCCTTAGGAAAGGCTAAAGAAAGCTTGATTGGGGGATCAACCATCTCCACATACCTTCTGCGAGGACCTCATTTACTACATCCTATAACAAGGATCAGTAAACGAATGTTATTGAGCTAGGTATATCGATTTTACCCAAGCATAAATCTTTCCTTTGAACCTCCCCGCCTCGGCAGCGATATGGTCCTGCAAGACTTTGGTCAATGTAGCAGCACTTCCAATATTGCTCACCCAGCTAGGCAATTGAGAGTGCCAGCCTACCGATCTATCAGTCATATCCACAGTTAATGGTTTGAGACCTACACAGAGTATGACCGCGGATCAATTTCTTGTTAGTTACTGCCCAGCTCACCTAGACATGTCAGCACGCTCCACCAACAACGATCATTCTTGTACAAACCAAATAATCTGCCTGCGCAAAGTTGAAAGAACCCTGGGAGGCTAGAACGCAAAGTCAACGTCAAGTCCCAGCCTTAATGTTATTCACCAACCTTCAATAGTATCCCACTTCATACTATTCTCCGGCGTCACCTGTCCAAAGTCTGCTTGGATGATAGCAGCATTGCTCCCAGCCGTAAGACGCCCCTGATCTGTAGCAACGCCAAAGTATTTCTTTCCGTGAGCTCGGAACTTGACATCGATAGAATTTGCTCCTCCGGTGCTGGATCCAGCATCACCTGGAGTGGTTGGTGTGGAAGTGCTGGCAGCTGATGTGCTTGTACTTGTGGTAAGAGTAGTAGCCCTGCTTGTTGTTGAAGTGGTAGTGGCGGATCCGGGGACACATTGGGAGTAGTCTAAGAGGGCTGTTTAATCCAAGTTCATTGTCCAACATGACGTGGTATATTGAGGAAACTCCACAGTTTCTGGTCTGAAAGTACTTACAGTCACTGCATAATACACCATTAGGAATTTACTAAGTTCTGGTAGAAGAATAACTTACTTCGAATACCTGCAGTAGTATCCGCTAATGCAGGTCGTCGCTCCAGTCCATAAAATACCACCACCTGAACAATGAGCATCCGTCTAATGTACGTTCATACACATAAGACTTACATTGTTCCCAAGCACCACTCTGAGCAACAGCAATATCAATGTTGCTCAACAGCACTGCTACAGCTTCAAGACCCTTGAAGCTGAGCATATCTTCTTCCCTCTACGTTAATGTGTGGATGATAAGAATTCAACAAGCAGAAAGTATTAGAACGCGAAGTTACTTAAGTCAACAAAAGATAAGTCAAATAATTCAAACCGCCTTGAGAGAGCTCTTATATGTAATGTTAGGGAATGAGAATGGGACTGCTAAAATTCGGTTTTGCACTACAGTGTACATCCTTCTCCTATCAAAAAGAGAGCCCACTAGTTGCCATAGCCTGAATAACTTTATTACTTACTTCTCGCAAAGAAGCTAGATTCTTTTCAACTTCTCGAATAGGAAATAATTCCATCACACTCTTTCCTCGTCCTCTGGATCCGATTCAGGGCTCTGCTCCCCACACTCGCCAATTGCCTTGCATGCCGAAAATACACAGCGCCGCGCCCAGAATAAAGTAGCCATTCATCAAGATGTCATTTGCCTAAATGCTACGATGCGTAAATATATAGATCTCATGACTTCATGAGATCTAAGTTAGTGCGTTTTGCGTTTTGCCTGATGTGCTCGTAATTTAGCTCCCTATTACTTAAGCTTGGCTGGAGTGCTGACACGAGAGTAAATGGGAAGAAGGGAAGCACGACGTTGTTCCTTTCCTGGTGTCTCGGATTCATGATTACAGCATGTAGTGAAAACTTGTCATGAGAAGAGAAGGTGTGAGCGGATGATCCGTCGCCACAAACCCATTCAGCCTGATGAGGCATCTTGTGGGTCGGGACTAAAGCCGAAAGTTTGTTCCTATTTTGTGTACATATGACCTGAGATATATCTGGGGTTCTTGTCACCCCGCGTTTTCTTTTTGTGATGTTGCGGAGCCTCGGATGGTCAAGACCCGTCAACACTGGATTTAGTCTGAAGGGTCCGACTTATCATCTAAAGCTGAGCTGATTGTAACCCCCAAAAATAGTTTCTACTAAAATTCATAACTAGTCATGCAGTTGTTGTAGTGGTCTTGATAGCTCACTAAAGAACAATCTATCGCTTTTGCTCTTCGCTTATTAAATAACACAGAACCGCCTGAACATTACAATTTTGCTTGATCTAGGCCATGGTATTTTCATGTATTATCCGTCGTTACATCGTGCCATTTACCTCATCTCATGTAAGATACCAGGACCCCCTTCGCTTCCGGTGCAAGTCGCTCATTCACATACCCACCAATTGCGCCTCCATGTCTCGCATCAGCATCCTTGAGATATGATCCCACCCATGATTTCACATCGGTCACTTGAGGCCATTCGTCTTTGGTAACCTTCTTACACGTGTTGAGTGGTGTGAAGCCAACCCCAAAGCTCAGGTCATCGACATCAACTTCCACAACTATATCGTCAGAGGAGACTGGGACGGGTGGGTTTTCCAAGATCTTCAGCAGTGCTTCGCACGTCTTTCCCCATCCTTTCTGATACTTGACAGAAAAAGCTTGCGAGTCTGCCAGAGTTTTTGTTAACGAAACAACAGCCAGCTTTCGATCAAGTGGTCGTGCGAGCTGCTGAGTAGTGGGGAGGATGATAGTAAGGTAAATTGGAACATAGACCCCATCTTGAACCTCATCAGAATTCTTAATGAAGAAATCTGCTCCCAGACGAGATTGGTCCCGAGACGAAACAATATGGTAGAAGCGAACGAAACGTTGCTTGAATTTTTCTGGGGGGTTGTTGTGGAGTCGAGTGTACAGAAGCGTGAGGATCGTAGGGAAGTATTGCTGAATTGCAGCACTATATACCCAAGTCAGCACAGCTTTTCGCGACACACAAGTTTACCTACACATCGAGAGAAGTAATCACGGCCTCCAGTACATCCAAGCCATACAACTCAGTTCTTGTCTTTCCAGCGATGAGCTTCTGGAAGATTCCTAAGATGGGCTCAACCTGATTTTCTGTTACAATATCTCCACCAGCTCTGGGAATGATGGAGGATAGTAAGCGAGCCAGTGCAGGAACATTACCCCTAGACTCCCACAAGATTGGGGAAAGTACTGGTCCAATCAATGCCTTGTAGTAGTCTGAGAGCGGGCCAAGTGGACGAGCTTCGAGAAGAGCAGCAAACAGCTGAAAGACATAGGGCATGAATTCTGGCGAAAGGTTAGTATAGTTCATGATTGAAATGATTGAATTTTTACCCTGGACATCGGTTTGTAGAATACCTGCAAATGGTGTGTAAAGATCATTCTCGAGCTTCTCTGGTTGCGACGGAGCTGCATATCTGATAAGGGCACCCAGCGCTTCGAAGTGGTAATAGTAGAAGCGAGGATTACTTGGATTCTGGGCGATGATTGTAGTAATCTTAATCAAGTGTTCAAGAATAATGTCGACGATTGATAGAACCCCATCCTTGATGACGATCAGAACCCTCATCACACATCGCATGAGAAATTCGTTCTCTTGGATTTTCTCAGGCGCTGGATCCCTCTCTATCAGCTGAAAAAGATAAGCCAGGAGATCTTGTGCATACGGTGCCACATCTTCCTTTCCAAAAATATGTTGGCCAGCATCATTCGTCAAGAAAAGAACCCGCTCAACAGCAATAGCAGCATACGTGTACACAACATAGTTGGACGAAGCCAAGTTCTTGACCAAGGGTCCAAATGCTGCACTCCACTGTTCCTTGGTCAACTGACTTCGGAAAGTGTAGAGGTACTTGATAGAATCCACTTTTAGGATCGGTTCCACGCCTATATCTGCGATTAGATCGCTGGCTATGTTGCTCTGGAAAAAATCAACCACATCAACCTGTGGGTTTGTGGTCTTCACCCCATGATTAGTCGTGATGACACCCTTTGCAGCAATAGCCGAGAAAAGATATACCGCAGTATCTTTCGCCTTCCACTCACCACTTGGATTGCTGGCATAAGTAGCGAGGTAGTGTGTGATATAGCGCGTCACCACAGATGTGACCAGCTGCTCAAATTTATCCAACAATTTCCTTAAGAAGTCGGTAGCAGCTCTGCGTCGCGTATCGGCATCAGAACCCTCGAGATCTCGTCGAATGTACTCAATGGGCTCATCCTCAAATTGTTCGATGTCGGACTCTCGCAGACTGACGTTTGGCAGAATAACTTTATTAACCACCTCTCCCAAAACATTCTCATCATTGAAATTTTGGGCATGAGTGTCAATGCTAGCCACGGCAGTGAGGAAGTGCAAGGCCTTGCTAACAAGAATATCGAATTTTGTCTCTGGCCCAATAGTTGTCAACAAATTCCAGGTACTCGTGATGAACGGTTTGCAAAGTTCTCCGAAAGCGTCCTCATATTTATGCATGTATAAGGTCATAGCCTCACATATGCCAGCCTTGACAAATTCCAGTGGTCCAGACTCCGAATCATCATCGGTAGCTAGGAGAGGATTCTCATAGGTAAGATATTTGTGTAGGAGGGAAGTGACCTCCGCGAGGTTGTCTTCGAAGATAGGGGGGAGGTCTTGAGAAGAGAGGTCGTAGAAGAGCTTGACAAGAAGATTCATAACTTCAAAATATTGCTTCAAAGCATCTTTGTTGCCCTTATTTGCCTCGATTTGCCGGTCCGTACCCTGTTACAATATCTGTTTAGTTTCATGTACCATTTGTGGTATACAGCAGGATTCATACCGCAAGCAATTGAACGAATGGTTGTCCAAATTTAGAAAGAACATGATTGATTTCCGTGAATAGCTCATCCGATGCGAAAAGTGGTCTCCATCTCTTGAAAATCGAATGTGCAACTTCCAATACTCCTATGTTGACCTTCGGGTTGTCAGGTGTAAGACGTGCGACTAAGTCCTACAGATACATTAGTAGTATTCCCATAGCCAAAAATTCTCCTGCAGAGACTCACATCAACCAGTGTATCCCACCGGGTCCAAAAGTCCGAATCTGCAATCACGCTGATTGTCTGTCCAAGTTGCGACTGTATGCTGGCAGGTACTGAGATCATCAGACCTATGAGCTCCTTCTTGATAGTGACAACTTCATCTTGAGGTAATTTGTAGGTTCCTTCCTCGTCCTGTTGATACCAGATTAGCATCAGCTCCATGCAATCTGATTCCACTACCACTCACGACCCAGTTGAATTTTATGAAATTCTTGAAAACAAGAGCGCCTGAGAGTCGGGTGTTTAGAGGCAGGGATTCGGATGCAACAATATTGAGTAATAGCAGGGAGAAGCCTGGGTGTTGTTCTTCAAGTTTTAGGGCAGCCTCAGCTATTAAAAAGTTAGCTACTTTCAACAAACAAACAATCACCAAAACAAACATCTCCATCTGACAGGATCGGACGTACCTTGTTTGTGTTGCCTTGGATCCAAAGTGGCCTGGAGAAGCTGTACGACTGTAGGTAGATCCGAAGCCATGTTCCTGAATGTGAGGTGAAATTATGTTGGAATGTGGTGGAGGAGAGGAATCTTTCGGGTCGGATTGTTGACTTTTGTTTGAGCTCCCCGTCCCTTTTGCGAGGCAAGAGCAAGGCTGAGCTGGTGGTGGGACATGGGTGATAAGTGGGTACATGAGTAAACCTCGTCTCGCTACCTGTAGTCCCATACTTGACTTGATGCCTGAGGCTTGAACATGACTTTCAGCTTCCCGCGAGGGCCAGGCTGAGGTAAGCGAGTAAAACCCCACCAACTACTTTGCCTCGCGATTCAACTATCTTAGCACTAAAAATCATTATATTCACAAGCTATATGGTTTACTAGTAATGCTGTGATCGAACATTAGACTGATATGAAAATATTAGAAGCACTTGTTTTGGTTGTTTATATACATGATTTTAGTGTTCTGCCGTTGAGGTTTTGGTCAGGTTAGATGCGGCTCAAGTAGTAGCTGCGCTGCTATCGCATCGATAGAACCTGAAATTGAAGATCATTAAGGCGGGGCTTGACTGTGGCTGAAGTACACTACAGTACAGTATGTTCCTGTGGCGTGAAGGCATGAAGAGGTACAACAGGTGTATCCAAGATGACGGGATACAACATATACGTAGCGACAACACATACATAGATTTCAACCAATTACCATTTCTCTTCTCTTTGACTAACCAAAGCTTGGCTGCAGATTTTGCTGGCATGGCAAAGACATAATAAAATACAGTAAGAGATAAGAGTAATAAATAGTTCGGCAGAGAAGATTATTGAAGAGTCGGCTAAGCACTCGTCCTAGTCCGAGTCCGAGTTTTTATATGACAGCACGAAGTACAGGGATCCATCCACCTGACGATACCGATACTGAACCGACGCCGAAAGCTCATAACAAATGTCATTACTGTTTCCATCCAGCCGCCTTCAACCGTCAACTACACTTCACTTTCCTGTCTAGCTGTGCCATCGTCGTCGAAAACATCCGCCCACAAAGAATCTACTAGGATCCTTCTCCTGACAACTAAACTGCATTTATGGAATTAAGGCATTTGGTATAAGCCCAAGTGTTACTTTACAGTACTGCCCCCCGCGTCGCATCCCGCCGGCCTTATCAGTGCCAATCTGCTATGCTGCTGCGAGCAGTGCTGGCCCCATTTTACACGCACTCATGCGTGTACTGAGCCTGGCGTGAGTTTTTGGTTCCCCCCCCTCTCCCTTCGTCTTTAAAAGAAACCGCTTCCGTTTGCTTGTCCTTTAAGCACGGGCTAAACTCTTTATGGTGCTACGAAACAGAGTACTCACCACGTTTGGATCCGAAACCTCAAGTTTCTATGTCTCCTGCCGCCGGAGAGCACATCACCCATACCCCCGAGCCGAAATCCACGGGCTTTGCCAGCGTTTTCAAGAGCTTGACTGGGAGTAGATCAACGAAGAACCCGAATCCTAGTTCTCCAGCTTCTTTGAACGGTGCCAGTAGCTCACAGCCATCGATATACATTCAGTCAGCAACTTATGGCGGGCCACCAGACTACGAGCAATTGTATGCACAACTGAAGCCAGGAAATATACTTGCAGATAGGCTTTCAGCTGCGGAAAGGCTGCGGCATGCCGTGCAAGACTATCCGTTGAGTGGTGTATGTGGCATAAGCTGTTTTCTATGACCGAGCGTTACTGATGATCCCCGTAGGTGACGAGTATCTTCAACCAAGCAAAAGATCTTATCGACTCGAAAAACCCAAGGGAAGCTCGCATTTCGGGCTTTGACCTTCTAACCTCTTGCGTTCAGCAGACCTCCTCTACCGATCCGGAACGACTTGCCTACTTCCACGTTCTTACTGCCCCCGCAAACCCTGAAGATTTCCACCTCCAACTCGCATCCCTTGTGGAATTGGCCAAACATGGGAAGGATCTTGCGGGATTTCATTACGAGACCTTACCTCTGTTGACTTCATGGTTGCGACTCAACTTTGCTGTAACTTCTGCTGCTAGGAGGGAAGCAGGCCGGAATAGGACTTTGAAGGGCAAAGCTCCGCTCGGCGAGGAGACAAACTTGTCACTTCTCTTCGCGTTCATTGTCGATGTCATAAAATTCAGTTTCAGCGTTTCTAGCGAAGAAACAACAGGCGATCTGATCGATGTGATTCTCCACATTTGTGTCAACACACCTCTATCTGGCGACTTGAAGGCTTGCATCAACGTTATTAATGCAATTGTTACCTACGGCGACATTCCAAGTGCGAAGCTTTTAGACTGTGTCAAGGTGCTTTGCTCTATACACTGCCTCGTCACTGATGTGCAACCAGAGGCATGGCGGTGTATTGGCAACCTGTGCAAATCTCATAATGGCCAAAAGACTATCAGAATTCTTCTGGATATTCTACAAGAACCCCCTGTAGATGGAACCAACGGCAAGCAAAAAGTTCGTGAGATTCGGGGGGCATTATCAGTGCTAGAAAAGCTATTTGCGAGGGATGGCGAGAATGGCTATCCTCTTGTTCCGTTCACCCTCCTGATTGCAGCGCTCGAAAAGGTCGTCGAAGTGGAGCATACGAAGATTGAGAATGATGTTCTACGCTTGATTCTTTCTCTTTTTAGTGATGAGAATCCGGAAGTCAAGCAGAATGTGATGGAAGAGGACTGGTCGTTAATGTTCGATGTTGTATCAAAATGCTCGCAAAGAGCTTTAGAGAATTCCGACGGTCATCAACTCACAAATCGATCGCTTGTCAACAGTCCATTAGCCAAGGACGAGATAAGTGAACAGAATTTAGCCACAAGTCTGGCGCAAACTCTGTATAGCATTATCCTTCGAATCGAGGAGCTCTTTGTCAAGTTCTCTAATGTTGATTTTTTCCAAAAAGAGGACTGTGTCAAATTCTTCATTGCAGTTCATCCGCATATACCAGAGTCCTGCGCCACGCTTGTCATAGATCATTATATGGCATATCGATATTGCTACCCATCAGACTTGGAATGGAAAGAAAACACGAAGATGATACTCTCAGCATTCTTCATAGACAGATCTCAGCCAACTCACATTCGATTGCATGCTCTCAAAGCTATCACCGACGTTTTTGAGGTCATAGAGATGATGGATGAGCACGAAGACCCTGACACCGTCCAGGTCTTTATCATGTCTATTCTCGATGACATAGGCGATGAAAAGGATACCGCAATACTGAAGAAAGTAGTTACCTTTGCGGCAACTGTCGCAGAGAAAGCTGATAACACGCTATTCAACTATATTATAGATGCTATCGGAGGCAGTATCATGAGTGACCGTTTACAATCTCCTCTTGGATCGCCGCCTAGTTCTAGACCTGGATTGATAAATACAAACAGGCCTGCATCTTCACCGACTGCCAACAGTCTGATTCAAACACCGTCAAACGTTGTCACAAGGGGTCTCATTCTCATTTTCATGCGAACAATGGACAATTCTAGTTCGAAAGCTCTTCGAATATATGAAGAGCTTCTCTGGATTGCCAAATCCCATGATTGTGAAACCGATGCGCGAATATCAGCATTGAAAATGCTTTCTCGATTAAGAGCTGACTGGGCAAATGGAATTTTCCTGACGCCTTTTACCGAATCGGATGGCCTCGCAGCCACACTTTATCGTACTTCGGCATCGCTCGCGAGGAAAAAAGCCATCGATGAAGCAGCTCAGCAGCAACGCTCGTCTCGTATTGAAGACAGCTCCCGTATATCAAGAAGCATATCCGTTGGACAAAACCATCCCCAGGGTCGACTACCACTCAGAACAAGTAGCGGTCTCACTAGGACTCTGCAACGTAATCATCAAATGTGGATGTCGCCTGACCAAGATGCATTGCCCGAACCTGCATCTGGAAAGGCTAGTCTGGTTCTAAGGTCCGCTCCTGGGATGGACTGTGCTGAAAGAAGCAAGGCAGACAATTCTCAAATGCATGGTGATGGGGAAATTGGGAGTCCAGAAACTGGGTTGGAAAAGACACTCATCACAAGTCCCAAGCCTTATACTGTATTGAATGCCGGCCTGTACCTTGAGACTATCATCAGTCTACTGAAGGGTGGATGTGACTGGGAGGTCTATAGTTACATCCTTGTCCACTTGGCCTCTCAATTAACCAACCAAGCACTTTTTGTCGGCGCAATTCCACAAATTCGAATACTAAGAGACTTGCTTTGTGACCAAATCAAAAACAATAGCGCGTACGAACCGCCCTTGTCATCAGGGCTTCGAAGGGTTGATGTATCAATATGTCTCTTCCAGATCTTGAATATGGTCATGAGTTACCATCGTCACTTCTCAAAAGTCGAACAAGATAACATCGTCCGGACATTCTTACATGGTGTAGGCGAGAAAACCTCCAAGTGTTGTATCCATGCACTGTCGATTTGTTGTCATGAGCTCCCAGGATCAACAAGTAAATCACTTGTGCACATCCTTCAAAAGATGTCTCAGATAATCACCCAAAGCCATGTCGCTATTCATATCCTCGAATTTCTGGCGTGCCTAGCCAGATTACCAGATCTTTACGTGAATTTCCGCGAGGAAGAATATCGCATAGTTTTCGCCATCTGCTTCCGGTATCTTCAATACGTGCGCGACCAGCAAGCAAAGGACATTAGCAACCATAACAACAACTCCATCGCACGGAACTCTCTTGTATCTATTGATACGTCTCATGACCCGGTAGATACTAGCCCTGCCGAGAGCAACTTCCAGCCTAACACGTCGGACGACCTTCCACAGTATGTTTACGCCTTAGCATATCATGTCATTGTTTTCTGGTTTCTGGCTCTGAAACTCCCCGACCGTGCAGGGCAAGTCAGCTGGATCACCAAGAACTTGGTCTCTGCCGATGCCAATGGGAAAGAGAAAATTGACGAGCAAGCGCAAGTTACCTTGGACTTCATGCAGAGGGTAGCATATGCAGATGTTGACGAGTCGGATGCTGACCCCTCTTTTACGGAAAATATATTTGGAAAGATCCAGAAGAAGCGATGGATCGTTGGAAATAGCCTATTAACTGTGGAGCAAGCAACCAGAGGCGATTGGGCTCAAATCACTAAACGCCAGCCTTCTGGCACATCCTGTTATATCATTCAAGAGAAATTTATTCGGCCCCCACCTCACCAGGATCCAGGACTTGTAGATGTCATGAAAGATGGTCGCCTCTTCGACGACAATGTCAAATTGCCAAGCCACTTACTGCTCCAGCTGTCAGCATCAATCCCTCAATCAGGCGAGGCGATGCGTCCAATACCCTTGCCTAACGACGAGTACATGGAGCGAGCTGTCAAATCTTTCAACCGTCTTTTCACTGTGGATGGCCATAAAGTTGGCGTGATCTACATCGGTGAAAATCAAACAACTGAGGTCGAGATATTAGCAAATATCCAAGGAAGCAGCGACTACACGGAGTTTCTATCTCGTCTTGGGACGCTCACCAAGCTGAAGGGGGCCAAATTCAACACCCAAGGTCTCGACAAGCAACACGATAGTGATGGGAAGTACACGTTTTGCTGGCGTGATCGCGTCACGGAAATTGTTTTCCATGTTACGACACAAATGCCAACCAACCTGAATGACGATCCTCAGTGCATTGGTAAGAAAAGCCATATCGGGAACGACTTTGTCAACATTATTTTCAATAATTCCGGACTTCCTTTCCGGTTCGACACGTTTCCCTCGCAATTTAACTACGTCAATATTATCATCACTCCGGAATCCCGAGCGTCGTTCGTGGCAACTCGCTTTAGGTCCAAGATGCATGCAGATGATGCGTTTTATAAGGTACATGTCATGAGCAAACCAGGATTCCCAGAAATTTCACCCGCTGCCGAAACAAAGGTTATGAGTTTAGCTGCCTTGCCTGGTTTCATTCGGTTGCTGGCGCTCAATGCATCAGTTTTCTCATTGGTGTGGTTCAATAGGGGAGGGGGGGAGAATGTCTCCTCGTGGCGAAGTAGACTGCAAATCATAAACAAAATTAGAGACAAGTATGCGCCGAAACCCCCGGGATCGACTGCCACATCGCCTCCAGGGACTTCCAACGGCACAAATATACGAGATAGTATCAGCAGTCTTCGACGGTCTTCCGTGGCCAATTTCTTAACGAGTGCACCTGAAGCATTGTCACAACGGTCGTCGATCCTCTCTACCGCTGAGACGGAAGTTGGCCCTGCGGCTGGGGAGGAAAGCCTTGTAGAAAGTCTTGATTTTTCGAAGTGGGCGTAAGTCGGGGTACATATGGCGCATGGAAAGGGAAAATACCACAAAAGTTCTTTGATTTTATGCATTGTATGGCGCTTTCAACCTTCAAATGTCAATCTGTATATTAAGCTAGGCAGTATGATACTGGCCTCGAGCAAGCGCAGGCGCTCGTGGCTTCATATGAAGTCAAAAATGCAAGCTCTTTTCTGTCTCTAATGCTCTTGCTCTATTGATGGTCACATAAACAGTGATTTGAAGACGTAGGGCGATTTGATAGCTTGAACGATTCGAAATCTAAAGCTACCAATATCAAGCTACCAGCCGAACAAGGGCTATCGAACGTGCTACCTTTAGCTAGGTTCTAGAAAAACTTAGCTGTTTGGGTGTAGGGATCTTTGATATTGCTAATGTCCCGATGATTATTATTACTCCGTCACGGCGAACTAGATACTACAGACAAATTCCCATATATGGACGAATCATTACTTTTGTTATTGCTGCAACTGAATTTTGAGATTTGTCTCATTAAACATAGGCGACACTACGAAGAAGACAACTGAGCGTCCATTACCTTGTTACGCTTATGTTCTTATGCAGATCGTTGGTATCAGAACTTGATGTTGACTACAGGACTTACATCAAGGTCCATATCACATGACATCCACTCGCCGGCTCCTATTCTGTAGTCGAAGAATCTCAAGAATACCAGCATGTACCAAGGGATAGACTTGGTACAACGTACTAACCAAGGTCATATGCTACGTACATTACATTCGAACCTCGCTTTAAAATCCCTACAGCTTAATACAACGCCTATGTGAAATATTCGGATTTGGTTACGGAATACAAGCCTCCCAACACACATCTTTCACTTGAATTGGGTTTTAATTAATGGGTATTTGACATGATAAACGATGAATATGTAACATATAGGGATAGTTCTCTGGGGGTCTTCATTTTCGTAAGAGTACAAGACCTGGACTTGGCATGCCAATAGGGCCGAGAGCCCCATTGAAGCGAACCCCCATCTTGACTTGATAGTCCTCAGAGACACCTCCTCCGCACAACAAAATCAACAATATCTCGTATGAAATTCCCGAAGCGAGAGCCATAGAAAAACGGAGCGTGTCGTCTGTCTAGTCAAAAAGAACAAAGCAGGATTTCTGACATGTAATTATTTGACATGAATTTTTTCTTAGAGGGTCCTTTCCACCTAAGCAAGGAAACCTTGGAACACAAAATTTTCCAAGCAGGGAGGTCAGTAGTCTCGAGAAGCAGAAGAAGAAGGAGAAAAAATCAATCCCAGCAGCGGCTGACGACCGGTAGAGGCTTGCTTCCAGGCTTTCTTAGGAAAGTACATGCCCTGGACGACTCTTCTTTTGTATGGATTTTCCAATCCTATTATTATTACGTGAAGAAAGAGGCTGGCTGGCCTCGATGGATCATGAAGGCGTAAACAAGCTTTTTTTTTTGCTTGAGCCGTTCCTTGCCATGGACTGACAGATATTTTTTTTACCCGGAACTAAGAGGCTTCTTTCTGTGGGTGGGAATAATTAATGATACTGGAAAATTGGGAGAGGCGGGTTGACAGTTAGAATACTACTGGAGGAAATTCATTTGTCAGCTTTACGGGAAACTATCGTCACCTTACAGTATCCTTACTTTCCCACTTCTGTTCTCCTGCTCGTAAAAAAAAAGAAATTGGACACCGAGAAAAAATATCTTTATTATGTATTGCCGAGGTGTGTGCGGTGGAACCCGCGGGACCGGATAGCCCGTCAGTCGAGAAGCAGGGAAGCGATTTTTTTTTTGGAAGCCAGCACTCATACAATACTTGTGGCATCTTTGTGTAGTGCAAGAATTAAGAAAAATCGTCTCAGCACATCGTCCTGCTGTATGGGTTAGATGGCTGGAAGGGGACGCAACTGGTGCGAAGGCCCAGTGTTGCGGTAACGAACATTCTACCAACTACCCCTCCTTTCTTTAAGGTCTACCGGCCACTAGCCAGAGAAAGCGACTTAGCTACAGTAGTTAACGTAAGATGGATAGCGTATGCTAGGACTTGCGGGAGTTTTTCATTTACCCTTCCCGAGGTACTCTAAAAGATGAGACGAGGTCCGGAGGGATATGACAGCGGGCTTGCGTACAGCTGGTAAGTTACAAGACAGTACCATTGAGGCATGAGCTATTCACCAATGGGTAGGTAACGAGATGAAATGAGACGATCTGATTGCTCATGATGCAGTACTTAAAAGCTCGTTTTCCGGCACATGAAACTTTGATATGTATTGAAAAGTGCTTTGTGCTTTGTCCAAAAAAGTCGGTGAGAAGCGACAAGCCCATGAGCCAGCAGTGACAAGCGGTGATCTTCGGGATCTCTTGCAGGATTGAAGCCGAGTGACGTACGGTGTGTGAGAGCTGAATGCAGCAGTTCCCTTTTGACAGGACTAAAGCTGAGAGATACGAGGAATTTCCCTCAATACTCTAAGCTGATTCTGATATCATTACGGAGCATGGCATGAACACCTGGCAACATCTACAGGATAGGACGGGCAAGGCAGGGCAAGGCAGGGCAGGGCTGAGATAAGCAAGCATGCATGAGTTACTTTTACATAGATAAAGGATAGGTAGATATATCAGATATGGAATACTTCCATGGGGTTGTTCGCCGAGGGATATCGCAAAGTTGCACCACACTTCCATATCGATGCAATGCGGGAGTTCTGCCGCAGAGGATTTTGGGTTGCAGTTGCAGCAAATCTCGAACATCAAATCAGAATGGCGAATTGGGGGAGCTTCCATGAAGCCGAGCTATCAATGGACAGAGAGAAAAGATATCACATCGATATCTCTCCGATGCTATCAAGTCCCTCATAGAGATTGTGCAAGTACAACTCATAACGCGTTGCACCGCAGGATGCAAGATTGCCCGAGTTGTTGCCAAGAGCATGATAGAGATATCCGAGTTCAAGTTAAGCTTAGCTTGCGACTGCTGCGCCTCCGTCTTATGAAGCATTCAAGACGACGAAGCTTTGGGGATCGCTTAAATGACATATGGACCGCTCCGGAGGTATGAGTTACAGTACATGTGCCCCGAATATATATGAAAGTTTCGGTATTCATCGCATTAGAAGGGATAAGGGTAATCTTGATGAAAGGCAAAAGGCTAGCTTAGGTGCCGGGTTTATGAGGGGCAGCATCTGCTTCATTATTAACGTTTTGCAGCCATGATCTGACATTTAGATAGCAAAAAGTCAGCATATCTATATATATAAGGTTAAGAGGGAATTACAGTAAGCCATTTTTATATGAAAGGTTATCTAATTAACTAAATCGCCGTGAGGAAATTTCTACATTAGAAATTAGGTCGTTTATCAACCGACACTTACTGTAACGCGAGTACTACAGTCTAACGCGTAGTCCACTGTCCACTTTTCCGTTAGCCGGTTCCCATTATTTTTTTGCAAATTTGACAAATTTGACAGTCACTAAAAAATTTGTAAGCAGTCACTCTATGGTAGAATAATGAGAATAATAATCGGAATAATTTATGTACAGGTACATGTAGTTGTTGCCCTAGATTGAATAAAGCCTGGTCTGTATCAACCAACAAGAGGCAATCACAGAACCAGCGGATTGCTGTCGCAACTCTTGCCTTGACTTGTACTATTAACTTACAGTACCTTGCCTGGTACATGATGCTGTGGTGTCCTATAGTGTATTATTATTCACTTTGTTGTTAATAGATAGTTACAGTACTGTACAATAAATCCCTCACCAAATGATTGGCGCCTACCACTGGCTTGCCCTTCCTCTTCACCTCTTCCCCCTTCCCTTCAAAAGGCGCACCCATCAAACCTCTCGCTCTCGCTCTTGCTCTCCACCCTCTAACGATTACAGTACAAGTACAGTACATTACAGTAACCCTCTACACTACTCTACCCTCTACTACTGTACCCTTTTACTACCCTTTAACCTCCACCCTCCACCTTACACCCCTTCACCTCCACCTTCCCATCCTCCACCCTACATCCTCCATCCTCCATCCTCCTCCACCCTTTCTTCCCCTAAGGTTAGCATCACATAAGCTGCCACCGTCCCTCTCTGATAGTTCGCACCACAAACCCAAATTTCTCGCGGACCCCTCGCGCTCTCATCCATTTCCCTTTCCTTCCTCCATCTCTTCCCTCACTCCCTTCTCATCTTCCATACCTTCACGAAGACTTCAATTCCATCCGCGCAGCACTGCTTAGACTCTTCGGCTTCACAAAGAGTCCAAGTGCGGTCTGCACCTATCTTATAGTAGCGGACATTTCAATTCTCGCATTCCGCACCTACATCTACGCCCACGCCCACAGCCCACCTCTACCCCCAGCCGAGAGCAGGATCACACCTCTCCCAACCACCCATCGCCGAGGCAGCAGACTGCAGGCGCAGAGGCAGACGCACACGCAGTCGTAGTCGCAGTCCAGTAGCAGAAGAAATAACAGCACCCGCCATCCCAAACATGGTCTCTGTTACTTCTCCCAAAGAAACCCTGATGGCGCAGAGACCCAGCGCCTCTCCAGCACCTTCGCAGACGTCATCTCGAAGAGGGTCTCCAGAATCCCTGCCAGTGAAACAGAATGGCATCGCCGTTACCAGCACTGAGAATCTCAATGGAAACGGTTACGCTGCGCCACCACCAGAGCCACAAAAGCTCGCAGCCCTTGCGTCACACCCAGAAAAACCATCAATGACAAAGCGACTCACTCGAATGTTCTCTACGAAGGATGCTATGAGATCAGACACTAGTATAAATTCACTGCCATCTGCGACTAGCCAAGCCAACGCCAGACCAGACTCTACTCCCGCCTCACAAAAGCCAAATCCCCCTTCACGGAAATCTTCTTCCATAGACAAAGGCGCAACCAAGCCAGACAAGTCAGAAAAACCCACCACGACGTCTGGAAAGGAGAAGAAGGCAACGGGGACGGTCTCTACCTTTCAGAGATTTGTCCTCAATGACGAAGTCCACGGCGGCCATGAGCACCATCTCAAGAGCGCGAAGAGGCAGGAGAAGTTGTCGGATATGCTAAGAAATGTCATAAGTGGGAAAGCAAAAGCCTCTCCAGATCATGTACATGAAGGCGAGCAACAATTGTCTTTGATGTCCAGCTGGGTGGACCAACTAAAGAGTGAACGAGACAGCCTAGCGTCAGAGCGGAAAGGTGGCCCAAATGCTACAGTATCACTCGTGGAGAAGTACGGCAAATGTCAAGAGATCGTGGGACGAGGTGCTTTTGGAATCGTCCGGATATCACACAAGAGAACTGAGAATGGATCCGGGGAACAGCTCTATGCCGTGAAAGAATTCCGAAGACGCCCCGAAGAGAACGAGAAGAAGTACAGCAAGAGACTTACCTCCGAATTCTGTATATCGTCATCGTTACGCCACCCTAACGTTATCCACACGCTCGATTTGTTGCAAGACTCGAAAGGAGATTACTGCGAAGTCATGGAATTCTGTGCTGGTGGTGACCTCTACACACTGGTCCTCGCCGCTGGTAAGCTCGAAACAATGGAAGCCGACTGTTACTTCAAACAGATGATGCGTGGTGTGGAATATATGCACGAAATGGGTGTTGCACACCGAGATTTAAAACCAGAAAATCTTCTCCTTACCACTCACGGCTCTCTCAAGATTACCGACTTCGGGAATGGCGAATGCTTTCGAATGGCATGGGAGTCAGACGCACATATGGTCACAGGACTCTGTGGCTCAGCACCTTATATCGCACCTGAAGAATATATTGACAAGGAGTTTGATGCTCGAGCTGTAGATGTCTGGGCTACTGGTGTGATATATATGGCCATGCGGACGGGCCGTCATCTTTGGCGTGTTGCCAAAAAGGACGAGGATGAATTCTATGAGCGCTATCTTGAGGGACGTAGAGATGAGGAGGGATACGCACCTATAGAGTCGTTGCATCGGGTATGTCCTTCTCTTACATCCCCACTGCGTATATGCTTACATTAGACCTAGGCCCGCTGCCGTAACGTCATCTACTCAATCCTCGACCCTAATCCCTCTCGTCGAATCACAGCTTCCCAGGTCCTCAAATCCGAGTGGGGCCGAGAGATCAAACTCTGTAAAGCTGGTGAGGAGGGTCTCTGATCGTATTACCTGGATCGTGGACTCAAGCAAATCAAATTGCTCTTTTCAACCCTAATAACAGAGACCAATTTTGCCACCTGTAATCCACTTTGTCCGCAAGTTGGACAAAGTTGGATTGCAAAAATCCCACGCTCATAAATCTTTCAATTGCGGGGGTTGTAATTTCGAATACAGTCAAAACGACAAGGGGCAGGAGATACCTCGCGCGATGTTAGTCTAAGCAGTTTAAGCTTGACGGACGGAACTACAAAATCGGGGTAATCGGGCTTGCTTGGCAGTTGGAGCAAAGGTGTTCATGGTGTTCCCCCATTTGTTTTTACGTCTGCTTCTTGAGTGTATTTTGATGGGTCTGGCGAATTGGGAGCGGGCGGCATCAGCCAATAAATGACTGAATGAATAGGAATCTTTCTTTCAAATCACAGGGGAAGTCATACTCAGTACCCTCGGTTGGCAGTTTTTCGGCTCTTGCAGTTCTTCTTAGCAGTAGAATCTTCTTTTCTTTCCCTTCTACTCGCAGCGATCGTTGTAGCTAGCTCGCAAGCGTCTTTTCCGTATATCACTTTTGCATGGTGCTTGGCTTGTGGTATGTGCTGAGCTGAGAGCGGGTAGGCCTCTGTGGCACTTCGGGACGTGAAATATAGTGTTGTTAGGATAAGAAAGCAATGAGTGAGAAGTGTGTAATTTTGTAAATAAAGAGTGGAAGGTTGTCGGGCTGGTGGCTCAACCCTATGCATAGGAAAGTGAAACGAAGACTCAGATCTTCATACTACAAACTTGTCCTATTCTACCTACTCTCGCTGTTTGAATAATACGTGATAGGGACCCCCGTTGTTACTCATCTCGGCTACAAGGGAGCTTTGTTTACTTACTTCATTCATACTTTCCTTTCCGAACCCAAGGACGTACGTCCACAGTCCCTTGAATTTGATCCTAGAGAGCAGCGATACCAAAACTGATAGTACCGTCTTTGACGAGGCACATACATACATTTAGAAAAGAAGTACATTCTCTTAAAAAAAACATCTACGCATCATCCATCTTTGCATAGATACACAGTGCACATCTAGTACTTTCACTCAAAACTCCCCCAAATACTACCTAGCCTCAAAGAAACACCTCTTTACATTTTTTTGGATGGAGGAGAGGGAGGGGAAAATAACAAGAAGAATCAGTCTCTCTAGCTATATCCACCCTTGCCCCCCTCCACGGATGAAGTATGAATCTATATCCTACATCCTCTCCTTACTTACAATACAGAGACACACACACTCTCTCTCTCTCTTTAATATAAATACTCCGAACCACAGTCCAGCGCCACATCTCAAATATCAAAGCTGATCATCAAGAAATAGATAGATAGGGAGAGGGAGAAAGAAAGGGCTGACACACTCTCTACTTTAAACGAGTATTACAGAAAACTCTCCGAAAAGGTGGATCTCTCTCTCATCTGATAGATACATTAGATATATATATACTGCGGGGTAAACCCCAGCACCCTCCCCCTACCCCTCTCCCCCTCCTTTCCCCTCATAAATACTCAACAGGAGCCCAAATCTATCTTTTCCATCTACGTCTCTCAAACCACTTTCTTTCACTGTAGATAAATAAATAAATACACTGTGAGCTATGAGAAGTTTTTCTTTCTTTTCGTGCGCTGTTAGAGTCTGTGCAAGTACTGTAGTAATGGGGTGAGGTGTTTTGTCTGCTTTTTAGTTTAACTCGTCTTTCGATCTTTGTTCGTTACTGTTTCTGTGTACGAGGTGGGGAAGAAGGAGGGGGTTATGTGACAGGATATGATATGATACCATATAGTGCGGTGTGATGCTCTAGAGGGTAAGTATGTAGGTGGGAAAATAGGCTGCAGAATGGGAGGGAGACATAGAGGGAGGATTTCTCGTTTGGGTGTGAGGGGGATGATATGCAGTGCCTACAAAGCTTACTATTAGTCAGTTATGAAATAAAGTAACCTATATCTATATGTCTGTCTTGGTAAGCTGCAGAAAGGCGGAAGGGTTCATTGTTAAAGTTCATGCATGACGAGGGCTGACGGGGAGAGGAAGGTACAGTAAGACTCGTGTCGGTCTGTAACAGTGCAGTGCTTTGTCGTAGGGCTGCATGGAGTGGATGATCTTGTTGGGTTAAGCAATTAGCTGCTCAAGACTGCCAGGAGTCAAGGAGCGAGTGCCTTGGGTTGGAGAAGGAAGATGCTATCAAGATCTGTTAAATGAGATAGAATGGGACGGGAGAGGAGAGAGACAATCAGGTATTCCATCACTCAGTGATCCATTCAAGCTACATACTGCTCCACTCCGGAGGCCTCGAAGAAGAGAAGGTGAAGCTTTGCTTCACAATATCCATCGATAGAATACAGATAGCACCCCAATCCGATCATTGTCAACACAATGATAGCACCCAAATGCCAGCCTAACGGGCTCCTCCGGCAAGAGAAGAATGAATAAGGTGTCGCCGACCGATAATAATAAAAGTAACTGGAGAAAATTAGATGGACAGGCGAATAGCCTTAAAATGTTGCGATCGATCAAAATTGCGCCTCCACGTCTTTTTTTTCTTGATGCCTTCCCTTCCCTTTCCCCTACCACCTCCGAACTTTATCGAGTGCATGTTGTCTCAACCCATATATGATCATCGTCCCGCGGTCATTTCATTCGGAAAGATATAGAAAACGCAACCTGGAACCTCAACCCTCCATGCCAGCCATGCCAACCCCTGATCCCACCTAGCCCCAATCCCTAGCCCCTACATTATTAACGCCAGTCCAATAACCATGCAGATGCGATATGATCTGGTATTGAGGTGAGGATACCTAACAATATCGCCTGCAACTAACGAGAAACTTGTAACTCAAAGGTCGAAATACATAAACTCCTACTATCTCCCTGTACGGTGATAGGTTTGGTATACTGCTTGAATCGAATGAGATAATTGCTTCATCTTCTTTGAATGGCAACGAAAAGATGTCGAGTGCTTAGGAGTGGAAGAGATCCCACGCCCGGTCACACAACCGCATGAACTCTTCCTTCTTTCGTTGTTGGCTCATAGGACTATCTCGACCTTCGCCAAAAGGTCCGGGTCTACTCGTCGAAGGACCATTCCCGAGTGGTGGGCTACCACCCTCCTCATACTCCGCGCGTGCTCTCCTCCTTCCACCTCCACTACGCCCTGCTTCACCCTGCCTCATGGCGGTTCCCGTGAGAGGAGATGGTGGCGTTGGAGGTTGGTGTCCTCCGTAGTGAACCAACTTGGGCAGAAGTTCCGGTCGGCCACCAGCCAACTCTACCTGAGCGTCTTCCGCAGAGCGATACTCACGGGGCCGTGCAGAGTGTGGAGGCTGGTTATTGTTATGTCCGGGCGACGGGAATGTCGGCCTCGAAGTTGAGTGCGAGGAGTTGGATGACGAGCTGGGATTGTTTGGGAAGAATGAGGCACGACTGGTTTGAACTTCACGGTGAGCTCCGAGACCCTCGGCGGCGAAGACGTCGGTGATCGGTGGAAGGCGGTTGCTCGTCTGCGTTGCTGGAATGTGGTGGATGTGCGAGGTGCTAGAGAGGTTTGATGGGTGATTGGCGATGTGCCGTGTGAGAGGGTGTGGCTGGTGCCGTCCAGTGAAAGACTGGTTAAGAGGCGCGGATTGGATTACTCTCTCGTGTGCGAATTGCTCATGAGACGGAGCGACAATGGACAGTCCTGGAGGGGCCTTTCGTTTCGATGTCCCTGGAGTTTTGGCTGGAAAGCCAGATCCTCCTAGCTCGCGCTCCTTGGAACTTTCCATAGGTGCATCCCCTGGCTTAGCCGTTTGTTGCAATCGCGATTCAATGATGTGTCTCTGTTGCTCCCGGACTGAAATGCTGCGTTGCAGTTGTTCCCTCATGGTAGGATCTTGTGTGACGAAACCTGGTGAGAGACAAGCCAAACCAACGTCCTGGATTAAGAGTCCACCACTCTCTCCGCCTCTTGATGTCAATTGGCCTGCAGATGGCCTCGAGGTGGCCGAGTTTGCGCTGGATGTGTTTTTCGAGAGGTCGAGTTTTCGAGGTCGGTGTCGAGAGGTTGGGAGGTCTGGCGAGGACGGAGGTTCCCTTTTCACGATGATTTTGGGTGGAATTCCGTTTCGAGATCTGGAGAGATTGCGATGTCAGTCTCCCTTTCTCTCGAGAAAATACAAAACTGTCAGTCGGTCGGAACTCACGTTTTGGGGGAGCTATTTGCTACAGGAGTGGTTTTCGGACTGCCACTCCCTATCCGTTGAGCAGATTTATTCGGGGTTGCGGATGTTGATATGCGATGTGCTGGAGGGGACGTTGAAGGATGTTGAGGTGCCGAAGGGGCGATATCGACATACGACGGTCGGTCGTGAGGTGCTGGCGAAGGAGCCATCGCGATGGCAGCACTCATACTGTCTGAGTGTTGTATGGGTATGGGAGTTGGGTGTTTACTGTAGCTTCCCACTAGCTGTGTCGAATCCTAATGTCCTGCCTGTACTCAGCTTGCTCCGTCGAGATACCCTCTTCGTGGCCCCGGTGCACAGTAGTTATTCCTCCTTCCTTTAAACGAGAGACCTTGTACTACCGATCCGAAAAAGAGTGCTTGCTAAGAGCACATCCGTGGTTTGCTGTCGCGGGGAGTTGGTTGGTGGAGAGAAATGCGATCGAGCCGAATTTATCAATGCAAATGCGTGAGATGGTCACCAGGATCCCTTCTTCTCTGCTCGGGGCTTCACTGCAGCACGACACAGCACAACACAGCACAACCCGGTAGAGGGGTTAAAGAAGAGGGAGGGAGCGGGAGTAAGAGCAGGAGCAGGATCGGTCGTAAGAAAAAAAGGGTTTTGGGTTAGCAGGTGGTGGCGAGGATATATGAATCGCTCGGCTCGTAGTCGTAGACTCGTAGAGCCGTAGAGAAGGCTCTTGGCTTCTCTGTGTGTTTAGTTGTTTCAGAGATCGATATTAAACCCAGAGAGGGTGTTGAAAGGTGGAGGAGGAGGAGGGGGGAGGCGGCCCCTGGTGGAACTGGGCTGCCACTGGTTTGTGCGCTCTGGCCCTGCAAGTCGACGCTCGATGCTGGAAGCGTGGCTTTAGCGCGACATGGAATGTTTGGAGGGGACTGCACTCCGACAGCTACCACTTCATGCCCGCCAATCACTTGCAGCAGCAGGTTGCTATGTAACAAATGGCATCAATCAGCTGGTAGCGGCGTGTTGCCTTCAATATAGTCTGCAGCTTTACACTAAGAGCCACGCCGTCGAATCAAATGAATGTCTGTCTTTGGGTGTGGCGAAGGCGAATAACCAAAGCAAAGGAAGGTCTGGCACCTGGATGACGAAGATTGACGACGTTTGAATAATAATAATAGCCTGAAAAGAGGGACTTTGCTTCGGTTTGTGTGTATCTTGATTTCCCAGGCCCAATGTTTCCTGCAGATATCGATAAGCCTGATCCATCTATAAGACCCGGTTACAGTATGCCTCCTCGACATCCCCTTATTTTCACCAGCCTCAAGATGAGGGGCAGAAAGGGGCTATCGACAACAACTCGAAACTTTTAGACAGTGACTAATTAAGCCTGCTGTTTGTCCACGCTGATCGATATACGAGTCTTTCTAGCTGAGGCAAATGATTGGGAAACGGCTCCATTTTCGGATCAGTAGGTTTTCTCATCACATCCGTCCTCCGCTGGCAATCAATCCGATAGCCTCGAGGTCCGCCAGCCCAAGACAACAGGATCATAAAAGTCAGACAACACGGAAACAAGGCCGTTTCCACACTCTCGATTGTCGTGTTGCAGCGGACCCGATCTAGTTTGGGATTTGCAGGATCTCTGAAAATCAATATTTCCTTTCCATGGATCATGCAGCACATAACCTTCTCGATATTAGCCGTCTTATGACCCTGCATCTGGACAACCGTTTCAGCAAAGCACGGCACGGTCTTCAAATTAATATATACCACACCAGCATATGCATATCCATTGTCGAGTAGATGAAATTGCTTCGAATTCATCCACTTCGTCCTGTTTTTTTTCTCTTTGGTCGGGAGGAGTACTCCAAGAAGCAAGCTGGCTTGAGTCTAGAGCATCACTGCGGTGCGGACCTCAAGCGTCAAGCCTCTCGGATACCTAAGCGGGGTTATGTTTTGATTGATCTGGGCTTCGGTGTCGGTTCTTCTATCCCAGATGTGCTTATAGAAAAAGCTGGAGGAATTGGTACAGTATTTCGTCCGTAGCTGACAGCATAATTTGGTGACCTAGTGAAATGTATTCATCCACCCAAAGCAGCCACATCGTGATGCAAAAAGCTGACATGAGGGTATCACTAAACTCCTTTTCCCCTGCACAGGCGGGATTCACACGCCATGCGAACAGGGTTGCGTCAGAAGAGGGCATCCACCTAAAAATGTTCTCACCACTCAGAAGCTAGATCGCGCGCTGGCTTGAAACAAGGCTCAGCCTTGATCTTCCAATCAAGGCCCCCTGCGACGGACGCAAAAAAAGACTCACGATCTCTTGGGGTGGAGATAGTTTGGGGCCCTCGCTCAGATCGCTGGTGAGTCTGTTGTCTCACGTCAGAACTCCGATCAGGATCATCAGGACCGCTCGAGAAATTATTTTTTGTTTTGGGGTGTTTTGAAGTTTGAATCTGCGCCATCCCATGTAGTGTCGGCCTCCGCGATTCAATATCACAGTTACCCTTCGTCATAATATCGTCGCATATCTCCGGACGAAGGTTGCCGAAATTTTGATACGAACTGCCAATGATAATGCCAACAACTTTTTCCATCACGCCCTCTCTGCTCATACTGTATCTGTATCTGTCAAGCGACGTACTCGTTCTGGTTCTTTACGTACGTTGCCGCGCGGTAGGAAATATTGAAGTACAAGGGCGATTTTGCCGCATGTGGACATCTGAATAGCATTAATCTCTCCTCATGACGTCTATTATCATATTACAATCGATAACTGATCCAAACCCTCGGGTACTTGGTAGAGGTCAGAGGACGAACGAGGAGGAAGCGCTGAAATTGCCGCTGTTGGATGCTGCACCTTGAGCTCGGGGCAAATGACACCCTGGATATGATCGGACCAATATCAGTGCGCTCCAACAATTAGGCTTGCTTCCTTCCTTACGAAATCGGGATTTTTGGGCGTGAGAATGATATGTAACAGATAAAGTAGGGTAGGTAATCGATTCCAGTACAGTACTTGTACAGTATGTGGTTAAGTAAGTGAAAGGCAAAAAAAGAGTGACACAACGACTGTTGGACCTGAAGGCCAGAATCTGGCTTCTAACTCTACACTAGTAGAGAAGGAAACCAGTTCAATTTATTATTACCATGCATGATCTGCAGTAAAATGTAAGACTCAAGAAAAGAAAGTTGCAAAAACTTGTTTTCCTCACGAAAATAAGTGATGAGAACGCACACGTAAGGAAATCGCGGGGTCATACCTCCATACCTTACAAAGAGAACTAATTATGCCTCATATTTCAGGCACTAGTGCTTGATGCCTGACGGGCAGATCAATTTTCGATAAGAATTTATCTCGAGCCTCGAATAAGCAGCCTACAACTTTCGCACACCATACTCCGAAATGCCACCCAAGAAGAAAGCTGCTGCTGCTGCAACTAAGATGGAAGACGATGTGCCCATGGGTGATGCGCCCCCGATCGAGGAAGCAACGCTTGCACCTGAATTAGAGCTAGGCTTGGACGAGGAACGGATTCGAATTGTATGGTTGGTTCACTCTGCAGATAAAGTCAAACTTGCTGAACGATTTGTGTAGCTCCCAGGATCATCGGATACAGCTGCATCTTTTGAGTTCAAGAAGGAGGATCATACGCTCGGGAATTCCTTGCGGTATATTATCATGAAGAAGTATGGTTATCTGACCCAGCAAATTGCTTCCGAGTTGAGTCTAGGTCATGGCAGAGAGCTTGAAGTTAATGTGTGTGTCGTGGAACAGCCCTGATGTTGAGTTTTGTGGTTATTCAATTCCCCATCCCTCTGAAGAACTGATGAACATCCGAATTCAAACCTACGGTCAGTAATCCTTGCGACACAGACTAAACCAGAACTAACGAATTGTAGAAGGCACAACAGCTGTTGCAGCATTAGAAAAAGGATTGATTGACCTGATGGACCTGTGTGACGTGGTGGCAGCAAAATTCATAGCAGCCCGCGAAGACTTCGTCGAGTCAACATAAGGATCCGAGTTTTACTTTCATAAGTTACAAAGAGAACCATATAGCACAGCATTGTTTGGCGTAAAGGCATGGAAAATTGTGGAGTTTTGTGCGGTTCAATTGGGATATGTACAAAAGGCTACGAAACAATAATGAGCATTCAATTGCGGCCCTAGAATTGTGGTTAGCTGTTGATAGGAAGATTCAAGGCATAGACATAAACCTACCTCAAGAAATCCGTTCATGAAGTTTGCTGGTCGGCGTGCGTTGGGGTCTTCTTCTGCTCGGAAGTATTTGAGGATGTGTGGTAATTGCTTCCAGTAGTTTAATGTTTCCTGGACACAGATATTAGCCATACTCAATCTCAAGATCGATCTGAACGATATCCCCCCATTAGGAGCCCCTATCAAATGACATCCCATCAAAATAAATATGTTGTTCCACGAATCACGGATTCCGTCCTTGTACTCCACTAATCGTTCTGGCCGTCCGATTTCCGTTCCCGGATAGAGAGATAAAGATACACGAACCTGGTATTCTGCATGGCTCTGAAAGAGTAATGTATCCACCAGCTGAATCTGATTCACATATCGATGCCTCTCGAACTCCTGCCGCATCTTTGTCCTCAGTGCCGGGACTGTAATACTAAGAGAGTACATCGTCTGGATTTCAGGTGCCTGCCATCAATCGTTAGCTATCGTTCCACCGGCCAATCCTCCCTTGCCCATCTTCTGGACACTGATATCTTCCAATCTGGGTAGTCTGGTAAGTATGGGAACGTACAGATCTGATCCATTCTCGATAACTCTTCACAACTCTACGTTGAGCATCTGCCCAATTCACTGCTGCAGAAGCTGTTAGCCCCATTATCCCGGATTCGTTTGTGGTAAAGAGAAGCCTTACATTGACGTGTCCGCTGCGCGAGATACGTAGGATTGATGACCATTGTGGCGTTCTGTGTATCAATTGCCCGTCTTCTATCGAACTTCCGCTGAAGTTGTTCAAGGAGCTCGGGTGAGGTTCCATGCATCACGTGAAGACCTTAAAGTCGTTAGCGGCGGCGGCGAATTCAAGAAGGCTGAGAAATTTCTGGGGAGCTTCATTACAGCATCCACCCCGCTACGAATATAAACGCCTTTGATCTCTACATCACCTAGCCAACTTCCATACAACACTCACAGCATACCCAACGATACCAGAGAATATTGAAAGGAGCAGAGATCAAAAAGACAAAATGCCCGCGATCCGCCACGCCAGCAAGCGCAAGGCTCCGCCAGCCGGCTTCTCAGATATCGAAGACGACCTCTTAATCTTCAGCAACAAGATGAAAGATGCCGAAAATGCACCCTCGATCAATGTACCACGCCATGCTGTCCACTGGCCTATCTTTCAGATCAGTCATCAGCGGAGTAGATACGTCTACGAGTTATATTATGAGAAAGAAGCTATCAGCAAAGAGCTGTATGAATGGTTGCTGAAGAATGGATATGCAGATAAGATGCTGATTGCAAAGTGGAAAAAGACGGGTTATGAGAAGGTACGTCTCGATAATTTTCAGGAAGTTGCTTCTGAGGCAGGGTCCGGAGGGATTTATGATGCAGTGGCTAACTATGGAATAGCTGTGTTGTCTTCGTTGTGTGCAGACTAAAGAGACGAACTTCAATTCTACGTGCATATGTCGTGTCCCGAAGGCACAGATGAAGGAGAACCAAGCGGTGGAGTGTGTAAGCTGTGGATGCAGAGGATGTGCATCAAGTGATTGAGCAGCTTATCTGTGGAGGGGATGGGGCGAGTTTCGGGAAATAGCAAGGAGAATCATTGCTTCTAGATCTCATGATATCATGATACCACCATAGGCGTTCTGCGGGTATGGGAAAGGCTGCACTATACTGGTGCTGAGTTCTGAGAATAAGCATCTGATGCATGGTGTGGCGTTTGGGAGCGGCTGGTTTGCATCCGGGAGAGATCCCCTTTGAGGAGAAGAACTCAATTCGAATAGAATGCTATGTCGAGGCTTAACGTGTCTGTCGAGAATCCTCTTTGAGACTGTACAAAAATTAGTATTAAGCAATTAGCACGAGCCTATTGAGCACACCATTTCGATATCAAACTACTGATCGTCTTGATTGCTCTATGAGATCGATACATCAGGAAATTCATGCAGTTGCGTTTTACTAAAGGCCTACTACCTATTCATACTTAGAGTTTGGGATTTCACAAGGTGCTTCAGAGGTCTAGGTATCTACTCATCTGTAGGCAGAAGTCGTGTAGTTGGTAAGCTCCGTCAACGATGTTACTGTTTTCTAGAAAAAATTCATCAACTCTCCCGACACAGAAGTAAGCAGCAGTGCTTTACAAGGTCCAGCTCAAGCTCCATTTTTCTCCTTGAATCTGACCCGTCCCATCCCAAGTTCCTCACGCCGAACGCACATCCCAAATACCTTTTACATAATCCAGAATCCAACCGTGACATAGTGTCATTTCTTTACATCACCTCTACCCTGTCTCCTCCTTCAACCCCTTCTGCTCCTTTTGCTCGTTCCTCTTTGCCACCGCCTTCGCCAGCATTTCGTCCACAAACCCACCACCCCTATCGCTGATATTTCTCCCAAGAACTCTCGTATTCTCTATTGCCTTGGCTGCAATATCCGAAAAGCGATTTCCGCCCACCACAGGCCTCTCTTTGCTTTCTGACTCGATTTTCTTCTCTCTAGCATTGTCAAGTAAGTCTTTAAACCCTTTATGAGCACCTCCTATGATCTCGCTGGCTTTGGGAGCTTCGATCATGTTTTCGTCTGCTTTGTACTCCTTCTTGGAATCTACACGCCGAGTGAGGTAGACTGTAGCTGTGCGGCCTTGAGCGGCTCGAATACGTTCCACTTCTTCTTGGTAGGCTTTGTCATAAATGTTGAATTCCGCTGCTGTGGGAGACTCGGCGACAGCATTCTGGGGGGTCGTTTCGAGTGAGTTGTAACCTCCGCTTCCAATTCCGAGGAACAAAGGCTCTTCATCTAAGGGATCATGAGCATGGCCCTTGTCGCCTGATTCTTCATGGGGAAGTGCTGGTGGCTTGAATTCTGGAACCACCCTTGATGAGGGCTCATTAACATTATGAATGAATTCGGTGGACGCACTCTCATCCTGATTTGACTTGGAAACAGCCAAGGTTATAGGAGTGTTATAATGGACTCCTTCAGTGGCAAGCACTGTTTTGGCATGTCGTCGGTTATCGAACTCCGAACTTTTGGACCTGTGAAGCCCTAGACTAGCTTTTCCGTCGACACTTAACTGAGAATGGAGGGCACCAAGTCCCTTGCCTAGTGCTCCTGATAGTGCATTAGGCCTCTTAGTTTCCACCAGAGTCTTGAACTTCTTGACTGCTTTCATCTGTGAGAAGTAAGCAGGTAGGGCCTATAGATTATTGCTTCAACATACCATAACTATGAGATTTCTCATCTTTGCGGTGATAGCATGGTTGACTTCGATTGCGCTTGGAGGTTCCACCAGTTCTGAAGTGTTTTCTTCTGCAGATAGTAATGGGTCCTCGCCATTTTTAGTAACCCATGGATGCACCTAAAATTTTATTAGGTTTGTTCAACTAAAGAGCAATGACCTTCTCACTCGAATCTCCTCCATCACAATCCTCTTTTTTGGGTCTTTTTCAAACATTCTTTTCATCAAATCGCAAAACTCAGGCTCGTTCTTGACATCGATGTCTGGCTCGTCATTTTTGATTGATTCATACAATTCCAGGACTCCTGACCGCTCGAACGGTATTCGTCCGAATCTTAAGCAGTAAAGAGATATACCCATGGACCAGATATCAGCCGCTTTTCCGGAGACATCTCCATGTCTTGAAACGCAGAGCTCAGGTGGCAGAAAAGCAGGCGACCCAGCTGACTTTGCAGTCATCATATCTGAAGCTTTTTCAAACATCTCTGACACGCCAAAATCCACAATCTTAAGGATATCATCCTCAGTAAGGAGAAGGTTATCTGGTTTGATATCCCGGTGTACAACACCCTGAGCGTGAACTACAAACTCTCAGTAAATGTACTAAAGGGGGGGGACTTCTCGCTTACGATACTCGATCCCTAGAATCAAATCCCTGAACCAATGCCGACATTTCTCGCAATCGTATGGATCGGCCTTTTCATTTAACCCCACCTTCATGACCACTCCTTTCTTGCACATCTCTAACACCATGTACAACGAGTCCTCTTCAGGATCATCCAGGACTTCAATAAGCGAGACCAAGTTCGGATGATTGAGTTTCTTCATAATGGCAATCTCCTCCTTGATCAAGTATAATGGGTTTCCCGCTTCTTGGCCTGCATGGATCTCTGAAGCCGAGTGACGATGCAGAGGTGCATTGAATCCACCGCCTGCCGCGGCTAGATGCCCCGGCCGTCGAAGTCCTTGAGGCCTGCGGAGGATGTTGGATTGCGCTCGTTTTCGCAATCTAGACTTCGAAAACTCCTTCACTGCCTACATTGACGCCGTCAGCCTTGTTCCTATATACTCTATCGCACTAGACACATTGGATGAAGGCGTCTGCTCACATATTCCGTTCCGTACTGATCTACTGCTAAATGTACAGCTCCAAACGAGCCTCGTCCAATCTCGTCCTTGATTATATATTGGTTGATATGGTGCTCGGCCCTGCCGTCATCTTGATTATTCGTATACTCTGATCTAGCATTTAACGTCTCCTTAACTTCGCGATGCTGTGAAGGGGTGCGGCGATGATGTCTAAGAGGGCTTTGGTATGCGGGCATCGAACTATTTCTCTCCATAAGTATCCATTTTAGCCCCTCTATGACCCCGCAACAGAACGAGAAAAGCTCACAGATGCTGCACCAAGTGCGGACGTTCTAATACTGGCTCACCGGGTACATCTATGGATATGCCTATTCCACATTTTGTTAGTTACGTTGAATCCAACAGCTTCTGAGTGAGCCTGAACAGGGTGTTACCGTGTGAGGGCAGAATCCCCGCCTCGGCTTCCTTCTGCGAGATATCGCCCGGATGGCTAGACGGCTCGCATTTTTCGCCAGCAGAATTCATGATGGAGCTCATTAAAAAGCGACAGATAAGATCAGCTAACACATTTTCCACACTGGTGATAGCTTCGAGGCAGTCTGAGGAAAATGATCAGGCTCGTTGGAGATGAGGCTGCGAGCCGCTCGAACTGCTTTCTGATTGGCTTGCACGGATAGTGAGCGGCCTTGGCAAAGCTTGTTTTGAGCCTTGCGAGGCAAACACCTTTTCCCTTGTCCCAGAGTCCGGTCTGTAACTTTGGTTGAGGTTGTCAAGTAGGCACCCGCAAGTGAAGATGGTAGTGTACAGCTTCTATATCTTTGACCGGCACAGTAAATTCTCTCTTCTCGATGCATGAGTTGCTATCAATACTAATGTAAACAAAGCGGAATGCATCTACTCCCGCCTTTGGGCACGGCAACCCGACCCCCCCCTCTCCACAGGTCGCCCTACCTCGACCTCGAGCAGCGTTTCTAACACCACGACCCTCGTCCCCCAAAGTACCGCCGAGCTGGGTCCAGCGCGCGCCCGACCAGCTCGCCTTTCAGCCCAAGACGATGCGAAGCTCATCTTCGGAACGATCTTCTCGTTGCGGAATATGGTACGCAAGTTAGGGGGTCCGGATGACAGTTTTATATCCTACCGCACCGGGCAGTATAAGCTACATTACTATGAGACGCCCACAAGTATCAAGTTTGTGATGTTGACGGATACGCAAACGTTGAATATGCGCAATGTGCTGCATCAGATATATGTTAATCTCTATGTGGAGTTTGGTGAGTTTTGGTATAGATATGGGAATCGGGATGTGTGCTAACGATTAGGTAGTGGTAAAGAATCCGCTAAGTCCGGTTGAGCATCCAGGAGGAGTAGGAGTTGCAAACGAGCTGTTCGAGCTGGCGCTTGACCAATTCGTGAAGGGGGTTCTGTGAGCTGTTTGATATTTCCGAAAAGATTAGGCTCAGGGGGGTATCACTGGTAATCCCGATCAAGAGAGCACGGCATTTCATGGCGTTTATAGGGAGCATTGTAGGCGTTTGGAGTATCCAATTGATGCATCCGAAGTGCCAATTTATTAGAGTAGCATCATCTGGTATCTTACATACTTGGCCTTAGTATCCGGTTTGATTACCCCTTTCTTTTCTCTCATAATACCATCCGTAGTCCCATGTCCCATATCTCGATCTCAAGCCGGACTCCTCCAATGCATATACTCAAATGGCCGAAATGCCTATTTCGGTTTTGTCCACAGCTTTCCCCCAAGCACCCTCAAACTTGCTTGCTGTCCCTAGGTCGACAATGCTATCCTGTCCTATAGACTCTACCTCTGACGCTGGGATAACTGCGGGTGCAGCAAGCCCGTCCTTTTCCACAAATACCGTGCTGTTTTCTGGGTCATTAATGGGGCTGATCTCGTTTTCCCAATTACTAGAGTATACGACTGCAGCGAAGGCCTCTAAATCCCTGACTTGCTCCATGGATTGGAGATACTCATTCGGCACTCCATTGCCAATGGAATGTGCCTGTCTAGTCAAAGTTGCTAGGAGAATAGGTAGCTTGACAGGCTTCACATCGAAGACTTCAGTGACTCGGGTTCCGTCAAGCTCAGGGACCTCAGCGATTGTGGGGACTTTGAAAGCTTGTTGAGCAATCTTCTGATCAACGAGAGTCGAGTACCCTGCGTCGAGTAGTAGAGTCAAAACGTGAGAGAATGGCGGCGACTCGATCAAGTCTGAAGTTTCGTCCAAAAGACGTCGAAGGGGAGTGAGACCTGGAGCAGATATCAACTCGGGAGATTCAGTCATCATCCCCGACTCCTTGAGCACAAAATCCTCTTGCTCCTTCGGTGGAAGTAAAAATTGTAGCCACTTTCCTTCCTTCCTTTCCGCTTCCGTAGCCCCTTCAACCTTCTTTCGGACTTCAAGAGTCAATTCTGAGAATCTATGCATGGATACATCATCTCTTGGGCTCAGAGTGCCGAAGACCTCTGTTACTGCGAATTGCACTTTCACCATCACTTCTCTCCATCCTCTGTGAAGTAGCCACCAACTAAATGTGAGATATCGTCTATTCGTTTCGAAGTCATTTCCGTATGTTTGATCTAGGTTATCGTCATCGTGGTTCTCAAGGCTTATTGCTGACTGCTCCATCCCCCCTGTCGCTAAAGACACCACGCTGGAGAGATAACTTCGTCGTCCCAGGAGATTCAGTTGTATTCGGGTGAGAAGTGTTAGCAAAGCTAGCGTATAAATTAGTGTGAATGACCGAGTGATTGCTAGACATTTGGTTAGCAAGCTTTTTGCAATACTTGTAGGAGATAAATATACCACTAATTTTCAAGTCATTCCACAGTTGTAACTTCGACTTCCTCGACTTCTGAACCTGTTGCCCACCATCTTGAGGCCCACCTACAGTAGTCGAAGGGGAAGGCACTCCGATCTGACTAGCATGAATACCACTCTCACTCTGCAAACTCGCCATGCTCCTTCCATCATCGTCCGTCACACTAGGCGGCCCCGACCCAAATTCCGACGGACTTCCATCTGCACCCCTTGACAGCTTCGCAGCCTTCTGTTGTTGCAATTCAAACGTTATCCTCTCTGTCTGTAGCTCTCCCATAATATTATCCGTGGCCGTAGGTAGCAAGGCTAAGACCGTGAAGGTACAGTCTTCCTGATTCTGTTCGAAGCGGCGGCGGAGACTGCAACCTCGATTTAGCATAAGTCATATACGTTCCCTAAATGATGACTACATACTTCTCTCGCGCTATGCGATCGCTACTCATACGCTCACGCGCATCTGATATTTTGCCCAACACATATTGCGTCGCCACATAGCCCACGCCAATAACCCCGAACCCAATTGCAAAAGGAGTCCTATTCCTCTTTAGCCATCTTCTCGTAGCCGAAATCATAGCTCTGAGTTATTGTTGAGACACGGGAATAATGACACAGTACTTCGTGGACCGTCCCAGATTCTTTGAGGACATTGACGAAGATTTGTCGTTGATCAAAATCAAGCAAGACTCTCTTCTCTGCCTCTTGAGAGTGTGCACAGAGACCGAGGTCGATGATGTGGTGTGGCTGGTGGCTGGGGAAGAATGCCGCAAGGCGGCAAGGCCTAAAGGCCTGCTGCTGTTACAGGGAGGAAAAACGGCCAGGGTGGATCCGACGATAAGCAGCGCAGTAGAACCCACCTTTGTCATGGCACTCACTGGAAACTCACATGCATGAATTACCCCTCCATTCCAGTCTCGCTCACAAAGCTCCCTTACGAGACGACCTCTGCTCTCTTCAACCCATAACACACGAGTAAAAACATCAGCAATGGAGCAGCGCAGACCACCTGAGTATATCATTGAGGTGTTTGCAGACCCATCATCTGTCAAAGATGTCGTCCGGGGTAAGCACCGAGTCCCAACTTTTTCGATAGGGAGGAAGGCAGGGAGAAAGGGAGCTCAAGCTGACATTTCCGCGCAACAACGTAGGTATTCTGCACACGATATTTTTTCATCGGTTTTTCCCTTCTTTGAGACCAACGACGAGGGATATTCTTGATTTGACACTGCCTTTTGTAGAGGATGTCGAGCTGGAGACGTTGATTGACCAAAGGACTGCGACGCTGGTCAGACAATTGGATACAAGTTCTGATATGGGAGCGCGACACACGGGCGTGAGAGGATTGATGGCGGTGCAATTCTTCGAAAAGAAGAGGAGAAAGGCGTGGTTTACGAAGGGGGAAGAGGAGGTGTGTTGGGAACAGTGGACGCTGGATGTTACACTTGCGACCCCCAGGACTGAGAGTGGTATGTTTCAATCTAGGAGAGCTTTCAGAAATTCATGAGCAAAGCGCTGAAATATATCTTCACAGAACGGGCAAAGGTCAGGAAAGCTATGGAGGCTATGCTGTTGAAGGCTGCTATGAAAATTGTCACGACGGTGAACCGGGAGAAGGATCACATCCCACCGATCACGACCAGCGAGTCAAACCCGTTTCCGTACCAGATTGTAATTAATCCGAGAGATAACGGATGGGGAGCTCGGATGGGTATATTCTAGTGTACATACAAAACGGCGCACTATAGATGGTGGAGTTTGGGAGTTTAGTCAGATCGTTCGGAGACAGATACCCAATGAAGCGCTTCGTTTGAAAGCACACCCACCCACTGTTGATTTGCACCGAATTCGAAAATAATTGAAGGAGCATTCATTACACATATTCCAAAAAATAATGAGGACTAAATATTTCCCTCTATGCTCCCAACTTCAGGCCACTCAATGTGGGTTCCTAGATTTAGGGCGTTTAGTGGGAAGGGGGATGAAACCTTACGGTATTATCCCAGAATCAGAAGAACATTACAAGTATGT
Organism: Ploettnerulaceae sp. D365; assembly: GCA_003988805.1. Classification (NCBI taxonomy): domain Eukaryota; kingdom Fungi; phylum Ascomycota; class Leotiomycetes; order Helotiales; family Ploettnerulaceae; species Ploettnerulaceae sp. D365. The sequence goes on from QYAL01000019.1 coordinate 371,699, forward strand.
CTGTTCTCATAAGTTTCTTGATATATCATTGATCATGAGTCGTGAGCCGTGCTTAGTTCCTGCTAAATCCTCCTCTGCCTTTGCCTCTTCTATGACCAAATCTAACACTTGGAGGAACAAATTTCAAAGCTGACATTGCACCCGACAAACCGTCCATGTCCACGTCCTCTTCCGAGCCTTGCTTGGTGGGGGGTTTTTCAGCTTCCTGTTTTTCTCCGACATCAGAAGATACTTTGTGAGCGATTACACTTCCCAAGGTTGAGCTTCGACGCCCATGTCTCCCTTCAATTTCGATCATATGTTGAGTTGCTGAACTGTGTCTTCGGTGGGTCCAAGATCGTAGCATAGAGCTTCGGTGATCGATCCCCTGGTTCACTACATAAAAATCATAGTCCTTGGGGAACATGTGCTTGTCGATGAGATGCATACGTCTCTTCTGTGGGGTAGAGCACTTTCGGTCACAGTCTTCAACAAAACATGAATACTGTCAGAACTTTTAGTAACCAGCCGAAGAGCATTGTGTTGTTTGTACTAACAGTCTTCTCTCCCCTGTCCTTTAAGACACTAACCATCGCATCATGATTCTCTTCGATGTGGAGATTTAGAAAATGTTCCGTTGGAAAATTCTTTCTGCATTCGAGGCATCGATTGACGTGAGTCTTGGCATAGTGTATATCATACTCTTCAAAAGAAGCAAATGTGAGAACCCCTCGATGTGGTGGGAGAGAACATCGCATTTCTGTGACAGGAGCTTCACCGCTATCTGGGCTGAGATGGACGATCTTTGAGGTTGACGAAAGAACCTGTAATGTGTTGGGATGAATGACTGATCGAGCTGAGGGTTCTTCTGCTATAGCCTCGGACTCTGGGGAGGAAGGCTCAAAGTCTTCTCGTGAGCGCTTGGCCATGTTTGCAATTGCTAAATTGAATAATATGTGAACGCGGGGTAAATACTTTGATTCTTTTCTTCTGGTCGTTTGCAGACCCTGCTATGATATCACTCCTGGCTTCGTCCGTGTATACCTATGGATATAAGAGAACAGAAAAAGCGTGGGGTGGTGACCTACTCTTCCAAGTTGAGGCTGATGATCTCTGCCTTGTGTGTAAGGGATGTTAACGTTGCTCATGTTTGTTGGAAAGCCTCGTCTGCGAAAGTCAAGCCCACTCTCACTCAGCCTCGCCAAGGCTACAAGGATGTGCGGGAAAGAGAAAGCCAGACCAGACCAGACTCATCACGGTCCAAGCACCAAGTGTCAATCAAGGTGAGCCCCTCTTCATCCCAATTCCCTTCCAAAAAATACCACACCAAGCACTGCCATTCACCTTCTGCGACAGTCGACATCCGCCCTTTGTTGGGTTTCGTCTATTTCTTCATTCAATTTGGAAAGTGAATTCATCCTTAGCGCCTTTCGCCGGGAGCAGCCGTATTTGAAGGCCGTGGACTCTTCGCACAACTCCTACCTATGGATTGCGACAACCCCCCTCGATTTGCGGATCTCCACGCGCAAATCTAACCATCAGGTCGACCGTGGAGTCTGACTAATTTGAAAGTACTATAACAGCTTAGCAAATATGGCATCATCCACTGCAGTGCAAAATTGGCAGTTAGTGAACCCCAACCTGAGCACATCCAAACTGTCTGTAACATAGACCAGGCTGACCCCTTCTTCTCTCAATATAGGTTCGCGCAACAAGCAGAGGCGCAGGTGAAGGCGCTCATGAAGAACAAGGACTTTCCGACTTATCAAGAAATCGACCATTGCCTCATCCAGTCAGTATATTCCCTCCTTCAATTCTCCCATCCTAACAAGATTAAGGCTGCGCACTGCCTGTGAGGCCGTCATCTTCGCAGATTTTGAATATGCTACATCTATTGGCATCGAGCAGCGCCTATGGAACATTCACACCATGATCAACAGCCGTTATCGAAAATTGATGGATCACCATAAAAAGGGCCACAAAAATCAAGTTGGACGTCGGGCTACAGCAAAGCATTATGCCGATTTTATTAAGACCACACAATTCTTCTACAAGAGCTATATTCAGAGATTGGGATCTCATTTTGATGGCATGGAAGAGCTCTACCGAATCGCTCACAGTCTATCACTCAGTCTACTTTCGGCTGATGAACCTGTCACGACCTCTCCTGAAGTCAAAGTCCTTGTCGATCTATCATGCCATTCAGCTCTACTACATTTAGGTGATCTTTCTCGTTATCGAAATGCTCTCAGAACAAAAGATCGAAGCTGGGAGCCGGCAATGGGATATTACACCTTGGCGAACGATTTCCTACCAGCCAATGGTCATGCTCATAACCAGATGGCCGTTATTGCTCTTGCTGATGAGAATCACTTGGCTGCAGTCTATCATATTTACAGTGCTCTCTCTACCGAGATGCCTCCTGAGGTTGCGAAGGGTAATCTTGAAACAGAGTTCAAGAAGATCATCACAGCTTGGGAGAAGAAGTTACCACACAAGCATACTGGCAACTTATCTATGCTTTGTCGATGGTTTGTGATACTCCACGCGAAGTTTTATGGAGGAATCGAATTCTCTACTCGGGAGGAGCTTGAGAAGGAAGTATTATCACGCGTAGCTTCGCTACTCAAGGGACAGGCTTTGGAGGAGGTCTTGCACAAGCTAGTAATTGTCAACATTGCCGCCCAAGCATTTGCTAAGCAAAGATGTCAAGAAGGTACGTGATGCGTTCTCGGTCACTGGCATCTACTAAAAAAAATACCAAGATTATTCAGCAACAGAGACAATAAGCTCCCTTAGATTTTATCTCGGATTCAATATTCAGATCTTCGTCACTCTCTTGCAGATCCTCCTACCGGAATTAGAGGACCAGTCGATTGGAGAAGATATCCCGACCGGAATAAATGGTCCCCAACCAGAACACAAGGAACGGATCACCGCTGTTGCTCGTAGAGTGCTCCCTGTCCTGCGCCAGTACAGCACATGGCTGGTAACTAACACAAAGTACATCCTTGCAATGTCTACGGTGCAATCACGCGAGACAACGACCATTGCTTTGAACATACAAGAAATGTGGAAGATATACACTACCGTCCTCACGAAACTTATCCAATTCTTTCCTATCGAGCATCTAGCCTCTCTCGAATATCTTCTCGAAGAAGACGAGTCAACAATTGGCTTCAAACCTCTGCGTGATCCCGAGCTTCCCAATGGGTGTGACCTCTTCAAGACCATCAACGGCAAAGTGAAGCCTCGCGTCACAGACCCTGGACAGGAGAGAAGCCACCCTAACCTAGAGATGCAGTCTCGAATTCGAGATATCATATCCATTGGTCTATCTCTACATTTCAGGCAAGATAACCCGGTTAAATTTGATCAAACTAATGGTAGGAATGTCTTTTTGTTTGTTGAGGAACTTGTTAGCCCGCTTCATCCCGAATCCTCCTTCTTCTCTACACCAACCCATACCAACAGCACATTCTCACCACGAGAGCCAGTCTCCATGAAGCACGACAACGCCCAACATGAGAGTGTTGTAGCGTTCGATGCGCACCACACCATGGATAACGATATGCTCCGTATGGTTGATGATCTCGTTGAACCTCCATCTAATGGTGCGGAAAATGGCAGCGATGAGACATCATATGGGATGCATAGTCTTACGGCCAACGAAGTCTTTGCGGCTATTGGCTCCAGTGGATACAATTCGCACATTCGTTCTACCCCGAAGATGCTTCCAAGCATGCCTGACTTCCATAATTCGGCATTCGCACCCCAACCCCATGAGTTGAAGCCAATAAGTCCTCATCAGCAGCCCACTGGAATTCATCTCTCTCCTCTCTCTCTCGAGACAAAGAAGCAGCGACAAGATGCAGTTGCAGCACTCGAGGAGATGACAGGCTACCCTGGATCAGGACAAGCTTCTTGGGGCCGACGGTCTTATGTTGTTGCCTCTGGCACTCCATACAAGTCCCATGCCAAGCAGTTGGAAGAAGGTCTTGATGATCCAATTGATCGTCCACCAATCAACAGCTCATGGGGGAGAAAATCGTCGAGACAACCCTCCGGCTCCTTACCCCGACCAGTTAGCCAGGTACTGCAGGAGTCCTTGGCGCAGCAATACATGCCGATGTCCTCTGGCTTCTCCGATTCGAGTAGTTTGTACGCAAACACTACTCCGCCGCCCGCCCGAAATGGGTTTGTAGGAGTGAGAAATGTTATCTTTGGTGCCACCAATGGGAATGACTCAACTACGTATGCCGGAGCAGGCGATTTCAATCGTGACACGATGCTGCAAAGTTCTCTCTGGAACGGTAGTCAGCCATTCCACGGCTATGTTAATACACCTCCTGGTGGCCAAGGTGGTTGAAAAGAATAGTTAAATACGTACTGTACAACACAAACTCATACGATTATACTCACCGGTCATGTCAATTTTCGGTCTTGCCTACGAAGTTCTATCCAAAAAGAACCCTTTCAGCATCATCGTCAAGCATACCAGCGTCACCAATCATCGATGCAGTCATTACTTGAGAATGTTCTGTGTGGAAGCACTTTTACTTCATGAAATGCAACGCAAGCTAATCTATGTTGTGATCGTGGAGGATCATCATGGTTTATCTCATCATATGGGCGCTAAATGTCACCAGATTTTAGACGCTTCCTGTTGTTGAAACCTTTTCCCCATCTGAACGCCGTCTAAAATCTCCAGGTGGAAATCAAAGGAAAGTTGGCCGATTAATGGCTGGATGGCTCATATGCCTGCTTTGGGAATGGGAATCTGCGAATTGTTCGTCAGCTTATTTCTTGAGAAAGAAGCAACATCTTGGAAGACGCTTCGAGGTGTAGATAGGTGTAGCCACTCGAATAAGAGATTTTCACAGTCTTTTGCAGTATTAAAGTCATGTGAAAGGAAGTGATGACTTACGAAGGGCCCAACTCCTGAATGCTCAACTTAGCCAACCATTGACCCTGATCAATACTCTGAGCCAAACTCTCCCCAGCAACTAGACCAGCCGTGAAACCAGCAGCAAAAGCATCCCCGGCACCGGTCGTATCATTAATAAGGGTCTTCTCAATAGCATGAACTGGGAACTCCTGCACCTCTTTCCCACCCACACTCACAATCGTTGGCTCTGTACCTTGCGTGATTATAGCGACTCTCTCCCTCTTTTCATTCTTCTTTGGAAGCGCCGCTAGTGCTTTGGCGATCTCCTTGATATCCTTTGTCTCTAAGCCATGGCTTTCAGCATACGATAACGCCTCCGTCTCATTCCCGATCACATAGTCCCAGTATGGAGCCGTGGCATCAAGGGGGTCTTTGAAGAATTGAGAGATAAATGGAGCGGATAGAGAGAAGACGAAAGCCTTGTTCTTAGCAGCGGCTTCCTCGGCCAAAGCCATGATAGCAGGAGGGCAGACCGTCAAATGATATCCGCCAACGAAGTAGGTCGTAGCACCCTCCACCAACTTCCACACTTCGGGGCTCTTCATATGATCCAAATCATAGTGATTAGCGGCCCCTAGATCCGTAACCATAGACCTATCATGACCAGTAATCACAACACCACAGCGTCCGGTTGGTTGCGTCTTATCGACCCTGTATTCGACGCGGAGACCAGCAGTCTTGACGGCGTCGTGGAGAATTGCTGCGTACTTGTCGTCGCCGACACCACCGAGGTAAACGACGCTGTTGGGGGGTAGCATGTACTGGGCACCCCGGGCGGTATTCTGGGCGCCCCCTCCGGCGATTAATTTTGCCGAATAGTTATTAAGCAGGTCTTCATAGATGGAGAAGTGCTTTTCTTCGGCGAGGATAGCATCATTGGATTTGAGGTTATATTTCTCTAAGAGTGCGGCGTCACCGACTGCCTGAATATCTAGATGCAAACTCATATTAGTATACATATTTGAGCAAAAAAGTTATGCTATTCATGCGAGGAAGGATTTTAGACTCAAGTGATGGAGGGAGGGGTTGTGGTAGAAGCTTTTCTGTGATTGAAAGTGGCAACGAGGAGAGGTAAATTTACCAAGCAGAGGATTTTCCAGACAGAGAAGGGCGTATTCTGTGGTGGGCGCCATGATGGAGGATGCTGCTTTGTATGTAATGGTTGTGAGTTTTGGCAGGAAAGTGATGAGAAAAGAAAGGTGTTTGGAGTGTACGAAGGTACTGTAAGATGGTGGGGTCGGATGGATGTTTTGGTGGGGGTTGAGAATAGCCTGTGCCTTGATGCCACACTGCTTTGTAAGAACCAAGAAAGTTAGAGCTTGAGCCTGGCGAATATGTTGTTTTAGTTGATGTTGGCTCTACTATATTTGTACGGACTTTGAGAGGGATTGATTGGCTTATGAATTATTTGGATCCTTTGTACGATAAGGAAGCAAGCCAGGAGTTGCAGTTCACGCTTTTAGTAGGATTATGTGGTACTTTCTTTAAGAATTTCGTGGATGGTCTCGGCGAGGTTAGGGTTACCAAGGTTGCTGTTGAAAACCACTTCACCATCGATATTTCTTGGTCCTATCACGCCATGGAATCATTTGTGAAATTTGTTTATTCATTGTCGCAAATGCTCCCAACGGCCTTTCCGAAAGGTACATATAATGCGAAGCCAGCATATCCGAAGCAAAAAATAATCCCAGTCATCAGCCCCTCTAATCTTTGACCTTTTGAGTACCACGCAACAGACCAGTTCTCCGAGCAGCGATGAGACCAGCCTTTTGACCTTGTGCGGCATATCTAGAGATTGTCGAAGCCTTACCGATATGTTGATGGTTACCACCCTGATAACTATTAGCAATGCATTCTTTTTCGATCCAGTCTTGCAGATACATACTCCGTGAGGATGGTCGACGGGGTTCATGGCTACACCACGAGTCTTAGGCCATGAGTTACGCTTAACGGCGAACTTATGCTTGGCGCGGGATGCCTCTGCCAAAGAAGTCAGTAAGTGACCAGTCCAATGCAAGAACTATCACGCACTCAAGAGGGGTTTATCGGTACGTCCACCGCCAGCGACGATACCAATCATGCCACGAGCTTGGCTGCTGACGACCTTCTTTGCGCCGGATGGGAGCTTGACGCGGGTCTTGCCCTCATCTGGGTTGTGTCCAATGACAGTGACATAATTTCCGGATGTACGGCCCAAAGCACCACGATCGCCAACCTTGCTCTCCAAGTTCGAGATGACAGTTCCTTCAGGGATGCTAGAGAGAGGGAGGACGTTTCCGACAGTCAGAGCGGCGTTCTTTCCGGCATAGATAAATTGACCAGTGTACATTCCCTATGTGCTCATTAAAAGATTGTACGCAGGAGTAGAGGATTCCAAGGTCTTACCTCGTTAGCGATGAAGGTTTCGGTGTGAAGCTTGAATCGGTAGCTGTCTCGGAAGACAACTTGTGCGAGTCTAAAAACCAGTCAATTGTTGTTTTTGGCCAAAGGAAAGTCGAGAAGAGTCTGGGTCAAACGTACGGAGCTCCTCTGCCAGGATCATGAATGATGCTCTTCACCGTCTTTGTCATTCGCATCGTTAGCTGAGAACTGTTTGAGGATAGACAAGGGCGTCCAGAGGAAAGCGATCCGGAATAGTCTCGCGCCCCAGATTTTGCCCCAACTGCCCAAGAATCTTTAAACTTACACCTCGAACATATCCCTTTCTCTCTGCAAAGTCCAAGTTTCTGAATTGAGCCGGGGCCTCTGCATAAATTTTGTCAGTTTGTTGAGTAACAATAGGGACCAGTCTCGAATCGGAGTCGTAGGGGGACGAAAGAGACATTTGGAAGACGAACTGTTGAGCCGAGTGTTGGCCGTAAAGATAGAGCCTCTGCCCTTTCTCTGGTTGCGAATAACGCGACCCATCGTGATTGTTATCGACGATGATGTTGACTGAGGGTGTGGTCTTTGACGATGTAAATTTCGAGGCGGGATTTCTTACTGTGCGATGGAATCGCGCCAGGGTAAATTAGCGAGCACGTGCAGATAGCTTGATTTATTGCCTCGACTTCAAGGCTACAGCGCTAATGACCTTCCGATTTACTCGACGACCTCCCCTCAATAACTTCAAAGTAACAGCAGTCCACACCAGTTTGTAATGCCCAAAGCAACGATCAACATAACTCCGGACATTGGTAATCGAGTCACACTTGCGTCTCCCAATATTGATGCAGACATTTGTCAACGCGTTCATGATAGATAGAGTGCTGGTGGTGATGCTAATCATTCTCATCTGAATCTTACGCTTGACCATCGCGCTACATTCAAGTGAGCTTTGCAGGAGTGTCAAATTCCACATTTTGTTATGGTTCTGAAATCCTTCATAGTATCAGCGATAGCCTTCATTTGTATCTCTTTGCTCTACTGAGATCGATTCGTTGGAATTTTTCATTCCGCTGAGAAAGCGCATCAGATATGACAGAAATTTTCGATATCGCGATGTTGGCAAGTGCCTTGAAAGTTTGCGATAGGGAGATGAAATGCGCAACGTACTGGAATGTTTTTGTCTAGAACCCCGCCTGTTTTATACACTTTACTACATGGTGTGCATTTTTCACCCCATCAAACTTCAACCAGCAATTTCATCATGTATCATTATACAGGATCAGTACTTTTGAATGAGACAATCAACCACGTTCCAGGTCCGACAGAGGCGCTCACATGGTGGTCGAAATAGGCCGCGCTCGGGAGCTGTCATGACATAGATACTTTTCAGATCTTAGCCTCTCAGACTTTTCCCAAACCTGTTCAATTCTCATAATCGATCTTGGTAAGATCGTGGAGATTTTCTTGCATCTACTCACACTGCCCGAAACTGTCTTTGTTGCTTCCATACTACGGTCGAGTTTCCCACAAACTATCCTCTTCAGGTTCCCTTATTGTGTCTCCGACATTCGATATTCAATGTTTTGATTTATGTAATCTTACCTCATTACATTTATCAATGTGGAGATATCTCAAATAACCATCAATGGGGTCAACCATCGGAAGCAAGGTTTCCAAAACCTGAGTTGGTAAGCGAAAGCCCATTGGAACGCGAGGCAAGACACGGTACTGTAAGGCAAGGAAGCGTAGACGCAAAGCGACGTCCGCCAAATATCGAAGACCCTCTCCCACGAATAGCGCCTCACGCCCATTTAACAAACAGCAATTATGCACTCCTCTTAGGTTAATGTGAAGCTTTGAGAGCAACAGGTGTCACGGTGGCGAATTATAATGAGCAATACATACCTGGGAGTATATGCCCGGTGGAAAGAGTGAAAGATACAGGGCTTACCTTTCAAGATTATGGGATGCGGGCCAAACAGATTGGACATTGGACTAGCTGTCAAATGTGTTGTGACTTTGTGAGACATTGGAAACCTGACTGTTTGGGTGGTTGGATTCACTGGAGTCTAATTAACTCCCTTATTTTGGAAGACTGTGTGCCTAATGTTACCAAAGTCGTGCGTGACTTGTTAGATTGCTTTAGCCTAGACCAATGAACCTCATTGACCTCGCGCTTTGTCGTCGGTAAAGCTCCTCTGACTTCATCTCTCCGGAATCGACAACCCCGACCCCCTCAATCATCAACAACACCAAAATGAGTTCCGACGATTCTTCGGAGCTCTCCTCCGTCCCCTCAGATGTAGAGAACGAACTTCAATTAAAGAAGAAGAATGGCATCCTCAAATTCTTCTCGAAAACACCTCGCACTTCTGCCGCAGCACCCAAGGTCGAGGCATCGCCTCCACGAAAGCAACGCGCACCCTCCCCTCCTCATGAGTTCGTCCTAGCAGATAATTCCGACATTGCAGTATGTATACTTGTGTACCGTCGCGCTCCTATCAGCTATTCACGTAGAAAACGCGTGATTGTGTAGAGGTACCATGGCTAACGCGCATTTGATAGTTTATCTGCATGTTCCGCTCGCGGTTCACCGAAGCTTTTCCTAAATCCCTTGTCAACTTTGGTCCTCAAGAGCTTGAACGAGATGTTGTTGAGACTATTCCTGGGGAGGGCGTAGAGCATTTCCTTTGCGCAGTGCTTGGACTGGTGTTGAACAGAAAGCAGGATGTCAAGTAAGTAACTTTGCGCAAACTGCATCGCAGATGAAAAACTTTGAGCGCTGACTCAATTCATATCAAACAGGTCAGGGCATTACAATCGCGCGCTCGAAGAGGCTATACAAACACACAAGTCGCAATGGGCGAAGGACTGGGAATCCAAGAATCCACTGTCGGGAGGAGCCACATTTTCGTCCATGTCACCGACAGAGCGAGTAGGGATTCCGATTGATTGGACTGGCTCTTTGCTAATTGCCTGTTCAGCTTACTCTTCTGCGATCCCTTATTTACTGGGCCTTGTCTTCATCAGACGCTGTCAAGGGCATAATTCAAACATCTTACAAGCAGAATCGCCATGAGGACGACCTCAATCAACCACTTTCGGTACAGCCATGGGGATCTGATAGCGACAAGCGAAGATATTACTTGATTGAAGGTCTAGATGACACGCATTTCAGGGTCTATAGAGAAAGCAACTATACCGGCTTGAAGAGAACTTGGTGGAGCGTTGCTGGCGATATCGACGAACTCAAGGCCCTGGCAGAACACCTCACGAATGAGGACGGCGGCCAAAAGGCTAGGCTACTGAGCTCAAAGATGATGGCCGCAATTCCCAGATTTGAAGCCACTGAAGAGGTAAATACGGGCTCGGATTTTTGTATGTACCATACTAACTAAGACATTAGAAGCGTAAGCGTCGCGAATATCGTCAAATCCGCAAGCAGCAATTCAAGCGTCCTGAACCAAACTATTCGATGTACGAAGGACGGACTAGAGGCAAGAGGATGAAGTATACGTACTCCGATGAGGAGGAGGAGATCTACTCAGACTCTACTACGGCCCGCAGATCGGCTCGTAATACAGGTACACATACTCCAGCCGAAGCGTTGGGCCCTACCATAACCCAAAGTGGGAGACAGGTCAAGTCACGCCACGGTGGTGCCTACGGTGAGAGTATATTAAGCGGAACAACTCCTGGTCTAACGGCTGGAGGCTTCCCTGGGGGCTACGATGGGGCAATTGATGAGCCAAGCCATGATGAGAGCACTACAGGCCGTCCCCGGAGAGCTGCAGCGACCACTGGACAGCCTTCCAAAGCCAAACCAGGCAGACACATTGAGGGTTACAATGGTGTTGATGAGATGACCAGTGATGAGGAGGACGATGCTAGTGAGCAAGACTATGGTGATGATGAGGATGAGGATGAGAATGTTCCTTTAGAGAGCGATGTTGACGATCAGGACGAGATCTCGGATGAAGATGAGGAGCTGGACGACGATGACAGAGAGCCAAAGAAGTTAATTGTCAAGTTGGCGTTGAAGACTCCTACACCCGAGCGAAAGACGACCATCAAACTTCGATTCTCACCTAGTCGCTCGCCCGAAAAGGAATCCTCCAAGGCTCTCTTCCCAGCTACGACGAACGGCACTCAAGTTCCAACCTCAGATGCACCTTACGCTAGCTCTGTTGCACCTACAACTGAAGTCAAGGAGAATATCCAGCCAGTGTCATCACCCAATAATGGTGCTGTATCAGCAAACCCGTATGGAGCTCCACCCAAACCTCAAACAGAACCCCCATCTCCACTAGCGATTCGCAGTAGCCCAGAGAAGCCTGCCTTTACAGCCTCTATCGATGTTGGCAATTGAAGAATCGACTTCGGTATTGGTGAGCGAGCGGCCATGATCCCTTGTACCAATTCTTTTGGGCACTTTGCAGTTGCTTTCTACGATAGTGCACTACGGTCTTATTTTTTTCAGTTCCACAAAAGCGAGAGCTGCATTATTGTAAATGGATGGGTGCATTGGCGTTGCGAGGGGATTTCCACCCATATTGAGGGACCAGCCAGCCATAGCTATTAGATGTGACAATAGAATAGAAGCATCTTATTAAGTGCAAACCACACAGACCATTTTCTCTTTCACCTCATGAAGCACGATTGTTTACTTTCCAGTCTGGCTCTGGCTCTGGCTCTGACTCTTGGCATATATCGCCTGCTAAACTAGTCAAATGATTTACTAGCCAGCCAATAGTAGTATCCCGGTGATTCTCGAAACTAGGCATTGTCTCAGATGAAGATATAATAATCAAACTGGAGAAGTGAAATGCAGGAACATGTTCTAAGGAAAGATCAATTTCGGGGGTGAGGCGGTTTAGTGACAAGAGCTCAAAGCTGGGTTGCTCTGCTCTCAGAACGAAAGAGTACCTTCGACTTCCAATAAGCTATGCACACAGAGTACTCTGCAGAATCATAACACCAACGGTATTTAACGAAGTGTCTTGGGTTTTGATAGTAGTAGGTGCATAATTCTACACCCTATGTTTGATCCAGTATCTGCAATACGAAAGTAAAGTTAACACAATGATATATCGCAAGAAAATGAAAAGCCAATTGAGAGCAGGTAACACCCGCCCCATGGAATATTGATGAGGGCCGCAGGGATATCTCGAGTTATCTATCGATGATACGTACGACAATTTAGATACGAAAGGGGACTTAGAAAAGACAGTAGCTTGTGATTAATATCAAAGCATCTCAGCGTGCTAGACAAATGCTACTTGTTTTGCTCTACATACTATTTGACACCTGACTACTTTTCGTAGCCCTGTACACATGCATCTTCTAGCATGCAGAGGCTTAGTAGCTATTGCATTTGAGCTCCATCAGAGAAGATACTGGGTTCACCGTGTACAGCAAGCAAGTATAAATCAAGACCTTACTCAAAGTGCCGAAATAAATTTCTAGCAGCACGGCCTGCTCAACAGCAACAGGGTTCTTTCCTCTGTGCTCACTCTTTGAACATGTACTCATAGAACGAACCCCAAACGCCATTTTATACATCTCAATCAACCCCTCCCAAACTCCAGCTACCCTTTCCCCCCATTTGAGCATCCTCCTAATCACTCGAACTCTGATTCTGATAATACTGCATGAAGAAAGCATCAGCAAAACCCCCACACATCACCACCCGAATGACGTCTCCAACTCACATCTCCCACCTCAGACGCCAGCTTTGCATTGCCCCCGAGCTCCTGCAAGCTCCGCGGCAGCTCCCAATTATTCGTCCTGTACCACCAGCGACGCGCCTTGGCGCCTACCGAGCTACCGCTGAGTTCTGCAGTGCGGTTCCAGTATCGCCAGCCCTGGAGAGCGAGGGACCAGACCATGCCTTGGACGAGGGGGAGGATCAGCTATACGTTTTCCCGTTAGCGACCGACCTCTTAATCAATCAATTCACTTTGGTAGTGAGAACAGCTAGGATATATAAGTGAAAACAAACCTGATCCCTCAAGGTAATGAATGCCACGCCCCAGTTACTTTCCGCGCCCTTGATGCTCGCCAGATAGCTCTGCTCGAACCGTAAATCGGGCAAGGGCCCAAAGCTATGCCGACGAGGTACCGGCTTCAACACGCTGTACGGGATATCCTCCTCTTCTTCTCCATCTTCTACTTCGGCGTCGGAAGCATCGATACCATCGGAGTCGTAAGCGTACTTGTCCAGAGAGAAGTCGGAGTGGGAGAGGTAGACGGGTTGTTTTTGGGAGGCGGCGGTGGACGGGTTGAGATCGTGAGTGGGTGAGGGGGCGCGGTTGATGGAGGCTGATTGTATGGTAGAGGCGATCTCCATGGGAAGTGAGGAGGACATGTCTGTGGTGTTTTGGGCGGTGGATGGGGTTGAGGGGAGAATGCTGTGCTGTTGAGTTGAAGGGAGCGGAACTTGATTGGGTTGAGCTTTGGGAGACGGGAGGAGCCGAGACCTTACATGTAGACAGACGGGATTCGACAACACTTCCCAACTTCAATTGCAATACTTGTAGGTCGAATGGTATGAAAACATCAGCCACTGCAGATCAGCAGATTCAATGGTTCCTAATAATGACGTTTATTTCCTTTTGCGATGCAACCATCAGATAAGAATCACCCTCAAAACGTGAGGGTGTAAAAAACGAGTGGCTAGCTAGCTAAGACAAGGTCTAGAAAGTCCACAATATCATATGTCCGGCGGTTCTTGTCTATCCTCATATGTACCCGAACGCTTTCAACTCGGGAATTTCTTATGTCAAAAAATTGTTTTTTACCAATTCAGGTATTTCCTATATGTACTCTGCTTCCTTTTCTGTCTTAGCAAAGTACTGTACTGTCATCTTGCGGGCTCTCTTCACGTTTCTCGGATTTGTCTTTGATGTAAGCTACATCCTAGGTATTCTTATTCCATCATCTCTTCCTTGCGACCCGGGCTTCTAAGCTCGCGAACCAGCTCCAAGTTGAGTCAGATCAGATTAAATCCTGAGAACACAGTCACCTGTGCGGAGTCCTATCTCCTTCCTGGCCGTTCACCCATCAACCACGTGGTGTTACATGACCCTTCTTGACAGTCAAAATTGCTGCGGCATAGGGACTTATATCAGTCCTCCCATATGGTGTCAACGTAAAATAAGACACGTGTTTATCTTCAAGCTGTCAGGTGGGAAGAAAGTGTGAAAAAAACGCTAAAACGTGACTCTGTGCGGCTCTTGACAAGAACTCCCGGCGTCCTGCAGGTTTAAAGATGCCCTAATGCGAGTCTATTCCGATTAAGCACTCATTTCGGTCTTGTTCCGGTGCTGAGAGCGCTTGTCATACAAAAGCATCCCCCCCTGTTGTGAGCACTGCACTTGGAAGCTAGCTTGAGGCGATTGCATGTTGCACCATTCCAGATATCGGGGCTCTGGACAATTGAAGTGGGGGTTGGTCCTGTGCTGTGCGGGATCACGCATGTGTTTATCATTCCCAATCTCCCTTCAGCATGGCTGACGCTCAATCACAATATCATCTTGACAACAACATATATGTCTTGAGGTAGGCCCGATGTTCCCACTTGCGTTGGATCTTCCTGCTACGCCTCTCGAAGCTGAAGCTGAAGTGAAAGCAGCTAGTCTGCTGTTCAGCTGGCTCTCGATATCTTAAATGTGCTACCTTTCCGAGAGCGTCGTGGTATCACTTAGTAGTCTTTCGCTAATAGTTATTGTGTGACTCCGATCAAGGACTCCCCTCTTGTTCTATGATCTAGATCAAAGTTAATCACCGAGCTCGGTTGATTGTGCACGCAACAGTTTCCCAGATCTGCAAGCAGTCTTGATCAATCTAAACACCATTAACCAACGTCAATCAGAGCCAGCCAGCTAGGAATTATGGGGGCGGCCCAAAAAGAGAAAAAAAAGAGAGGCAGAGGCGAGTGCCGAAACATATTAAGTTACCGCTGTACGTGCTAAAAACAAGTCCAGATCATTTCCGAAGAAAAAAAGTTGGCCCGTAAACAGCTTGATAGATTGCTCTTCGGCTTCAGCTCACAGCTTTCAGCTTTCTTCCAACTCAACCCCTTCCGCATCCCCACTTCATCCGCTTTACCCCTCCACCATCATCCCGTCGGTTCGCAGCATCAAGAACTTCCCGCCTAAGCTACCACATACACATATTGTCCTACTAGGGTGTACAACCTAAGACTGTCAACAGTCAAGTTTGTATTTTGTTGTAAAGGGAAATGAGGTACCTGATCGTCCACCTAGGCTTTAAATCCAAGACTCTTTTTTTTTGTAGATATTTGTACCTCTGCAGTACCTACTTAAGCATGTAGAGTTTCTGCTCTCGATATATGCTGAGGTGACGTCCGCAGGTTCCACGAACTGTCGCGTACGTAGGGCAATGGGGTCCTGTACAATCCAGCTACAACAACAGACAGAGCTAGGATGAGAGCTAGCTACTGTATTGCTATGCTTTCCCTGGTTGGTATTATCTCCGGGGCATTCTTATCACAATTATGCACTTTGTGGTGGCAAGTCAACTCGGTCCACAGAAAGTCGCGAATATACTGCTAAAAGCAAATTATCGGCAGATAAAATGTTGACTTTACTACTAGAGTTTTATGCGGATATTAAAAACATTTATTAAAAAAGAAGAAAGAAAAGAAAAGAAAAATTGGATATCACACGTCGTCTCTGTACCGTATGGAGCGATATGCATATCATTACTTTGTTGCACAACTCACGCATTTATATATCTGCCTTACGAATTCGACATGCATGCATGAAGCCTCATCTGTCGTGGGCCGAAACGAACAAAGATGCCAGCTGCCATATTGGAACGTCAACTCTGGAGCGAATATTCGCCCCATTGGTCGCAGACTGCGTTGTCACTCCACTCGTCCCTCTCTGCCTCCTTGGCCATATATATCTACGCAGGAGAGAGGCGCGGAGGCCAAGGGAGGAGGGTGAAGGCCCTTTGCGATACAGTATCCTCATTTTTCATCACAGTTACAGTATAGTATTTAAAGAAAAGAAGAGGTAAGAAGAGGAAATAAAGCAGAAGAATACATA
This sequence comes from Ploettnerulaceae sp. D365, assembly GCA_003988805.1. Taxonomy (NCBI): domain Eukaryota; kingdom Fungi; phylum Ascomycota; class Leotiomycetes; order Helotiales; family Ploettnerulaceae; species Ploettnerulaceae sp. D365. The sequence continues at coordinate 388,067 of QYAL01000019.1, forward strand.
ACTTCTACGCTGGGATGGGATGGGATGGGCAAACATCACGCCAGTGACCTGCACTGTAATATATTGTACACAATTAAGTACTGTAACTTTCGCGCGGCTGGGTCCGAAAGCATGGATACAGTACAGACTGTACTATATCCATGCTTTCGTGAAACAAAAACCAAGGCGGAGTTCTCTTGTCTCCCAGCCCGTGCTTAATCATCTTTCTTGGCTTTTCACGCTTGCGACTCGGTCTCGGTCTGTATGAAATCATGCTACATAGCTTGTGGGTGAAGAGCAGAGCTGCAGGAGTTTTTATCCTAGGTACTGTACTGTAATTGTACGTTAGTAGAGTACAGTATACATAGGTCGGGACGTAGAAGCGAAAGATAAAGATCTTGAAGATCTCCCGATTCTCCTCACTTTACTGTACAGTATCTGCACTGTGTACTCTACACTATTGTGCGCTATGTTCGGCTCGTAGCCGTGGAACTGCCCTACGTATTCGGACCCCTGAGGCTTGTTGACAAGGGAAGTGATGTGATTTCTCGCTATCCCCTACCCTAATAATAATACAGTACTCGCATTGCCAGATCCAAATATCACATGAAGAGAAGAAGTATGAACCAATGCCGCTATCTTGTCTTTAGAGTACCTTATTTTGTATAATTTACTATCGTCTTATACGACCAACCGCAGCATTATTTACTTATTACAGTATGTGTTTGTCAAAGTAGTAGTCAGCGGTACAGTATCAGAGGCACCGATCAGTTCGATCAGTGGCGTTTCTAAGCTCCCAGACCACACCAGCCGTCCCCGTCCCGTCCCAAAGCCGTATCCACTCGCCAATAATCATGATTACAGTACTGTAATAAGCGGAGAGAATCGAAGTACAAGCACGGTTCAGTTACATGACTGTATCAATTCCAGCACCGCTTGGTTCTTTAACCCCAACGAAAAAAGAACAGTACCGGTCCTTATGGTGTGAACGATCAATTACATCTTCACAGTACATGAGAGATCCTCCAGCCCTGCTCCTACTCCTGCTCCTGCTCCTGCTCCTGCTCCTGCTGTACCTCCATCCGATCCCTCTTACATATAAGGTAATTTTAGAGCGGCTCTCTTCTCCCCTCCACTACCTCTAAATCTCGTCGTTAACGTTCGTTACTGTACCTCCCGAAGGTTTGTAGCTGGGGCAAAATATGATACTGTACAGTAGAGAGACGAGATGATTATATATTTGTTAAATCGATTTATCACCAATCACTTGGCTGTCATACCATACCATATTACCCCCCTCCGCCTCCGCCTCCCCCCCATGTATAACCCACGGATGCAGAGTGGCTTGTCTGGCACATGCCACCGAGATGTCATCCTACCTTATTATTCTTGGTGTGAAGTTGCCATGCGTTCGCTCGTCCGTCCGTCCGTCCGTTCGTTCGTTCGTTCGTCCCTGTCAAATCATAGGTGCAGTGTAATTAACCTCTGATATCTTCTCCCATCACTTCGGTCCGCTCCACTTCACTTCTCTCCACACCTTCTAGCCTGCTTCTCTAGAAGCTCAGTACATGTCTTTCTTCCCTTCCCTTCCATTTCCCTATTAAAAAAAAGCCTTCTTTTCCTCCCGATGCCATCTCCTGTCGACCACTGTTTTCTTCGTCTAAGAACAAGCGCGGGTCGACCGCAAAACGGCAAACAATATATCTAGTAGTATCACGGGAGAAGATTCAAACCGACTGCAGTTCGAAGAGCTCTTTCAAAACGGAGGAAGGGCTTGACTCACGCTTGGCATTATAGTAGATACTTGAAGTGCTCCTAGAGGAGAGGAAGCAGCAAACCTTCAATGGTGATGGATATATCTTTTACCAGACACAACTTGATCATATACCGGCCTAATCAGCCCTCGGAGTACAACCACGGTGCTTACACTTCCTGCTTGGATATATAATTTAAACGCTACACTGGATCATCATGGGCTGGGTACGTATCCATGATTCTATCCCCTCCTTACTGACTCAATCCTAATGTCCGTCAACAGGTCGAGAAGACGAACATGGCCGTGGCCCGAAGTGTGGTGGGAAGGCATTTCCGCCTAGAGTTTTCTGGACATCGTCTTGAGAGGAAAGGCTCAAGGTTTATCACGGAAATCAGGGCTGGGCTTGCTACCTTCTTTGCAATGGCATACATCATCTCCGTCAATGCGTCAATAGTTGCTGGTGCGCCTTGTCCTCCCACTTGTCACTAGCTGCGGTACAGTACTGACTTTGAATCTAGCTAGTGGAGGAACATGTGTATGTGAACCGAATAGCAGCTTTGAGGATGACAAGTACTGTCAAGCGCCCGGCAATCCATCGGTGGTTGCATATAATATCTGCAAGCAAGATATCAACCGCGATCTGGTAACGGCTACAGCAGCTATTTCGTGTCTGACAAGCTTCTGCATGGGAGTATTCGCGAATATGCCCATAGCTCTCGCTCCTGGCATGGGATTGAACGCCTACTTCACCTATCAAGTTGTTGGTCCCAATGGCTCGGGGGTTATCCCATACCGCTTAGCATTGACTGCTGTCTTTGTTGAAGGATTGATCTTCGTCGCTCTCTCTATACTCGGTCTCAGACAGTGGCTGGCACGCACGATACCTCGAAGCCTGAAGATCGCAAGTGGAGCTGGTATTGGTCTCTACCTCGCTCTCATCGGCCTTACCTATGATGCTGGAATTGGTGCCATCACAGGAGGAGGGAGCACCAGTGAACCTATAGCCTTGGCCGGATGCGTACCCTCCCTTCTCGACCTTGATACAGGAGCTTGCATGTCTGACAAGATGCGAAATCCTACGTTGTGGATTGGCATATTCTGCGGAGGCATCTTCACCTCCTTCCTAATGATGTACAGAGTCAAAGGCGCTATCATCGCCGGCATTCTCCTCGTGTCCATCATCTCGTGGCCTCGAGGCACGGCAGTGACTGCCTTTCCACACACAGATCTCGGGGATTCATCCTTCGACTTCTTTAGAAAAATAGTAACATTCCACCCCATTACAAAGGTTCTCGCGGTGCAAGAATGGGACCTCACCGGCTCAAACGCAGGTCAATTTGCCGTTGCCCTAGTCACCTTCCTCTACGTTGATATACTCGATTGTACCGGAACACTCTACTCCATGGCACGCTTCTGCGGAGCCATAGACGAGGACACCCAGGATTTCGAAGGCAGCGCCGTTGCCTACCTCGTCGACGCTCTAGGCATCACCATCGGTTCTCTCTTCGGCTGCCCTCCCGTAACCGCCTTTATCGAATCCGGAGCCGGAATCTCAGAAGGTGGCACAACCGGCATCACAGCCTGTATAACCGGCCTCTGCTTTTTCATCTCCATCTTCTTCGCTCCGATCTTCGCCAGTATTCCTCCGTGGGCGACAGGATGCACACTCATCCTAGTCGGTGCTATGATGGCGCGCGCTTGCACGGATATCAACTGGCGTTACATTGGAGACTCCATCCCAGCCTTCCTCACCATGGCACTCATGCCATTCACGTACTCCATCGCCTACGGTCTCATTGTCGGTATCATCACCTACATAATCCTAAACACCGGCGCCTGGCTTATCGCTCAAGCTTCCGGCGGACGTATCATCCCTCATGACCATGAGCATAAAGACTACTGGACTTACAAAGTCCGCGACGGCCTACTTCCTGGCTGGGTCAAGCGCGCGGCGAGGGGTAAGAGAGATTTCTGGCGTGATTGGGATTTCGATGCCGAGGAGTTGACGAGCAGAGATTCGTACGTCTTGGCGAGGAAGGAGAGGGAAAGTGGAAGCGTGATGACCACGCCTGGGGTAGGTCCATTAGAGCAGCAGAGTGTGGGATCCAAGGCTCGAATTGTGTCGGGAGATAGGAGCTGGGACATGCAGACTGTTCCTGGCTACCCGATTCCCATGGTTGTGGGCAGCGAGGCGGATTTGCAAGCCCACCAGACGGGATCTCCTTCTGGGAGGTGAAGAGAGGGAGGAGTAGAAAGGAAGAGAATCTGGATGGATATGGAAAACCGTATGGGTTGGAAAGAGCTGGATGTGTGTTAGTAGAATTGCTGCGTTCTGGGTATTGGCTCGGTTGTGATCGGATTAGGAATACAGTACTAGGCGTCATCTGGGATAGGTAGAAAAGGAGAGGAGATAGGAGTAATGTCTGGACAAATTTAAAGTTCTAATACAAACAAGGCTAACAGACTCAACTATTCCTCTTGATTGCTTTAATAGCCGCAATGTCTCTCAGTCCTGAAGTTACATCATAGCGTTAGAGGTGGGAGGCTATTAATGTGCACAAGTTGATGGAAGTCATTCTCGACGGTCAAAGCTCAGCATAGCAAGTCAGAACTTAAGCAGTAATCAATCTTATTCGTTTCTCCGCAATTTAAGAGCCCGTATAGTCAACTATCCGTAGTCAGGCTGAGCAACGTAGTAGGTACCTTATGTCCCGCGGTGCAATCAATACCAGGCCCACATGCTCCAGACCCTCAAACGGGGTAAAAAATCCCAATCCCAATCCCAATCCCAATCCCATAATCAGAACGCTACCGAAGAGACAAAAGAGACACTCAAGTAATCCGACCCTCAAAAAAAGCCCGTAAGGAAAAGAAAAAGCCATATGTACCCAGACAACGTAGTCCAACATCATTATCATCAACAAGTATGTGTAAAGTGAGCCGTGAGGCTGTATCCTTCCTTTCTATCGTATCCAGTGTCTGCTTCCCTTCCAAGAAGTCAATCTCGAGTCAACTTCTGCATCCCATTCGTATCCTATCCTTTCCTGCGCAGACATCCAAGCTATTGTGCTTGTTGGTGATGTAGCACCACTTTTACCTATTCGTATACTTCGTAATTCGTCATATTCGCTCCGCGTCAACCAAATCTTCTTCTTCCCGGTAACAAGACAAAAGAAATTCGTTATACATCAAGTACCCGCCTCAAAAACGAGAAGTAAAGCTCCGTCCAAGCGGCGGTCTTGGTCCACCAGTCTTTGGCGATCTCTTATTACTTTGACTGGAAGCATTGTTTGCATTCGAACCGATTTTCTGAAAGCCTGCCATGATGTCCCAATTCTCACCACCCATATCCTCGTTCAAAAATTCCGCCGAAAAGAAGTCCTCCTGCGGAAGGTCAAACGCGTTCAGATTGAAGTTGCAGCTTGAGAATTTAGATGGAGAGTCCAGGTTCAGGAGTTTACTTGGCGACTCCATGGGCCCCCCAAAGCTTTTGAGGGGTGAGCTGTAATTGTTCATGCCGGGCGGGAACTTCAGGAGAGGAGTAGAGGTGATGTTCTTGTTGAGACTAGCGCTAGATATGTCTGCTAGGATGTTCGCAGATCTCGATCGGTCTAAGCGAGGTCGCTTCGCTGATTTCTTCTCAGGAGAACCGTTGCTGACTGTGAACAATGAAGATGAAACACCAGCGAAGATATCGCAGTCAGCACCGAAGTCCTGAAACATGTAATTAGAGTCATCGAGATGAAACGCAGGGCTCCAAGGTGTATTCTCGTCGAGCGTGGTCATTCCACGAAGTGGTGAGCCGACCATTTCACGCACTCGATCCCGATGAAGACGGAGATTGGTGTTAGGGGACACAGATGGAGGAGGTCGAACTGGAGCCTTCAGTTTCACGGCTGGAGTGAGAGGCGGTAGCATCTGTGAGTGCTCAATCTTGGAAGCACCCAGCCGTAGAGGTGACGAGGAAGGCGGAGCAAAGAGAGCGCGACCCAACTTGGTTGGACTATCATACGAAGAACCGCGAATTCGTGCAATCTCCTCTTCAGCACGACCACGCTTGATTCTGGGCCGATCGGCTTCCGAGGTAAGCAATCGATGAGGGCGCAATGCGGACGATTCGAGTGACGAGAAATATCCGCTGTCATCCATCGAGGCGTATTTGCGCTTATGAGATCGAGTTCTCGAGGATGAGGGAAAACGAGGAACTGGTGGAGGCGTGTCATGCCTTTTAGATGGGTGTCGAGCTACTGGTGGCGACGAATGCATAACGGCCATTGGTGGCGAGGATTGTATGAGAGGCGAAGAAGGAATTTGAGGTTCGTCATCACCCTCTGACTCTGTGTTGCATGCGTCCGAGCCAGGAATCGTTGCATCTGAAGATAGTTCGGGAATAGTGGATAACTGCTGCCCCAAGACTGAATGTGTTGGCTGCGAGGATGGAGGAAGCTCCGGTCCATGTGCAGGAGGTGGCGGTGGAGGCTTGAACTGAGCAGATTCCGGCAAATTGACTGGTGTCAGGTTGGTTGATAGGACAGGAACATTCTCATTAGGTCCAGCTGGCTTCCGCATAGCCTTGTCCTTGAGGAATTGGCTCTCCATCCCCGGCTGAATTGCCCAATAATTACCCTTTCCCGGATCGTCCTTCGGCCTCTCCTGCTTGATGAACGCCTTATTCAGACTGAGGTTGTGGCGAATACTATTCTGCCATCCTGCTTCCTGAGCGTTGTAGAAGGAGTAGGTATCTGAAATCCATTTGTAAATCTGAGCTAGGGTGAGACGTCGATTTGGCGCTCTCAGAATGGACATGCCGATAAGCTGAGCATAGCTGTGAGGAGGCTTCAAACCATCGTCGTGTAGAGGAGGAAACGAATCCGGAGCTGGCAGGTCCTGTAATTCCAAGTCATCCTCAGCCTCCCTATTCTCCTCAACCTTCGCTTGCTTGAAGGGTCTAGACTCTTGGATTGGAGCCGCATCCAACAAGCGTTTGCGCGGTGGCTTCTGAGGGTAATATCCTTCTAGTGAGAAGTTCGATTTGGGAAGGCCGTCGTAGGGAGCTATGGGGTGGAATTGCTGTGAATAGTTCTCCTGATCCAATGTTGTATTGTTCGAAAAATTCGTGAACAAAGTCTTCGTTGGGTCGAAAAGTTGTTTCTTCTCCATAGAATCGGTGTTGTATGACGGTCCTCCCGGTGGAGGCATCGATACCATGCTCAACTTGTTGCCAAAGGGGGCTCTCGAAGGTGAGCTGGATGTCTGGTGGGCTGACTTAAGGGGGGATTGCTTGCTCGGCCCAGACTGAGGCGGATTGAAAACAATATTCCTCCCCGATGTAGTATTCTTCATAGGACGGAGTGGCGAGAGCTTCTTCGTATTATTCGAAACTTGCTCTAATGGCATAGGGGCGCGATCGAAAGATGAACCTGGGTCTTGGTAAATCTGCAGCGGCTGCTGCGAATAACGCGTCGAAGACATCTTGGGTCGACGACGCGACGGAAAGTTTGGGAATATCTGAGGCTTCAGCACATACACGCGTGTATGTATGGTCAGAGGGTATTGATGTCGTCGAGAGCTGCATTATCTGGTATTAGCCTTATGGGAAAGTTGAAGAGCCTTCAATGGGAACTGAGGATGAGGGAGCCTACTGTACTCAAGTGGGTTGGGTGCTGAGGGACGCAGTCCAGGATGGTCGATTGGATTGTGGAGCGAGATTGCGGTGGATTCCGCGTTCGACAGACGAGGAAGTAAGGGCAGACGGCGTTACTGTAAAAGTCTCGGGCGGTAATGTAGTAAAGGTTCTTAACAGGCCGAGTGCTGGGTTGAAGGAGTGCACGGTGTAGTAAGGTATGGGTTTTGAGGTTGTAGAAGTCGGTATGAGGTTGATGTTCCCGAGTTGGAAATGGATGGAGAGGTGAGGCGGCCAGATGAGGGGAAACAAGGGAAGTAGTAAGTAGTGTAAGTAGGTACAGTAGTGAATGGTGGGTGGGTGTGTGGATGCGCAAAGTTTTAGTCTGATCGACGCAGAGTAGAGAGTAGAGTAGAGTGGCGTACAGTTACTAGTAGTGAAAATACTGTACTGTATTGGTACTGATACGGCGGGGAAAGGATAAGAGCAGGAGAGAACAAGAAGGTGGGCGGGCTGAGGTACAGTACTGTACTGTAGGAGTGCCGGCCAACAGCTTGGCCTGGTCTAGTCTGGTCTGGTCTAGTCTTGCGGAAGCAAGGAAGACGAGAAGAGAGACAAGATGTGTGGGTTTATTCCTTGAGCCTTAGTAGTGTGAATGTGAATGTGATTGACTGTGACCTCTGAATGTATCACGACGTCAGAAGATATTCATCCGCCTTGGACTGAGCTCGTCTCTTAGGCGCGCCTCGCGGATTATTCTACGAAGTAGACACACAGAGGGACCTGCAGGGCGAGTTTCTCGTAGAGTATCAGATAAGAGGGCGGCTCTTCTTGTTCGACCAATAGAAGTTTTCTTGGTAGACAACAGAGCGGAAGAGTCTGTAGGATGCGAGCAAGGTCTGTCCTCCCTTCTTCTCTTCTCTGGTCCAACGGGAAAGAATGCCAGCACGGAATCCGAAAAGTCTGTGATATTTTGAGGTTTGCCGGGGTGGTAAGTGCTGAGAGCGGATCGATTGGCTGTGATGGATCCCCTTTACTATTGAGGTCGTAGGTCGTGGGTCGTGGGTCGTGGGTCGTGGGAGTGTTGACGAGGGTCGGATGCGGATGGTCGATGTCGAACGCGTTAGCGCCCCCTAAGGTCACGACGCGCTTTCTTGTTTACCTTTTGGGATACGCGTCGTCCAATCAGCGGTGAGGAGATACTGTATGAGTTCCTTCAAAACCACACTAGAGCATCACATCAAGGCTGTAGAACAGTCCCTCATTCATCCAGCATTTACCGCCTTGAAGAAAGGACAATTACATGTATTTCATGTTGTTTTTTTTCTTTCCATTCACATTCCTACTCCCACTCTCCATCATCTCATTCCCTACCGTGGCACCATAATGAATTCTCGTCCCATTCGTCCCATTCTTACTCTACTCCTTCTCCCAGCTCATCCCTTCCTACCTTCGCCCACCCATACTTTGTACTCTACTACATGTACTAGGTCCCCCATCGCTCACCACCATGCCATTCATACCCAGTTGATCCACCCTTTCAATCCTCAAAATTCATGCAAACCCTCTGTCTCCGAGCATGTGCCCTGGCATTTCCTACCTACCTAATAGTCGGTCTACCACTATAGTTCTGCGGGCTCTGACTATTACTACGACTAGAACCTAAAAAGAATATAAAATAAAATTGGTTTTTGTACAACGCATCCTGACTTTGCTCCATCCTCTCACCCCTCGTGCTGGCAGATAGGTCAATTCGCACTAATACCCCCTAGCCCTATCCTATCGCCCCATTATTCCTTGTTTGACCCTAGCTGCTACGAAGAAACCAAAATAGCTCAGGATATAGAATGACGTTGGGTTCTCGGGATCGCCGGTGAGTGGCTCAGCTGTGAGAGAAGAGACCTGACTTTTATGTTGACTTGTGCTTCCGCCTCGCGTAATTTTGTGAGGGTTATGAAAGGGGATGGTATGTTAATAATGCATGGATATCAGATTCTGCTGACTTGAGTCTTATGAGGTAGAGACAGAGACCCCTTTCCTGATCAAGATGTGTTTTCTGGATGTAATGTTTTTTTTTTCGGTCTACTGCTACAGGGTATATTTGTCCCGATATGAAACCTAGAGCAATACATGGCGCTGCTGTCACGCCGTCCTTTTTGGTCTCTTCTGCGTACAGTTGATGAGACCACCATCGCGCTCAATTCTATTCAAACCCAGTCACTAACTTTCAGACGCCCGCTCAAAACCATACGCCGTGCAGTACATACATTCCCATCCATTCATAAGCCCGAGGTACAGCCCAACCCCTCATACAAAAACAACACCCACTATCAAGGACAAAATTACGAACATGATCGATGGTAGTGCCAGACTACCAGCCGAGAGATAATATATCGTTCCAGGAGAATTACAAGTGATATCCGAGATCCGCCCACTGGCATCTCCAGGAACATCAGGCCTGACTCCATAACTTTCAGCAAATCCTATGTCACCAAGTTGCGGACAGCCAAAGCCCATTGAAGCAGGACAACTCCGAACGAGGTTGAAGCAAAGCTCATCGCAAGGCAGGATTTCTTTATACGGACCAGGGACCAGGAGTTCGTCGATACGGGCGTTCCTAGATCCGTTGATGCCAGCTGTCTGGCTGGCAATTGCTCTGTCTCTTGCGGCGAGAAAGGTGCCATTCGGAAAGGGCTGCCCCATTGCTCGTCGTTGAAGCCAGTACTTCTCATTTGTAAAATCTGTACAGCGAGGAATATTCACTGCGCAAAGCCATGATTTATATGCTTCGTGGCAATCTTCGCAAGTTCTTGCAAGCGAATATTGAGCGGAAGCTGTCGTCTCGCACGGGATTTGAGCCAGTACCTTCTCAAAGTTCGCAAAGCTTGCTTGGGTTGCGTTGTCGTAGAAAGCAGCTAAGGTGCTCATGTTGGGAAAGACATTGGGATTCGATGGCACGGAATATGCTGTTTGGTCGCAGAACGATAGATCGTAGATCACAGCACAATTGCCGTCTATAGTCTGTTAGATTGCAGACATCTAGCGGAACACGGATTGCTTACCTTGAAGCATAGAGAAGTTGGTCTGGTGAAAGACTTGACCTCCACCTCCTACAACACCAGTGCCCGAGGCCGTAGAATTTCCATTCATCGCTAACATAACATTGTAGGTTTTGCCAGCCCCTAATCCATCGACATAGAACTGCTGTTTTGGGAGACTCTGGTTCCCTATTGCTGTTATACCGGTTACAATCGTGCTTACTGTCTGTCCTGGCCGGCTGGCTTGGATCTGGGCGTGGTTTTCGAGGCCACAATACGACCTTTCGAGTCCTACCAGTGAGGTGCTAGTTGCGTCGTTGGCAAATATAACATACGGGGGGCTTTGATCCATCCATTCACTGAACAAAGTATTGTTCGATGAGTCTAAGATAAAGGGGTCAGTGAATAGTAATGCGGAGTAATCATCGCTATCGACCAGGAATAAATTCGGATCAGAGCTATTCCAGTATGTGTGATATGGGGCATCAATTGAGGCAGCAATTTGAGCGCTGTAGACTCCTGTAGTGTATTCTGTCGCATTCTGAGCGTGGAGGCTCATGTAGACATCGCCCGTAGCGTTCAATTCATGCAAAGCATATCCTCCTTCTAGCTGAATCATCTCTTGAAGAGTAGAAGGTTGCCCAGGTCCTGGATTTGTGTTGTTCGCAGACTGCGAAACGTACAGTTGAAGCTGTGGTGCGGGGTCGGTAGTAGTGTTCGAGCTGGGTTGATCGCATGTAGTCACAGTGATGTATACGGTCCTCTGGCTTTCCGAAGTCGACTGCCGTCTTCTAAGTTCCTCTCCATCCTCAGGAAGTCCCCCCTCCTGTTGATATTCTCGACCAGCAGATCTGCCAAGCTGCCTCTTGTCCAGTATTATTTGAGATGGCAGACCGGGAGTTGCAGGCGATTTGTCTCCCCATACCGAAGCGTTATCAAACACATAGTAGAAGCTCTGTCCCAGCTGGACATTCGTCGCCTCGATACGATTATTGATTAACGCCGTTGGCTGCGTCGTAGCTCTCCCAATAATGCTTCTATCGACCCCAAAAAATTCAGCTTCGTATATCTCATCTCTTATTTCGAGCTCATGGTAGTCGTCAAGTAGGGGGGAATCTAGTAATTGCTTATGGTTGTGACCTTCCTGTTGTATCGAATTCAAATCCTTCGCATAAGCAAAATTGGGAACTGAGAACAATGCATATAGTAAGAGTAGCATGATAGAGGCGAATAGGGACGCCGCAACGCGCGATTGAAGTGGACTAAGCTTCGGGAGGGGCATCAGGTTTTACCGGTAGTCAGATGTATGCATCGGAGCCTGGAAATGTAGCGTGAGCAATGGTCTCTAGGGAGATTTCGCTATTGACACTAGATCATGAGTCGCATGGCAGCTTCATGGTACTTTCTTGATTGTCCGGTTGACGTCGATGGGATGTCGTCGTCGTTCGTAGTAGGTTTTGGCGTTTGATATGGATGCTCAAACTCTCGTTACGTACCAACTCCTCTTGTCTATTCTTAGTAAGGTTTCCGCACTAGCCAAAAGTGGTAGCATAATCACAGACACGTGCAGGAAATGTACTCTGGGGGCAATTTTGCCGGCATTTTATAAGGCATTTGCTAGGCTCAGAGCTTCAAGTTCACTTCTCGTTAAGAATCAAGTTTAACGAAGTGGCATACGCATAAGTTGGGATCATCTAGGGAGGACATGGGGAGGCATTAATTGTCACATTAGAGCTAGAGATTCGGCCAAAATGATCGATTCATTGACTTGTCATACCCATGAATCTATAAGAAAACCGTAGGAAACAACTCCAGGCCCGCAAAGATTCATTTGAGACCCCTGATTCATTATTCCTCTCGTTAGTCCGCAACATCGCCATGTCAAAAACTCGCCATATCCCTATTACCATTCTCACCCAATCTCCCCTCCCAATGCCCCATCCCAATCCATTTGGTACCCTCTCAATTCCCCGTTGCTAACCGATCGATGGATTGAAATTGCGTGGCTAAGCAGTAAACTTGGAGAACTCATCCTTACGAGCCGCTTACAAGGTCTTGTCACCGGCAGTGTCAATTTTGGAGCGGAGGTTGGCAGCAGTGGCACCAGGTCCTGAAAAGTAGCGGGCGAAGACTGGCTGAATGAAAGAGCGGAAGACGATTTGAGCGCCGCTGATAGACTTATTAGTAGAATTCTACCATGAAAATAGGATAACCCTTACCCAGTGACTGGGAGAGCGAGCCAGAGAACGAAGATGAACTTGAAAGTGTAATAGAATGGGAACCAGTAGACAGCGCTGACCAAGCTCTCAAAAACAGTCAAGAAAGCGAAAACAACCCAGTACTAGAGAGTCAGTTCAGTTCCAACAGAGGTCATCGAAGAAGAAGCATACAGTAAGCCATTGGGTATCGTCACTCTTCCCGATGCTGAAGAGGGCCTCGAGAGAATAGTACCCAGGAATGACGAATCCAGCAATATTTGTCAGAAGCTGGCCACCGATGTTGAAAAAGATCAAGAAGAAATAGCTTGCGAGCAAGCCGAGGAAAGCATATGTCTTGGGGACGGAAGTCTGCTGCTCGAGGTTGTTTAGGATAGGATACTTAGAAAGCTGGACAAAACACAGTCAGCTAGAGATTCTGGAGATTGCGGGCAGGCATAGCTATGAATTTGATAGGCACATATGCCAGGGTTGGGTTGGATGGCTACTGTATCATCTGCTCACTTACCTCTTTGTCGATTTGGGACAGATGGGCCTGAGCCTTATCTTGGAAGGAAGACATGGTGCTAGATATCAACAGCTGGAAGTGTGCGTAGTGTTGGGAGCGCGCAGGTAGTAGTTTGGAATTATAGTCGGAGTTTATCAAATGGAAGTTGTTGTGGGTATGTGGGGTTGGGTGAGGTTCAAGTCGGAGTTGATGGGCAGGTTGATGCGATGGATGGAGGATGACGCCAGATAGTATGGGAAGGTGGGCGAGAAGCGAGAGGGGAAGAGGGTGGGAGGATGAGGATCAATCGAGTGCTTGTGTGTGGCTGGGGTTGGGGCTGGGGCTGGGCTGGATTAGATTGGATTGGATGACTTGGCGTAACTGGGATGGCTAGAATCAGTCACATGCAAAGGAGAGATATCATTAGGGTTTTGACCAGATATTTGTTCGCTATCATATCATATCTATATAATAAAGTAATGATTTATGACGATTTCTAAGAAGGTGTCAAGTATTTTGCTGCGTTAAAAGAAGATATCCACGGCGCATGCTTCCTCAGTGCAAGAAGCCCTAAGAAAAGTAGGGCTATGACTGCTGATTCGGTGGAGCCGCTTGCTGCTGATGAAATGTCCACTGTAGGTCTGGAATTTAATCTTTCGTTAGAAGACACTTATTACTGTGCTTGCAGGTAACTTACCTCATCTTATATTATCTAATCAATTGGTGGTGACATAAGTGAATCTCGCTCCGTAGTGTTATTATCATGATTCCCTGGAGCGACATATCACAACAATGCTAGGTATTGTGTGATTTGATGTCTTCGGCGAGCAACAAAACCGGCTGGGAAAATTGAGGAACATAATCCAAATTAAAGACAAACATACAAGGCCTACTACTGCGTCCCCTAGGAGAGGCGTGCAGATTATTGTGACGATAGACTTATCATTATTTCCATGTTTTACAGCTCCCCTCCTCGCATGTTTGCTGACTGAGAATGTCCGGCTTGGAAGCGAGTTCTGTTGCCGTCCCGACTAGCCCTCTTGTATTGTAAACACAACAACAACCGTTTCTTTCTGGAGTCAAACTCACCACGCTGGCGATTAACACCACCCCGACTCCTGATCCCATATCAAGTGATAGGATCCTCCATTTGACGCGACTTCTGGCGTTGCCAAAATCCAGTACACAGACGCCCCCATCCACCGGTCGCAAAATAACAATATTTCCCCAGCCACCCAATTCGGACCCGCCCACGACCAACTCGAAGTATTCTTATTCCCCTCCATGAATATCATGGGTGAGCATTCCTCCTAGATTCTGCCATTTGTGCGACAGTCATGGGCTTTGCGATGCCAGGAGACGCCCGCTAACTCGATCAAAACATTGCAGACCAGCCATCTTTAGATAATAGGCCTCTCGATCCTCGATCCCGTTCGAATACTGCTGCGTCCAGCAAAAGCAGAAAACGTCCTCTATCGCGTGCATCTACGACAAGTGTCCATAGCAGCATCACTCAGCCTATACTTGACCAACAGATTGTAGATCCTGCAATCGAATTCCATAAACAGTGGTATGATCAGAATGCACATGCGCATCACCAAAGATTCGGAAGCATGAGCCACCAAATGACGCCCGAGGATATGGTTATAAATTCAGCATCACAGCTTCAGAATCCCCGCGAATATGATATAGATCCATCACTCGGTGGGGTAAATCACCAACATTCTCTGGCATATACCCAGGAACAGCAGTACAGGCCTGAGATTGGTCGCCAATCTATGCCAGCGGAGGGATACGGTGGGAACTACGGCGAAGGTGACAGCCAAATGATGGAGGGCCGCAGTGATGAACAGGATGAAGTCGACTCATTGGCAGGTGGCCCCGCAAAGAAGGCATCGAAGTCGAGTGCGGCGAATGAATTGGAAATGAGACAACTTTTCCAAGCAAATAAGCATCGCAGCTTGCCAGACGTAGCCACCGAGCTTCATGGGAACGAGAGAGGACCACAATCTGAAAGACAGCGACAAGTGTTTGCTATGCTCTGGTATGTGCTTTAATCCATATCTGGTGTGTTATAAGGCAAACTGACAATGTGTCTCTATAGGATCAATCAAGTGTGTGACAAAGGCAAAGGCTCTGTACCTAGAGGGAGAGTGTATGCAAATTATGTGTCGAGATGTGCTACTGAGCGAGTCACCGTCCTTAACCCTGCTTCTTTCGGTAAACTTGTTCGAGTATTGTTTCCCGGGCTCAAAACGCGAAGACTTGGAGTTCGAGGGGAATCTAAATATCACTACGTGAACTTCAGCCTCAAGGACGACCAGCCCGAGCTGACCGATAGGCAAAAGAGTCAACCAGCCCAGTCCTTTAACGAAACGACTAGCTTCGCAACAAGTTTCAAGTATGTCTTCCCGCCCCTCACCTTTTGGGTATCTACTCACTTTCTCAGTCACAGCATCAACACGCAATATCCTGTTGATAGAGCTGCATTCCCATCGCCTGACGTGGCTCAGATGCCCGACTCAAAATTTGAACCATCGGACGGGTTCATGAGACCCCACAGTCTTTACCACCAACCTGAAATTAATGGTATTCCTCAGCTTGAATCCACTAGCAGCAAAACGACCCAACGACTTCACTTTGCGCCCGTCAGCGAGGCACTAACGCAGGAGTATGAACCGATCTCTCTACCAAAGATTGAACAACATGTTCCACTTGGCACAGATCCAGACTCTGCAAGTGCGTTGACCGCGCTCTATCGTTCTCATTGCACATCCCTCGTTGATGCTCTTCGTTTCTGTAAGGAGAAGACATTCTTTCA
Organism: Ploettnerulaceae sp. D365; assembly: GCA_003988805.1. Classification (NCBI taxonomy): domain Eukaryota; kingdom Fungi; phylum Ascomycota; class Leotiomycetes; order Helotiales; family Ploettnerulaceae; species Ploettnerulaceae sp. D365. The sequence continues at coordinate 403,987 of QYAL01000019.1, forward strand.
CCTATTCACCTCGTTCCATGGTACTCTCACTATGCCAGTCCAAAAATTATTCGCCAACCCAAGCATCGCTCCATGGATCGAAGAGTGTGACTTCGTCATGTACCAGAAGATGATGCGCGTTGTGGCACCTTTAACACTCCAAGTTGCACCAAAACCTGTCTTAGATACGTTACGAAACATATCCGAACGGCTCGTTCCTCACATCCAAACATCCTTCCACGGACATCCAAGTCATGTTGTCGCTGCCAAGGTTGCACCAGCAACGCTATTCGCTGGGTTGTTGGATCGTGAATTAAGAGTAAACCTAACCGCACATGCAGCAGCAAACATGCTTTCCAACCCGGCAAACCGGGACCAAATGTACGAAGATTGGATTACAATGGTGCGGACTCGAAAAGTTGCTGAATGCGTGCCCACGAGAGGTATGGATGATGTCGTTAACCTCCTCCTGACTGAGCTTCGTGATCTCCTCGATCCCGTGGGCGTTCCGTGGGAAGTCGAGGGGCTTACGCCCTACGGAGAGATGGCATTGCGTACCGGTCGTCAACAGCAAACCAGCATCCACGCCGATTCCTCGACCGAGAACGTTTTGGACCGCTGGGTCAACTTTCTTCAGTCTCTACCAACCAAATTCCCGTATGCAACTCACGCCGAAATTGTTTGGTGCGTCCAAAGAGTTGGAACTGCTGTTATGAGAGACTTGACGATTGCTCAAGGCAAAAGTTTTGGCGCCTGGTGGGTTACAAAGTGTTGGATCGACGAAATGATTGCTTTCATGGCAGAGCAGGGTGGATTTATGGAATTCAAGACAACGCGATCGACCCGTGATCGGGCAAAGCAGACAGTGGTCAGTCGAGCTGTCAGTCAGCACGAGAGCAGGTATAGCAGTGGAAGTGATGACTTCTTAAGAGAAAGTGGCCATGCCGACAGCAGGATGACAGTTCCACGGCCGATGGATGTTGCGAGCCAAGCTGCAATGAATGCTGCTGCCGGCCATGATGATAGTGGGATCGAGATTCGAACACCGAACGATGAATTTATGGGCAAGTATGAATTCAGTCAAACAATACCTCAGTTAGGACCGCATGTCATAAACCACTCGATGCCACGGTCTTCAATGATTTGAAAATGACGTTACTGGGGGCCGCTACGGCAAGATTCTCTTCTTTTCCACTTTAGGGACGACAAAACAGGGTTTGATCGGACAGACTCTTTACGACGCGAACGACGAAACGACTAGCTGTAGATTTGGTGGGTATTGGGTGTACATGGGGCTGGGTTAGTGCTGCTATGGGCAACGTTTTATGCGAATCAATAATGTCTTCTCGTTTTTGAGCTATTGTTTTTTTTCTGTCTATTAAACGCCGGGAGTAGGATACGGCTTGACTCTGCGGTTGGGATACGGCTGTATTGGAAACTGTAATGTACTTAGGGTTGGCGGAAGGTTGGCTAGCTGTTTGTCAGGCCCGGAAGAGACAGAAATACACATCATTTATTACTTAATATTTGTCAGTCGAGACGTGAGTATTACACTTGTTTGACCCCAACGTGGGATGAATCGGATGATATACAAATTGCATACCAGCGTGCGAATGGGACTCAAGGAATATGATGCCAGAAAGAAATCATAGCAGCCTGCATACACCTTGCACCCTCATGTAATACTGAGTCATTAGAGTCATGGTCGTGTCAAAGGATCTGTAGCACAATTTGCGTTTGCTTTCACCCCTCGTTTATGACGCATTTGAGTGAAATTGCTTTCTGGTCAAAGAAAAGAATATAGCTACGAATTCTGGTGTGATAAATACTAGTACTTCACTCTTGAGTTATTTCCCCTAGACATATTCAACAACAATACTTTCATCATAAGTATAGTCAACTCCGGGTGGATGCAGTAAGTAGAACCTGAATATGATCAGCTCCCCTGTCCTGTCCTCAGTCTCTCCCCTTATCTTAGCGTACGAACCGCTGTCAATGATCCTTGCCCGATCTCGGATAACGTGAGAAGCTGGCGAAGTTCCTCCAAAAAAAATAACCTATCTATGACTCCTCCTGATCAGATCAACAGCCCATTCCTGCTCCAATTCCTACATTTATACATTCTTTGGCTCAGCATTGGATATCTATTTTTCAATCGCTCGCCTTAGCAACATGTCTTCGTTACCGATTCGCACGAATGGCGACGCAGAGGAGGTGGTGGGGAGTGGTGTCACAGAGGGGGGTAAGGCACAGAGATGGAGGAACAATAGTGAGGGGGGTTGGATTGTGCAAAAGTTCGGAGGTACGAGTGTAGGCAAGTTCGCAGTGAATATTTCAGAGGATATTGTGAGGTGAGTTTTGGCATATCTGCAGCTGAGAGCGGAGAGGAAGGGGAGTCTGCGGGTTATAAAATCGATTATAATCATAGCAAGAATATGGAGAGAGGACCCAGGCTGACGGAGCTGGAATTGGTAGAGCGAGTTTGAAGGACAATAAGATTGCAGTTGTGTGCTCGGCCAGAAGTACAGGAAAGAAGGTCGAGGGGACTACGAGTCGGTGAGTCGCACATTACCCCCCCTTCCCCCACCCCGCTCCAATTGGCATGGCTAACGACATAATTCAGGTTGTTGGAGATATTCGGTGTGTTGGAAAAAGTAAATGCTATCAAAGATATCGAGTCAGTTCACTACGAGACTCTAGTAACGGAATATGAGCGATTGGTACATGTTATTTGCGAAGATCATGTCACTGCTACACGCGCGCAAATTCGAGACGAAAGCATACAAGCAACCCTCATAAGGCAGATCGAGGATGAGTGTAGAGAGATCGTCGAGTACCGTATGGCAGCTGAGAGGTGGCACTTGGAGATTGATGGGAGGAGTAAGGACCGCATAGTCAGTTTTGGGGAGAAGTTGAGCTGTCGATTTGTGGCTGCTTTGTTGCAGGATCGAGGAGTTGAGGCCGAATATGTGGATCTCTCTGATATCATCAATTTCAAGGGATCGAAAGGGCTAGATGTAGACTTCTACAATCTGCTGTCCGTAGCTCTGAAGGAGAAGGTGTTGGCGTGCGAGGACAGGGTTCCAGTTATGACAGGGTATTTCGGGACGGTACCAGGTGGATTGATGGATGGCGAGATTGGCAGAGGATATACGGACCTCTGTGCGAGTCTCGTTGCAGTCGGCATCAAGGCAGAAGAACTCCAGGTCTGGAAAGAGGTTGACGGTATTTTCACCGCCGACCCGACGAAAGTGCCTACAGCTCGCCTACTCCCAAACATCACTCCCGCCGAAGCAGCAGAATTGACTTTCTACGGCTCAGAAGTCATTCACCACCTCACAATGGATCAAGTCATGCACGCTACACCCCCGATACAGATCCGCATCAAGAATGTCAAGAACCCTCGCGGCAACGGCACCATTGTCCTCCCAGACGTGAAACTCAGCTCGAACCAACTCCTCCACGCTCGAAGCGCCAGCGCCGTCTCCCTACGAAAAACCCCGAGACGACCGACAGCAGTAACAATCAAAGACAAGATTTCTGTCATAAATGTTCATTCCAACAAACGCTCCATCTCGCACGGCTTCTTCGCAAAAGTGTTTCGTATCCTTGACCAACTGCAGCTATCAGTTGACTTAATTTCGACATCTGAAGTGCACGTATCTATGGCTATCCACTCCGCCAATATCTCAGACGCGGAGCTGGCGAAAGCCAAAGAAGAGTTAGAAGATTGTGGTGAGGTGAGCATCCTGAATAAGATGGCTATTCTGTCGCTGGTTGGTGCGGAGATGAAGAACATGATTGGGATCGCAGGAAGGATGTTCAGTACGCTGGGGGAAAACAATGTCAATATTGAGATGATCTCGCAAGGTATTTCCCACTCCGTCGTCTCCCTATCAACCTGCGTGAAAATAGTTACTAATAGACCAAAGGCGCAAGTGAGATCAATATATCCTGCGTGATAGATGCTTACGAAGCAACGCGAGCCATGAACATTCTACACACAAATCTGTTTACTTTCCTTGAGTAGGAGTACAAGCCCGAATTTTAGGGGTTGTTAAAATACCAGGGGGATAAAAAGCCTGTTGTTTGGCTGCATAAAGGAGAATATGCCAAACACTCCGTAGATTATTACAGGCGTTAGAGCATTGGGTGGCTGCATTAGTGAATCCGGGCGCAATTTTAGTCCAAAAATGGGGTGTTTATGTTTACTTCGTATAAGATCGCATATTAATAATTGAACTGTGTTTCGTATCTGGTGGTGGCGTATATTTTTGGCCTCTTTAGCCGTTGATTTGATAGGGGGAGGTTGTGGCCAATCAAAGGAAGGATTCGTGTGCAAAATCAACTCTGGATACGAAGTGACCGAACAGACTACTAGATAGACCAAACAACTTTGGCAGAACATCCGATACCCGAGATCTAGATGATTTCGCAAGCTCGCAGAACGTTCGATGCAAGAGTTCTAGACAGGGACAAAATGTTTGCACTAAATAATTAGCAGAAGCCACCGAAATGCCATTTTTTATCGGCAATCGGAGAAGTAGCATCGTACTGTACAGTATCCCTATCGTTCAGGGTCCGATTTCGGTTATCTAGGCTACCACCTGCTCGGATCTCAGAAATTTCCCCGTAATCCCCTTTGGGCCCAATTTATCTAATTAAGGTTCTCTCGTCTGAAACCTTAACCCCTGCCAGCTGTCGACACAGCCGGTGCTCGGCTATTCTTTTTTGCGCCCAGTCCTCCAATCCTCCAATCCTCCAACCCAGAACGCATAAGGGACGGGAACAAGCCCTCAATCGACCCATTATACTTTGGTATTCGGCGTATCAGTCCCGCCAAGCTTTCTCGCAGGTTCTACGCTAGCAGGGGGGGTACCACCAATGAACTCATAATGCGCGCGCGCT